>CM048744.1:444077817-444620317 GCA_026315105.1 Locusta migratoria
TAGCTGCGGGATGTGAAAGCTGTTATTAGGTTACTGGTGTACTGATTCATGGATTCAGGACTGAAGCAGACCTTTTGCAACAAAGACCTAAGCTGTAGGAATTGGACCGTTTGATGTGGAATAGGATGGCAGCTGTCATAATGGAGGTACTGTTGTTTATTGGTGGGTTTGATGTGGATGGTTGTGTGAAGCTTGCCGTTGGACAGATGGAAGTCGACATTGAGGAAAGTTACTTGGGATTTGGAATAGGATCAGTTGAATCTGATGAAACCAAAGGAGTTGAAATTGGAGAGGAAATTCTGGAGTTCTTCTTCACTGTGAGTCCAGATCATGAAGATGTCATCAATAAGTCTAAACCAAACTTTGGGTCAACAGGCTTGGGTATCCAAGAAGGCTTCCTCTAAGTGTTCCATAAATATATTGGTGTATAAGGGGGCCATCCTGGTTCCCATGGCTAATCTCTTTAGTTGCTTGTATGTCTGGCCCTCAAAAGTTAAGAAGTCTGGGTTAGGATGAAGCTGGCTCGGGTAATAAGAAAAAAGGTTTTTAGTCAGGGTTGTAGGGGGTCGGTGCGAAAGGAAATACTCCAGTGCAGCAAGGCCCTGGGTATGTGGGATGTTTGTGTATAAGGAAGTGACATCAATGGTTTCCAGAGGTGAGAGATTGGGTAAGGATTTCAGGTGATTGAGAAAGTGGTTGGTGTCTTTGATGAAGGATGGGAGACAGCACATAATGGTTTGATGGTGTTTGTCTATGTAGGCAGAGCTTTGTTCTCTGGGGGCTAGGTAACCAGTCACGATGGGGTGGCCTGGATAATCAGGTTTGTGAATTTTAGGAAGTAGGTAGAAGGTGGTGATGTGGGGTGTCAGTGGGGTCATGAGGTTTATGGAGTCTGGTGAAAGGTTTTATAGGGGGCCTTAAGGCTCTGAGGATTGCTTTAAGCTAAGACTGGATATCAGGAATGGGATTGCCTTGACAAATTTTATATTTTGTGTTGTCTGAAAGCTGATGTAATCCCTCAGTCACATACTCCCGCTGATCAAGTACCACGGTCGTGGATCCCTTGTTGGGTGGAAGAATGACGATGGAATGGTCAGCCTTCAGATCACGGATAGCCTGGGTTTCAGCTGCAGTGATGTTGGGAGTTGGATTAAGATTTTTCAGGAAAGACTAAGAGGCAAGGTTGGAAGTGAGAAATTCCTGCAAGGTTTGAAGAGGGTGATTTTGAGGAAGAGGGGGTGGGTCTCACTGTGACAGAGGACAGAACTGTTCCAGGCAGGGTTGAATTTGAATGGTGTCTTGGGGAGCTGGATCATTAGGAGTAGAATTATTTTTCCTCATGGTAAAATGATATCTACAGCAAAGACTACGAGTATAGGATAGTAAATCTTTGACAAGTGCAGTTTGGTTGAATTTGTGAGTAAGGCTAAAGATGAGGCCTTCGGATAGGACACAGGTTTCAGACTTGGAGAGATGTTAGAAGAGAGGTTGACTATTGAATTGCGATGTTGTGGTTCTGGATTGTGTGAATCAGGATTCAAAAGGTTTGGGGGGAGGGGGAGATTGAGTATGTGGGAGAGACTGGATTTGTGTGCAATAAGAGGAGCTTGAGGTTTGTTGGAGAGGTTGTTATAGAGGGATACGTTCCTGTTTGGAAAAAATATTTATAAAAAGTAAAGAAAGTTTGACTAACCAGGCAATGGTTCATTGACACACACATAAATTAAACACACACACACACACACACACACACACACACACACACACACACACACACACACACACAAACCTGAGCTTTTGCATCCTTAGGTTGCTTCTTCAGAAAAAGAGCAGGGAAGGAGAGGAAAAAGGAAAGGATGTGGGTTTTAAGGGAGTGAGTGAGGAGTCAATCCTATCTCAGGAGAGGAAAGAATTACCTTGGGGGAGAAATGGTAGGTAAAGAAAAACACACACACACACACACACACACACACACACACACACACACACACACACACACACAAAGACGGACATATGCAATGTGTTTATGTGTGAGAGTGTGTGTGTTTGTTTACCTACCCATTTCCCCCCAGGGTAAGTCTTTCCTCTCCCTGAATTGTACTGACTCCGTACCCACTGCCTTAAAACCTGCATCCTTTCCATTTTCTGTTTCCTTCCTTCCTCTTTTCTGAAGAAGCAACCCAGAGTTGTGAAAGCCTGCCTCTCTCTCTCTCTCTCTCTCTCTCTCTCTCTCTCTCTCTCTCTCTCTCTCTCTCTCTCTCTTTGTGTGTGTGTGTGTGTGTGTGTGTGTATTAGCACTCTATCCTTTTTGTAATAATGTTGACTTAAGGTAGAGCCTATATAAATATAGCACATTAGTTGGGCGAATGTGAACAATTCATTATCAGAATCATTTAATTCTACACATACAAACAAAAATTGATAAAAATAGAGTCCTCCCCCTCCCCAATTACTGGCTAAAGCTTTGGTGGCAAGCAACTACTGAAGCAAGTAGTCAGAACTGCACGAAGTCTGCTTATCACTAATTTTTGTGTTACCATATAGGCTATTCAAAGGATTTTAAAGCCACTGACTTACAGAAGACAAGACTGATAGGTAACTACAAACTGTAGTACTACATTTTCTGTGCCCTCTTCATTCTTTTGTTCTGCTTGCAACTGAACTCATCATGCAAAGTGTAGAAGGTGTAATATTGGTGCTGAGTTTCAGATAAAATGTTGAAACATGTAATTCATTTTGTACTGGTTTCTGGAGACCTGAAAATGTTGGCTGTAATGATTACAGACCTCTTCTATTGATGGATCACAAAAAGTCATTCCTTTATACTGATGTTGCTAATTGCAGTAAAAGTTGCCACTGTCTCTGGGCACTGTCGATATTTTGGTGTGTCACTTTTGCTTCTGAAGCGACACAAAACAAGGGTAGTGGTGTCACTGTGTAAGAAGAAGTTGCCATTGTATTCCCCTCACTCCTTCCCTCCACTCAAAAGTCTAATTGCAGAGTAAAGGCACATCACCTGTCATTTCCAACAAGCATTTCACAAACTGTCAACTTAATGTGGCCAAAAAGTGTGGCTGATTATGGTAGTGGTGGTGGTGGTGGTGGTGGTGGTGGTAGAAATATTGACAGTAATGTTCACATCTGTATTGAAAGGCAATACCTTAACACAGGTAACAGCATGGCTGGCAACAAATTTCACAAGTGAACACTATTTTTCTCACCTCGAGTATTCTGGATTGTGGTGTCAATGCCATTCTGCAATAGAAGTACAGCTGCCTCTTTGTGCCCTCTGTATGCTGCACAATGAAGACAAGAATTTCCTTGTGCATCAACACAATTTATACTTGGTGGCCTCTCATCTTTCAACTGCAAACAGATTAAGAAAAACTAAATTAATGGATTAACAAGCTTATGCAGGAAAATGGTGATCACAACTAACAACAAGTCATGGAAACAACTTAACTTTGCAAAAGGAGGCATTTCATGTATTTTGACAAAAATATTTTGATGAGTTGATAAATCAATTGAAGTAATTGTTCTACATCATAAGGTAATACAATACAATTTAACATAATCAAAAGTGAGGATGCTGCAAACATGAAACGATCATTATCCATATGACAACAACCTGCTAATGCTAATTACATTAGGTATAAAAAATTATTTAAATCTGATGGTTAAGGGGAATGTTAAATTTGACCAAGCTTTAAGAACCATTCAAACACTTAAATCACAGGTACTTACAAAAATATACAAAAGCTACTTTATCTCATTTACCTCAGCTCTCCTCATTTAAAATATACTAACATACAGGTCATAACAAAAATGTATGGCACAAATTGCAGGACACACTACTCACACACATATGAAGACATATTGCTATGCAAACATGGTTTCGGAAACACTTCATCTCCATTTTACATATTCTTATATCCAACACAGCAATTGGCATCAACAAGAATGCACTAGAATACTATATGCAATTTTTTCTTATGGGGGATGTTCAATATGCCTTCTATGAGCTTCATTAAATGCACCTACCAACTGTGATAGTGAATCACGGGTGTGCTGCTGTATCCCTGGTGTATTGCGGAGGGTTTCACAGCCTTCCATAATGTGGACATGGAAAGTCTGAACACTTGTACTAGTGTTTAATACACAAGAGGTTTGTAATGCAACTGGTCTACCTTTGCCTCACCAAATGCCACTGAATCTATTATTTAAAAGCCAACCTGTATTAACACTAAACTGACAAGCAGCTCCATCACACATGAAGTACATATTCTGTCACACAGCTAAAGGCACATCTTCTAACACAAAAGGTAGAACATTCTGTATGAAATTGTGATGACCCTGTCCATAAGCCTGCACGGGAGAACATGAAGCACACCAAATAATCACCAACAATACCAGCAAAAACACTGACAGAAAATTGTTGTCAATATCTTGATTTAACAGTTGTGAGATGGTTAAAATTGGCCCATACATGTCAACTGTCAAAATTTACAACCTGATCTTGTTGTAATGACATCTTACCTGTGAATAGCACTATTGCACTAAAATTAGCAATGACACTTTCTCAAAGAAATCATTCGCAGGAGAGTACCCATGAAGGACAATCAGCTTCTGAAAGTGCCTACTCATGCTGTAAATAGTATGGGTACAGCTAGTTCTTGTGTGACACCTGTCAGACAGTAATAGGGCCAACATTAATTGTGGCAGCTACTTGTCTTATACTGACTCTAAGGGTAGGCTGGTGGTGTGGTGGCTGGAGATGATGGTTGTATGTCTGTGAAGTTTGTCTGTCCACATTACTGTTGTTTACTGTCATTTTGTGATTCCTGTTCTTAATTTATTCCGTGCTCTCCATATGCTATCTAGTAGTTGCTGCCCTTGTGTATATCCGCTTTGGAGTATGGGTTTGTATTTTGCAGAGTGTCCATCCATAAAGACAAGTGGTGAGTGCCAAGGCAACCTTCTGTTGGATAACGCTCTTCCTTACTTTAGCACGAGTTCGGACTATTTGGTGGCTATAAATAAATTTCTGTGGGTCAGTTTGCTGTTCTTCCTTCTATTTTACTCACTAATCTGGATCTGATATTTGGTGGTGCTATGGCGGCAAGTACCAACAACCATGCCACAGTGTACACTGGTTCCCATTAGATCATAGAAGTAAAGCACTGTCAGGCTTAGCTAGCACTTGGATGGGTACTGTACGGGTCTGCCGAGCACTGGTGGCAAGTAGGTTGCAGTGAGCCCTTGTGAGGCCATTGAGGAGCTACTCAATTGAGAAGTGGTGGCTCTGGTCGTGAAAAATCCCCCTCCATCCACATCTTGTGACTCCTTTGGGCGGAAGATGACATGGCGGCCAGTCAGTACCTAATGGGCCTTTCGAGGCCTCTATGGACTGGTGTTTTATTTATGGCTACAAGTGGGTAAATTTTGTGAACAGTATATGTCTCAGGCATCCAGCGACAATTCTGAGTCACGTTTAAAAATATGTCCACTTGTTTGGAATAGCAAAATGACACACTTACTGATGATGCATATGCTACAGCTGCAAAACAGAATCCCATTACTGATGCTTGAATTGCATCTGGTTGCGTATAACATTGTTCCTTGCACATATTTTTTTATTTTAGATCAGTACGGTGTTCAGCATATGATGACTCCTAAGTATTTTGGCTTGGTGCAGTGGTGTAATCTAACCCTTCTCCATTATATTTCAAATTGTCTTCAGGCTTCTCTACTATGCAGGTGGAATGCACATGCCTAAAGTTTTTTTTCTAGGTTAGGATACAGGTGGTTTTCTTCATAGTAGCCTAGGTCCCAACAATACCCAAAGCCTCTTTCAATACACTTTCAACCTCTCCAAATGGTCCTCCTAAAGGAGTAACGGCAATGTCGTCTGCATAAATCAACTTTCTATTTCTATCTGATGTAGTTGGTTGTTTGTGTACATAATGAACAGAATAGGAAAAATAATGCTCCTTGTAGTAGTTATTCTTTTGTTCTCTATCTACTTTTCTTGCCTTGAAGGGTTACATAAAATCTATGATTTTGTAGCATGCCTCTTTAATGTCCTTTGTTATTTCAGACACTTTTGTGAGAAACAATGATTGGTATACCATATTGTATGCAGCAGAAAGATCAACAAAGGCAGCTGCAGTTATTAATTTCCTTTCAAACCTGTCTTCAATGGGTTGAGTCAGGTTTTGTACCTTCAGATTCGATTTTTTCCCCTTTTGTCTTGTCTTCCCACTTAGTAGTAGCTGGAGAGTAATTGGGTTTAGAGCAACATCTGTACTCAATGGCAGACCCATAGATTCAATGTTAAGACTTTTTTATCGATTTCTATTGTCTTTGGCTGTTCTGTTTCACAGCCAGATCAGAAACTAATTTAGCCCAACTCTCCTGGTTTTGTTCATCTATTTTTCAGAGTAGTTCTCCTGCTTCGATTGTATCTCCTGAGAAATAATGTGTGCTTTGCTTGTTATGGTAGTAATGTTCAGGATATCTTTTGAGTCAGAGTCAAGACCAGATATAAATTCTTGTTATCTTTACAAATTCAATATATTCTTTGTAGTTCTTTGGGTCTCCTTCTATATTTTCAATGTCATGTCCAGTTCTCCTCTGAAAGTCTTCCAATTCACTTTCTTCAAATTACAGCAGTGTTTGAAGAGTACACTTTCTCCTCTCACAACTCCAGAAAGGTTCTTCTAGTGTTTTTGTAACATATGCAATGTTCTCAGTAATGAAAATGTTGTCATGGTGATACCGTCTCTCCCATGTGCTGCTGCTGTTGTTGATTGGATGTTTTAGGGGGACAAAACTGCTAGGTCATCAGTCCCCCATTCCATCGCTGGGAGTCACAAGAAAAACCATAAATGTGGAAAAGAGTCCAGGGATTAAAATAGCAAAGGGGAAGAAGATCCCCTCCCCCCCCCCCCCCCCAGTCAGTAAAATGACAATAACGGCAATGAGAGACAACACAAAATGACACAATCACACAGAAGCACTGAACAATGACAAGGAATGAAAAGCAAAGGCTGATGTTCATGGTTGACCAACCATGAGACTAAAAAGAGGGAAATTTAACCACACAGAAACATGTGAAAACCTCCAATCAGAGAACACAAGGAACACAAACAGTGTACGAAAACAAAGCTTTAAGCAGAGTGGTAAAAACCACTGTCCCAAATAAAACCTAAAACTAAATCAGCCATTTGGGTGTCATCAGATTTGTGTGGTGCAGGAAAATTAAAACTCAGCCACAGGGCAGGTAAAACTGGACAATCCACCAAGATGTGGGCTACCGTCAGTTGGGAACCACAGCGACACTCAGGCGGGTCCTCGCCACAAAGGAAATGACTGTGCGTCAGCCAAGTATGGCCAATGCAGAGCCGACACGGGACTACTGAGTCCCACTGGCAGGCCTGCACTGAAGAACGCCACACACCCATGGTCTCATTTACAGCCCGAAGTTTATTGGACACCATCAGGGTACGCCACTCAGTATCCCAAAGCTTAGAAAGGCATTGGTGCGAAACAGATTGGAGATCAGAAGGCGTTAGCCCAATAATCAACATAGACTCCTCGACAGCCTGTTTTGCAAGCCTGTCAGCATGTTCATTGCCTGGGATACCGAAATGGCCTGGAGACCACACAAACACTACTAAGGAACCTAACCTGTCAAGGGCAGAAAGCATCTCCTATATGGCTACCAACAGAGGAGAAAGAGGTAGCACTGCTTCAAAGCATGAAGTCTGCTCAGGGAGTCACTGCAGATAAGGAAAGACTCACCTGAGCAGGACCGTATGTGCTGGAGAGCCTGGTAAATGGAACCCAACTTAGCAGTGTAAATGCTGCAGCCATCTGGCCAGCAGACAGGAAGTCGCCATGGAAGTAAGTAAAGCCAATGCGGCCCTCAACCATTGAACCACCCATAAAGATGAGGTCGTGCCCACGGAATGAGACGACAGCTAGAAATTGACGTCTAAGAGCCTCAGGGGGAACAGGCTTTGGGTCCTTGGGCCAAGTCCAGCCGAGTATGCGACCTTGGCATGCACCATGGAGGTGTACGTGCATGGGCCCGATATGGAGAAGGTAAAGGAAAAGACTCTAGTTCCAACATAAGAGACCGGATGCTAAAAGCGATCGTGTGACCGGAAAGGGGTCCTGTTCTTGAGGACAGATGACCACATCTGAGAAAAGCAGATGACAGTTCTGCATGTGGGCTGCATAGGCCGCGAATAGTTTTTGGCGGCGGACCTGCAAAGGTGGGACACCAGCCTCCAAAGGGAGATTGTTAACGAGGCTGGTACGGAAGGCACCTGACACAATACAAACCCCACAGTGGTGGATGGAGTCCAACAGGTGCAATGCCGAAGGTGATGCCAAACCATAGACAATGCATCCAAAGTCAAGCCGTGACTGTACCAGCACCATGTACAGCCGCAACAGTGTGGAGCGATCAGCACCCCAGGTGGTATGGCCCAGGTGGCAAAGAACATTCAGATGGCGCAGCACTCCTGCTTCAGCTGACGAATGTGAGGAAGGCACGTCAGCCGGGCATCAAAGATCAGCCCTAAAAACCTATGGGTTTCCACTACGTTAAGTAAGTGGTCATCAAGGTAAAGTTCGAGGTGAGGGTGAACAGTCTTTTGCCAGCAGAAGTGTATCACACTAGTCTTGGCAGCAGAAAACTGGAAGCCATGGGCAAGAGCCCAGGACTGCACCTTAAGAATGGCTCCCAGCAGTTTGCAATCAGTGACTTGGGTGCTGGAAGAGCTAAAATAGATGCGGAAGTCGTCAGCATAAAGGGAAGGGAGTACTTAAGACCCAACTGCTGTCGCTAGGCTGTTAATGGCTAGGGAACACTCAAAACAGAGCGCTGTGCAACCCCATTTTTCTGAACATGAGAGGTGCTTCAGTAGGCACCAACTTAAACACAAAAAGTACGGACAGCTAAAAAGGTTTCAGTAAAAACCGAGAGGGAGCTGCAGAGGCCCCAACCATGTAAAGTAGTGAGTATGTGGTGTCGGCAGGTTGTATCATATGCCTTGTGCATATCAAAGAAGACGTCTATGAGACATTGGCACCTAGAAAAGTTTGTGCAGATTGTGGATTCGAGGTACACCAGGTTGTCAGTGGAAGAGCAACCCTTGCGGAACCTGCCCTGCCATGGAGCCAGTAAGCCCCAAGGATCCAGGACAACTGCCTACTGACCATACACTCCAACAGTTTACAGAGGACATTGGTCAGGGCGATGGGTCGATAGCTATCCAAATGAACAGGGTTTTTGCCAAGTTTAATCACTGGTACGATTATACCCTCCCGCCACTGCGATGGGAATACCCCGTTGCACTAGATCTGGTTGAAGACAGCGAGGATATGACCCAGGCTTTCTGTGGAGAGGTGTCTCAGCATTTGGGCATGGATGCTATCAGGCCCAGGGGCCATGTCAGGACATTGTGCAAGAGCACTGAGGAGCTCCCACTCACTGAATGGAGCATTGTAAATCTCAGTGCGGCGGGCAGTAAAGAAGATAGGCTGGCATTCCACCCACTCCTTTAATGGACGGAAGGCTGGCAGGTAGTTTGTGGAGGCAGAAGTGCGATCGAAACGCTCAGCAAACATCTCTGCTAGCATGCTGGATCCGTACATATGATTCCATTCATGGAGATCCCAGGGATTCCTGCTGGTGTTGGGTATCCCTGTGAACACCTAATCCTGATCCAAACCTGGGAGGTGCAGGAGACGTATGTCTCCCAACACACTTGTTCCCATCTTCTAATTAAATGGCGAGCGTGAGCATGGAGCCATTTAAATGTAATGAAGTGCTCAAGAGAGGGGTGCTGCTTGTATCGCTGTAGGGCTCATCTGCAGTTTTAATGGCCTCAGTGACCTCCAGCAACCACCAGGGCACCGTCTTACGCCGTGGGCGCCCTGAGGAAAGTGGAATGGTAGCTTCCGCAGCAGAAACAACAGACTGTGTGGCACTCTCGACCACCGCATCGATGGTATCGAGAGGGAGAGGGCCAACGATGGCCGCAGAGGTATAACCTTGCCAGTTCGCCCTCCGTAGAACCAATCTTAGGAGGGCGTGCTGGGGGCTGACATTGTGGGAGTGACAAAAAGACCAAAAAATGGTCACTGTCACACAAGTCATCATGGACACTCCAATGGATAGATGGCGGAAGGCTGTGGCTGCAGATCGACAGATCGATGGCCGATAACGTGTCATGAGCCACACTAAAATGTGTGGGGGTACCTGTATTCAAGAGGCAGAGGTTGAGTTGAGAAAGCAAGTCCTCAATAACTCTGCCACGGCCAGAGATCGTGGAACCACCCCACAAGGGGTTGTGGGTATTAAAGTCCCCCAACAGCAAGAAAGGTAGTGAGAGTTGCAAGGGAAGTGCAGCTAAGACATCCAAAGAGACATCGCCATCTGGAGGGAGGTAGAGACTGCAGACAGTTATCTCTTGTGTTGTCCTTACCCTGACAGCCACAGCTTCTAACGGTGTCTGAATGGACACAGGTTCACTATATACAGATGATTAGGTAGTACTGCTGTGAAGCTGGTTAGGTCGCAAACTACTTATTATTGGTCACACTCAAAATTTTATTTTTATGTAGTTTTAACTTTGACTACATAGTGCTTATATAGCCTATCATGATTTACAACAAAGGTTTAGCAGCTGACAAGTGTTTTTTAAAAGCATATGTATAATTGTTCTTTTAAAAAAATTTTATATTTTATACTCTGTACAACAATTGCACAGCTGACCTATATAAATTGACACGCATACCTTATGTGATATGGCGCCACTATACACATTGTAATGCCACCTGGTGGCAAAAATGTCTACTTGGACAGTATCATGTGTGTTAAAACTTGTAGTCTGCATTTGTACGTATATTGAAGAACATCTTCCATCTGTTCACGTGTGCACATGGCACGATTCTAATCTGATGATGGTTATTCCGAAACGCGTCATTTTGAGGACACGCTGTACATCAAGTGTGACCAATAATAAATAGTTTGCAACCTAACCAGCTTCACAGCAGTACTACCTAATCATTTCATCATGGTCGCCTACCTCCTCAGTAACTTTATGTCGCATTTACAACTATATACAGAGGTAAGGACATATACACACTCCACCTGACACCCAACGCAATGATTGCAGAAGTATCCCCTATAGCCCCGAAAGGCAGGGGTCTGCATTGCTGGGAACCAGGTTTCCTGGAGGGCAATGCAGAGAGCAGGTGTTCGCTCAGCCGGATGGGTGAAGAAACCACCACAGTTCAATTGGAGGATGATGATGTTCGATAGCTGGAAAGGCATGAATGAGAATATGTTAGGAAGTACACCTCAGCATCGTTCGCATCCACCAGTAGCGATACATCTGCTTCAAAGTCCATTGTATCTTGTGCACACAAGAGAGCGAGGTCCTCAGGGGAGGCAAGTATCTCCACCTCGTCCTCAGAGACAGAGGTGGAGAGGGCGGGTGGCACGGTGGCCGCAGGGGTTTCCTTAGGCTTGTCCTTTTTCTTGAGAACCCTCTTATAGCAGCCTGTGACTTTGCCTGCTGCTGGCTAGTGCCGGTACTGGCACTGGTGATCCCCGAGGAAGGGAGTGTCCCAGGGGACCCCTTCCGAATGAGGGCAGCTGGAGGAGGTTGTTGCTTCTCCGATGGAGGGTTGGGAACTGCTCCCGAAGCAATTGCCTTTTTTTTTGGTCTCAGAGTAAGAAAGCCGGTCCAAGGTCTTAAATTCCATGATTTTCCGTTCCTGATGAAGAACAGTGCAATCCGATGAACAAGGAGGATGATTCAGGCTACATTTCACGCAGATGGGAGGCGGTGTACATGGAGCGTCCTCAGCCCCTGCATATAGCATTGGAATTACATCTAGAGGACATGTGGCCAAATTTCCAGCATTTAAAGCATCTCATAGGGGGAGAAATATAAGGTTTCACATCGTACCGGTAAATCATAACCTTGACCTTCTCAGGCAGGGTATTGCCTTCAAAGCCCAGGATGAAAGCACCGGTGGCAACCTTGTGATTCTTTGGTCCCCTATGGTCATGCTGGACGAAGTGGACTCCTCTACGCTCTATGTTGGTGTGCAGCTCATCGTCAGACTGTAACAAAAGATCTTTGTGGAAAATTATAACTTGAACCATATTTAGCAACTTATGTGGTGTAACTCTCACAGGGACATCAGCCAGCTTGTCACAGGCAAGTAACGCCTGCAATAGGGCTGGAGATGTTGCTTCTATGAGCACTGCGCCGCTTCACATCTTTGACATACTTGACACTTCCCTGTACTTACCTCAACAAAGAAAAGAGGCTCTGTAGATGTAAAAGACTCACCATCCTTGCAGCTACACACGAGGAATTTGGGAGAATATGGCTCATCTTTATCTTTAGATCGTCGTCCCTCCCACGGTGTAGCCAGGGAGGGAAACTCACAAGGGTTATATGTTACCACGTTATAGTCAACTCGTCCTCTCTAAAAGATGGTGGTGAAACACCCACCAGCATTGCTCTGAGATCACTTCATGGTGTTTCCACAAGCAGCTAGGGATATAAAGGTCCACGCAGGCAGAGCCCCATTTGCCTGGGTAAGCCTTATACAACTGAGGTGCGGCAGGTTCCTCAGAGGTTGCTCGCTAGCAACTGTTCAACCTCAACAGCCATGCATCTCCTCGGCACGTAGCACACCTTGAGATTGAGGTTTTTTTTTATAGAGGTTTGTACCATCCTCACAGCCTGGGCAATTAAGCAAAGATCCCCGGGCTCTGAAACGATGGTCGTTGAAGCACGCACAGAGCTTACAGGGTAGCGGACTGTTGGCGTGACACAGCCCACGGCTCAGGACCCTGGGTTCACCAAGCCCGTACTCAGCAAATTAATGCTGAGCCCCTGAGAGGTGTGCTGTTATTAAATTAAGGTTAAAATGAGTTTCAATCCTCCTCTTTCTGTCATACTTTCTAGTTCCCTATTTTTATCAATTGATTTATAGTCCTAATTCTCACATTGACAATGAAACCTTGATGGTTTGGTTATTAAAATTATTTTGTTTGTGGAAGATAAACTTAATGTTAGGCAGATGAGAGCTTTATATGCAACACATTTCTCATTCGTGTAAGAAGTCTTCCCTCCCCTCCCCCTCCCCCCCCCCCTTTTTTTTGCTAGTGTCTGATCACTTTTATACCTATCTCCTATAGTTTGCTCTACTTTCCTGTTCATTCTTCTCAGGACTAGTCTGGTCACAGCTTTGGTAACACTGCATACAAAACTAGTTGTCAGATAATCCTTACACTGTCTGACACTGCATTTCTTTGTCATCTTTAGGAGGTCTTCAGAACAGCTACCTGTGTCATATATCCTGTTGAACAGATTTGTAATTCTTATTATAGCACCATTTCCTAAAGCCTTCAGTCCTTCAGCCAGTATTTAATCAAATCTCATCAGTTTCCTTTCCTTAAGAAGATGGACTGCTTTAACCACTTCCCATTTTTCTATTATTGGTCCCCAAGAGATTTATGTCACTTTTTTCTGTCCTCTAAGGCTAATCCTTCAAGATCAACTATATAATCATATTGATGTTCTATGTATTCCTTCCATAAAGCTTTGTTTTCTTCAGTATTCATTATTAACTTTACCTGTTTGTTTATCATTCCCTGCTTGCTAATTTTTGTGGCTCTTTCATTGTTATATAATTTGTAGCTCTGTACATTTCATCTATTTTTCCTTACCTGTCTAATTGTTCTATTCACTCATATGGCTTCATCATTCAGTATGCACTGATTTGTCACTAGTCCCCCTCAGTTGTTCAGTTTTTTATATTGTCATTTTCCTTTTCCTGAAGAGTCTTTTTGCATTTTCCTTGTTCTTTTATTTTGTTCAATAAATACTGTGTGACCCATTCCTTTTTATTCCATCTTTTCTTTGTGTTTTTTACTTCTTTCTCTAAAGTTTCCAGATTTATATATATGATGATAACCCAATCTTCTGTTATATCCAAACTCAGTCTTCCCTATTTTCCTTCCGTGTAATTTGTGAAGGACATTACATTTTCATTTTTCAATGTCAGCAGATTCCACTTCTTTACAAATTTTTGTTTTTAACATGTTTCATCTTAGTTGTTCTGTCTACTACAGGCAAGTTGAGATCTGTCTTGCTGACTGCTCCAGGGAAAATTTTAGACATACTGATGCTGTTTTTAAATCTTTGATTGGTTAAAATGTAATCTATTTAGTATCTGACTTTATCACAAGGACCTTTCCATATATATAGTCTTTGTTTACAATCCCTGAAACAGGTGTTAGCAATTCAAAAGCCAAAGTTCTATCAGTTTATCTCCTCTTTCATTCCATTATCCTAGGCCATAATCTACAACATCTCCATACCACACAGTTCCATTGTCCCATTATCTCTATTCTTGTTTTACCTTTTCAGTTTTCCTCAAACTCTCTCCTGTCTGATCATGTATCACGTCCACCTGTTCCCCATCTGCTTCCGACGTAGCCAAACACACTTGAGAAAACAAGGTATCTATAGGGTCACTCAATATTTTCATTGCTATCACACCCTGTCATTGACAAGCATTATCTTGAGTATGTTGTTATCCAGATTTTTTCCTGTAAAGCAACTCCTCCTCCTTTGTTGTCTCCTCCATTGAAAATCATCTTACATTCTCCAGAAAACAGCTCTCTATCTCATCCTAAAATGATGATGTCTTATCTCTTCATTTATTTTTTCAGATTTCTAGTTTACCTTTCTCATTTATTGTTCTCAAATTCTGGGTTCCAATCCTCAGTCCAAAAACTTCAGCTTTTTTCTTGTTTAACTGCACAGCACACTGTTTTCCCGGGATAGTGCCCACCCAATGGTCCAATTGTGGCCATATTACTCCAGAATATTTCTTCTTAGAAACATCCATTCCACGAAGTATTTTGTCCATTGGGGCTAGGGATGCCACAAAGGTCTTTAGTGTGTTTCCCCCTTGTCTTCACACCCCATGTGGTTCAAATCCAGTAGGGTCTTCCACCTTAAGAAATTATTTCTCATTTCAGGAGCATTTGGGTGCTATGAACTTCTACCTGCCCATCCACTCTGCAAGGAGGGCAAGCACTTATACCAATGGCAATTCAGTGTTATGGTTTTGGTATGACATGTATAGAGGTAGAGTGATGTGGGCACACAAAGGCATGGCCTTTAGCGCCCTTACAAAATAATTAGGCGGCGAGTGTGACCTGAGGAAAAAGTGAACAGAGAAAAACAGGCAACAGCAAAGTAAGCACCCAAACTACACAAACAGCATGTGGAGCGAAGTAAACAAAGAAATATTGCATGACAACAATACAGGTTGGCCCACTAAAGTGCACAGCTATAAATGTACTCTTAATGCAGTCCAGAGTATTATGAACAGATCACTGATAGAAAAGGGATGTGCCAGCCATTCTTTAACACATTAAAACCTCCGGCCTAAAAACTAAGGCCAGAGTCCTGAAAGTTCACAAAATTTTTGAAACATTTGTCATACTCGCCTCATTATCAACTAAGACAGAAGGCAGAGCACCATCAAGATTCGCTGCTGCCCTCTGAGCATTGTATCAAATACATTCAGTTAAAATGTGGCGTACAGAGATTTCCACGCCACAGGCATCACAAAACAGGGGGTCCTCTCGACAGAGCAAATAGCTGTGCGTCAAAGGGCAGTGTCCGATTCGGAGACTTGTCAAGGCCACCTCATGCTACCTCAATGCCTGGCAGGAGGTTTGCCAGGGGCGGACAGTTGGCTTAACCAACTGCAGTTTATTGCCTGTCACTGCCTGCCACGATTCCTCCCACAAATGAAGAGACCTCTGCAGCACCACAGAGAGAATGTCCTGCAGGGGAATGGCATATTATATGATATCACAGCCTCTGCAGGCATCCTTGGCAGCCCGATCAGCCATCTCGTTGCCAAGAATCCGACGTATCATGGTAATCAACAGGATGACACTTGCTTCTCCCCATTGCTGGAGGGAGTACAGTCTGTCATGTATGAGCTGTACTATCTTGTTAGCTGGATACATATTTTATAAAGATTGCAGTGCACTGAGTGAATCAGAGTACAGAAGAAATAATATGCCACAAATACACTGCATTTGCTCCAGTGCCCGCAGGATCGTGTATCACTCTGCAGAGAAAATAGTATGCAGTGGGGAGATGAACTCTGATGGTATGGTTGGGAAACACTATGGTGCAGCCTAGGGAGCCCCCTGTACAGTCCCATCTGTGTAAACCACTTAAAAACATGATGTTCATCTAAAATGTTGAAAAACGTAGATTCAAATGTAAAATCAGAAGTATAATCCTCCTTAAAATGTGTCAAGTCTAAAAGTAATCTGGGCTTCTGTAGGAGCCAAGGTGGACATTTACTCCAACCTCAGATTACAACATTAAAACCTGCCATTCACAAATCTAAGAAACAGTCCTTAGTATGAATCCCAAAAGGCCTCGTAGCTCGAAGCCAATTACGAAAAAGTCTTTCCATAGGCGGCTAACAAGGGTATTGTAAGTTGGTTTATATGGAGTGGACAAAGTGGTATATGCATGTCACACCATGAGGAGCTGTCACCATATGTGTAGCGGTAGCTCAGCAGCCTCAGCGCAAAGGCTTGATATAGGGCTGGTCCGAAATGCCCCGATAGCCAACCGAATCCCTTCATGGTGCACCACTTCCCACATTTTTAGGTAAGAAGGTCTTGCAGATCCATACACCGTGCAGCCGTAATCAAGTCAGAATTGTACCAAGGCTCTATAAAACTGGAGCAGACGAATCCTGTCAGCTCCCCATGATGTGTGACAAAGACACCTTAAAATACTTCAGAGCTTTGAGGCACTGTCTCTTCAAGTCTTTAAGATGCGGTAACCAGATAAGTCAAGAACAAATGAGAGGCCCAAAATATGCACAGTGTCTTTAAAATTCTGAACAATGTCCTTCATCCGCAGTTCAGATAAGTTAAAAATAGAACATGAACGGTTAAAAAGAACACACACAGACTTCTTGGTTTAAAATTTAAAACTGGTCTTCTGCACCCACTTGTCCAGCTGCCGGAAACTTAGCTGCAACTGACAAGTTGTCGTTGCAAGGCTAGAAGAAGAGCAAAAGACAGAAATCATCAACAAATAATGAGCACTGGACAGGACTTTTCACAACAGAAGTAATACTGTTAATAGCTATGGCAAACGTCACACTTAAAACTCTATCCTGACAGACACCGTTTTCCTGCTCAAAGCAGTCAGAGAACACACTACCAACTTGATATCTAAAATAACATGGAGAAAGGAAGACCAAATAAAAATTGGAAGACAACCATGAAATCCCCATTTGAGAATCTGCTTGAGTATAAGTTGCCTCCAAGTAGTATCGTAGACCTTCTTGATATCAAAAAATACACTCATAATGTGGTGATGGCACAGGAAAGCCTGTTGTATAGCCACCTCCAGGAAGGCCAGTTTATCGTAGGTGGAATGATATATACTGAACCCACACTGGAAGTGACTAAGGAGCTGCCTGGATTCCAACATCCAGACAAGGCGGCGGTTGATCATCCGCTCTAAGGTCTTTCCCAAACAACTAGTGAGAGCAACACTCCAATAACTCCTTGACTCCTTGGGCAAATGCAATCTTTCCCTGGCTTTAAAAGAGTCAGGAAAGTGACCTGACCACCAAATTGCATTAATAAGGTTGTGGAGTATTTCTTTATTCCACTGTGTTAGGTGTCACAGCATACTGTAGTGGACTCCATCAGTGCCAGGGAATGTATCACAAGCCACAGGCAATGCAGAATCCAGCTCCCACGGTGTGAAATGGCAGTTATAATCCTGATGACCATGGGACCTGAAGTCCAAACTGCCCTTCTCAGCATCCACTCTGTGACACTGGAATGCTGGATCCTGGCAGGCAGTGGATGTAACATGGTCTGGACAATGTCTCGCAGGCCCATTTGGAGAATGCCATTCCCCATTACAGCAGCCACTGGACACCTCCCGCCTTTCCCATGAATCCTTCAGATGGTCTTTTACTGGATTGGGTAATGATACTCAGGAACTGTTGCTAAGATTTCTTTTGGCTCTCTCTTATAATTTGGCGACATTTTGCACTCACCATCCAAAAGGCCGTAAGGATGTCTGCAGTCGGCCAGCACTTAAATCTATGCAGAGCTGCATGCCTGGCTCTAATTGCCGAGTAACACACAGCAGTCTACCAATGGACAGGCTGCCGTGTTGGTTGTCCTAATGACAGCAGCATAGATGCTTCAGCGGCATTGTGTAGCATTTGCGTGATACAGTCCACCCATTCTTGGACATTGTCATGAGTTTCCAGTTCAGTGAGTTGGCTGAACAGTATCCAGTCGGCTTTACTGATCACCCATTGAGGTGGTCTGTGTTCAGGCTCTACTCTGCCTGGCAGGTGAAGCCAGATGGGGAAATGGTCACTGCCATGCAGGTCATTGTCCACTTCCCATTGTGTAGTGTGGGCAAAGGCTGGAGAGCAAAGTGTAAGAACAACCCTGTTGCAGTACAAAAGTGTGTTGGCTGTCCTGTGTTTAATAAATGTGCGCTCGATGACAAGAGAAGCCTCTCAGTTGCTCGACACCAGGGGCAAGTACTGGAAGACCCCCAAAGAACATTGTGTACATTAAAATTGCCACAGAGGCTGAATGGTTGAGGGAGCTGTGTAAGTAGATCTTCAAGGGCCACTACATCAAACGTGGCATGAGGTGGCAGATAAAAGGAGCACACCATCAAATGTTGACGCACATAAACAGATACTGCAATGGCCTGTAAATGTGTGCTGAGAGAGAGTGGCTTATTAATAAAAATAGCCACTCCGCCTCTAGCTCTCTCTCCGCTGAGGTTGTCAACCTTGTGGAGAACATAGCCACATACCTCAGGGTAGTTGGCAGGTTTAAAATTTGTCTCTTGCAGGCATATATAGATTGGGAACCCCTGAGTCAGTAAACGCAGTTCCTCCACATGTGTCCTGAAACCCTGCTAGTTCCACTGCAGTATTGGAGCCATCTATCATGGAAGTTGTATCTTTACTCTCTCTCTCTCTCCAAGATGGAGACACTGAACATGGTGGAAATTCAGTGTTGGGGCGAGATGTTTGCCCCTGAGGGACACCCAACTCGACGAGTTCTGGAGCTGGATCAGACGTATCATCAGTAATAACAACTTCCACATAATCTGACAGTTGAATCGCTGGCTTCAACTCTTTCTTAGCAGGTGCTTTTTTGGGTTGGGTTGTTTGGTTGATGTTGCAGTGGATGTGGTTGCAACTGTGATGAATGTGATGGCAGGCTGTGCAGTTAACGGAACAGAGGGTTCTGAAAAGGTGATACCAGTAGCTTTTTCAGAAGTTTTTGGGGTGATTGTCGGCGTTAAAGCTTCTACTGCCTTACATATGCACTGGCATGTGCAGGTGTTAGTACCCACATTAACAACATCGGTCTGGGTTGAAGCTGCAACTTTAGCAACAGTTTTCTGCAGACCAGAAGTGAAGGAAGTGGAGGTTGCATGGCCTGAAAGATCTTTTTGGTCTCTGTATATGAGATCCGTCTTGTGGTCTTAATCTCCTGTATTTTCTTCTCGTTGAGGTACACAATGCATAAGCGACTCCAAACTGGATGAGCCCCTGAACAGTTAACACATTTTGCAGGTGGAGTGCAATCAGTACCTTCATAAGATGCCTTCCCACATTTGCCGCAAGTAGCCTCATTCTTACAGCTGAGAGTGGTGTTTACAGACTGCTGGCATTTGAAACACCGCATTGGGTTTGGGACATACGGTCTTACATTCAATTTGAGGAAGCCTGCTTTAACCTTAACCGGTAGTTTGGGACTATTAAAGGTAAGGATAAAGGCGTCTGATTTTACCAACTCCCCATCCATCCCTTTTGTGATGTTTTGGACATCAACAGTGCCTTCTGAAACCCACTCAGCCTTTACTTCGTCTGTTGGAATGCCCACCAAATCCCTATAAGAAACTACGCTTTTTCTGTATTTGAGGGTGTTATGCAGTTTGGTCTCTATAGCACATTCGCCAAGGCATTTAGCCTTCTGAAGGTTCACTGCTTGTTGGGAAGTGAAAGTTTCTACCAACAATGTCCCATTACGTAAGTGTTTGACTGATGTGAGATCACCAGCAATTCTCTCTAGAGCTTTCTGTAGGTAACAGGGCAATAACTTTTCAAAAGTGTCCTGTTTTCTCTTCACTACAATAAACACATTCTGTGGAGCAGCATGTGTTCTGTAACTGTATACTACACGTTTTTTTATTCTGTGCAGAATCCAGAGGACTGGCAACCCTAATCCTCTTGGTAGTTTGGGTGTTGGAACCCCCAGTGATACACCCATCCCACTAGGTGGTTTAAACTTACTCAATAGATCCATCTCGGTCCCACGAGTAGCTAGGGAACTAAGGGTCCACCTAGAAAGAGCCCTCATGCCTAGATAAGCCTTATACAACTCAGGTGCGGCAGTAACCCCTGAGGTTGCTTGCTATCGACTGCTCCACTTCAACAGTCATGCATCTCAACAGCATGTAGCACACCTTGGGATTGAAGGTTGTTTTTATAGTGGTTTGTACCATCCTCGCGACTCATGATGTTAAGCCAAGAACCCCATTCGCTGATACACACAACGTTCCACTGTCACGCCACACGGTGATCACTGAAGCGTGCCCAAAGGTTATGGTGTCTAGAAGACCAGTGATACTTACTAGTCCCAAGCTCAGGACACTGGATTCGCCAAGACCATACTCATCAAATTAATGCTGAGCCCCTGAAGGGTTTGGAGATGACAGTTCATCTGGCCTTTCCATCATTGAAGTGTTAAGAACTGCCCTCTTCTGTCTTCCACACTGATAACTAGTGGTCTGCGTGGATGTGGATATCCATGGATATATCTGTGGATATCCGCAATATTTCTTACTTTGCAGATAAAATTGTGGACGCAGATACCCATGTGTTAAATGCAGATAAAGAGTGAGGTATCTGCTCAGTATGTCAGTCGAAATGTTAGCTGAAAACTTCAAGTCTGTGGATATTCTTGGAATCCTTGCAGAACCCAGGTAGGTTGGACGTCTGTTGTCCTCATCCCCTAGTCACAGTGGATGTATCTGTACCCAAGGGACCTGTGCCTAATCTGTTTACAAAACCGTGTCTTATCTGTGGTTTGTCAAGTGCTTTCTGGCTGGGAAACTGACCCACTGCCCACCAGAGGTGGCATGCCAAATTTCCGCTGCCTTCAGTTAGCATTTTGTAATGATCGAGTGACAACATATATTGTAGTGAATACAGTGACAGTTCTTTCTTAAAATTAACACATCAATGGATATTATATCGTGTACAGTAAAAAGAGGTGATTTGACATTAGTGAAGGAAAACTAATTTAAATTATCAATTTGGGAAAAAATTGGATACGTATTTGATGGCAAGGAACAGATCATCAATATATGGCCTGTTTTGCATGTAAAAAAGTATATTCTTACACTAAACACAAAAGTGGAACTTCAAATTTGCTGAAACATTTATGTGAGACAGGACAAAGTAGCATAATTAGTTATTTAAATACCAGGACAGATGCCAAAGTTCCTGAAGTTCCTCCAAATTTGAAGACAACCGTGACCAAACAACTTATCAATCTTGTCAGCAAAGACATTTTACCGTTCGAAGTTGCATATGCATCTGGCTTTCTTGACGCAGCACAATTTCTTTGACATGGGGGCATATATACTGAACTATGTGTCTTACAGTCACTTAATTATGTCAATAACCATCGCGAAAATGCCAGCAATATGTTGGCGAAGTTTCATCGCAACCAAATGAACGGTACAGCCACACAAAATACAAACAAACATACAAACATTCATGCTTATGTATTAGATAAATGGTGACGGAAGTATTAAAGATTGACAATAGCATTTTAGCACTTTTCATAGTCAGGTACAGTGTACAATAAAAGTAATGTATTTAGGAAGGTACATAATGTTAGATTGTATAGGCTGGCTGTTGCTGTGAGCGACACTGTCTTTTTGCTGACAGTTGCAAGTTAGAAGTAGACGATAGTTTCAACACTTGAAATGACATGCTTTGCTTTGCATCACATAACCTCTTGTGTGTTAATATGGGCAAAATAAAGTGTCCCTTTTGTAAAACTGCAAAAGACCCATTTCTTTTTTTGAATGTAAACACAGTATAAAATCTTCTCTATGCTGATCAGTTTTAACCACTGAAATTTAAGAAGATGCCTGTACTAAACAGCTGACATAGTGCTCCGACCACAAGGGCTCTGAAGTGCTACTGTGTGTGTGTCCGGAGCACCAGTGTTTTTTTTTTTTTTTTTGGAATATCCTATTTTGGAGTAGTTATAGAACAGTTACCATAATTCGCAAGTCAAAAGTAGTTAAGTTATTGCAGAAATAACACTAACAATATTTATATCATTACATACCATGGTTTTAAATACTACTATTACCCATTCAAAACTTTAATATCTGCAGATGCGGATAACGAACTTGCGGATGTGGATCAAGTGCCGTGGATGCGGTTGTGGATATGTGCCTTGTAGATGCGGTGCAGATGCAGATAACCCTTTTCTTATCCGTGCAGACCTCTACTGATAACCATCTCAGCCGAGAAGCAGAGGATACCATATGAAAGATAACCTAGTCCTCGAAACCTGATAACATTGTGATCATAAAACATCCAGAAGTGGCAGAGGACAGCTACATAATAAATATGTCTGGAGTCTGGCATAAGTAAGTGGAAGCAATGCCAGGACGCAGCATGGGACCCTGTGATTACTAGCCATATATTCACTAAGTGTGATACTCTGTTATCCTAGCTAAAAAGGTGCCCAATGCAGATTCTGTTGCAGTTGGCACTTAGTGCCCACATGCAACAGTGGCCATGTGGGTATGAGTTGTGCTTGGTGAATGTAAGGAAATGAAGATTAAGGTTTAACATCTTGTTACCATCTCATTAGAGACAGAGCACTTGCTCAGATGAGAAAGGAAATCATCCATATCCTTTGAAAGGAACTATCCTGGCATTTACCAGGAGTGATTTAGTAAAATCAGGAATACCTAAACCTGGATGGCTGAAGGTGTATTTGAACCACCTTTCTTCTCGAATGGAAGTGGTGAATCTAAGAGAGTTTTCTCAGTATCATGAATGATTTAGTCACAAAGCTGTGTATTACTAGCATTCCTTTGCATTGTGCCTTCCTGAGGCAGAATATGTACATTCATTTCATATGCAAAAGAGTAAGCTTAAGTCTTCTGCTGATTCAATTCACTCACTAGTGCTATTATTCTATAGCCTGTACAGCCTGTGAAAGTACTTTTGCTAATAACGTCTTCATTTCATGGTGGAAAACTGTAACTTATGATAAAGCAAATTTTAATAGTCATTCATAGAATATTTTCCTAAACCACATGTTATATCTGGCTGTATCAGTTTTATACATCAACATACTACCACTTATTCAGACAATTTATGTATAATTTGGATGTTATAATGCACAATCACTGAGCAGACTCTTTAAGCAGAAACAAGATATCTTGGACATTAGGCAAATGATACTAAGTTACAGTGCAAGACAAGCCAATGAACACATTAAGTTCCGAATATTTAAATTACCAAAATGTTCAAAGTGTCTAGGTCTCCTTCTCGTGCTGCTGCAAGGAGTCTCTCCTCTTTGTGGCGCATATCCGTTTTTTCTGCAGCCCAAAGCAGTTTTGCAACATCCTCATTTTTGGCCAAGTCCCTTGGTGTTTGGCCTTCTCCATTTATTACATCAACTTTTGCATTGTTTTGTAATAGAAGAACAACAATGTCCTACAACAAAGAGTACACCACATTTCACTACAATTTTCTTAAAGGACTACATGTTACTTAAAACAACCATTTTCTAAAAGTTGTGGTTAGCAAGTACCAAACAGAATAAAAAGAACAGGAAACCCTTCTAATATTATACCAGACTCTGAAATATTATGTAAGCGTCAGTTGTCATCAATTTAATATCATTTTTTCTCACTAATGAAGCAATGAAAAGAAAACTGACTGGTTCTTTTTTAAAGCTCTCAAATAACTCTAAAATTTTCATTAAATTTACTAAAGATCTATAAAGAAAAGAACAGTACAAAATTAAAGCAAAATAGGGACAGGAAAATGCATGTACATCTCCACATCATCATGGTGCAGTGGCAGCTCAATTAAATTTCAGGCATGCAGCCACAAAAGTTTTGCTTCTTAATCATTTTGGACGTATTCCATTCAGAATTCTTCAGAGTGACCTGAAAGATGTATTACACCACTCACTCTGCCCTTCTAAACTTGTGAACCATTTAACTTTGCATGCAGTGAGACATTGATCAGCAGCTATGTCTAACGCAAAAGTATCCTATCACAGGTAAGACTTTTAGGGCATATAATAAGTGATATTTGAAATAACAATTTAGTTTCCTAAGTAACATAGTTACACATAAAGACTGACTGAATATCGTCACCACCATCATCCTTATATTTTATGTGTGTATCCAGATACAGGATTCAATTTTAGAGGACTCAAATTTAGAAATTCCCTACTATGTTTGCTGCTACACTACAAACATATTATCTATAATGTGATTCTTCAATTTCTCCCGGCGTATTTGATAATCAAAATATCCACGGGTGTACTGCCGGTCTATAGTGTCCAATGGGCACTATAGACCGGCAGTACACCCGTGGATATTTTGATTATTGAATATTATCTATATATTGGTAGAAACATTTCAGTTGGTGTGTCACTACCTTTAGTGTGATTTGTTCAAATTTCTACATGCAGAAGTTCACCACAGTGATACATGTGGTTCTATTATAAATAATGTTCACCTCCATAATCTAGTGGACAGCATGGTAGGTTTCCATTTCAGAGGCCCACGTTCGATTCCCGGTCCAGTCGGAGGTTTCCTCCGCAGGGGGTCTGGGTGGTGTGTCGTCAATATTATCATTTCATAATCAATGACACACAAGAAGACTTGCACCAGGCAGGCCAATCATGACTCTGGGTAGGGCCTAATGGCCATAAATGCCGCATGAAATCATCATCATCATCACAAATAATCAATCTGCTCAAAATAGTTCCATCCAAAATGAAGTATGTTGCTGTTGGCTCTCCTCCTACTGCCTTCCACTGGGCAACCATGAACCCTCAAAGTTGTCATCATACCCCATCTCACGGAAGAAGATGCCCAAACTGATTTTTCAGCCATGATCCCAGCCATCTCCAAGAGTGTAAACTAGATGTAGTTTCGTAGGCTATCCCGGCGTAATAGTTCTTCATAGTTTCTTCTGGTTTGTTGCCGGATTTTGAAGTCGAACTGACCCAATATTTCGGCGGAACACCTGTCCACCATCCTCAGGGAAACTGCTGCTGCTGGACTCGCCGACAACTGATGCCGAGGGCATGGAACGCCTGCGAGTGATGAAGGCGCATGCGCGGCCTGCCACAGGTACTGCACATAGACAGGTCTTGCGGCGCCGCCGGTGGCGGAAAGGCGGTGCTCGCGATATATCGCAGTCATGGGTTGTCTTCCAGCAATCTGGTGGGTTGCATAAAAGATCGATGTTTTTTCATATGTGATAAAACCGGGTTCCACACCCTGCTAAGCGGAAAACCCTTGTCTCTATTAATTAAATTTTCAAACAGCCTGATTTCAATAGACTCTTTATACACATTGTCCCAAAAACCGGACGTGCTGGCCACAATACGAGTCTCATCGAACAACATCCTATGTTGCTCGATTAGACAATGTGCCGCAACTGCTGACTTTTCAGGCTGTAGAAGCCTGATGTGACGGCGATGTTCCACACATCTGTCATGAACAGTGCGGATCGACCTGTGGCAGGCTGCGCATGCACCTTCATCACTCGCAGGCCTATATAGGACGGCGTTCCATGCCCTCGGCATCAGTTGTCGGCGAGTCCAGCAGCAGCAGTTCCCCTGAGGATGGCAGACAGGTGTTCCGCCGAAATATTGGGTCAGTTCGACTTCAAAATCCGGCAGCAAACCCGAAGAAACTATGAAGTGTAAACTAGAGTTTGCCACCACCTATAGTCTCAGATACAGCCTCACCAGTGACATATGTGCTCATTTCCCCCAATGATTGCTCTCTGCAGAACCAAACACAACAATGTCAAGGTGATTTACGGGGAAGTAGTGTGGTATTATGCCCAGTCAATACCATGGCAGGCAAATCAGAGTGCAGATGCTGGTAGGAAACAAGTAACATTCATCCTCCTAATCAACTACCAGTGCAATTGTCCGCCATGATCAAGACTGTTCTCCTCATGCTCTCACCAATGCTGCACTCCAAAAAGACTTAAGGTCAGCATCACAGCATCTGCAGCCTACTTTTTGTTGTCCACATATACACTTGCTTGCTAGTTGTTTAGTGTTTGTTAGACTTCCCAGATTTCTTCAATCTAAACTGCACTTCTTTTCCATTTTCAGCATAGAAAAACCACCTGTGGCTTAGAATCAAGTGCAAAGAAAACAAGTTCTGAAAAATTATGCTAAGATCCAACAGAATTAACCAGTGAATATAAGCAGTACTAGGCATGATTTGCAGACTCGCTGATAAATAGGCCTACTCATGCCAAAACTTCTGCACTATTAGAATGCAAATAAAAAAATATGGTAGGAGACGACGCTACCCTTTTTTTATGTTTCAACAACTGAATCAATGCAACACTTCTGAATCATTGCAATGAATGGGAGAGAAATTAAGTATTGCTCATCTTTGAATATATATTCGTAGCAACAAAAAAAATAAATTTCTCTACATCAATACCAACAATGCACAAGGTTTTAGAATTTTTTGCACATTGGTAGCTCTGAATATGTCACAATTTTTTAATATATTGTTATTATGGTACATTGTAAAACAGCTTTAAATTATACAGTTTTGTAACTCAGAACTATTCACATGCATTTCTATGTATTTCACATAACCAATGAGAAGTGAGAAAAGATGGAGTGGAATTTATGACCAAACTTGCAGTGATTGTCATAATTATTTTCGACTATGGTGAAAATACAAACTGATCCACTGACGGTCTACCTGGCCCATGATTTAACTATAATCCACTAATCATTTGAAACACTGTTGATAAAACTCTTCTGGGTATTAGACCGCATCATCAATATAGCAAATATTTCACTGAGGTTAACACCCAGAAGATGGCCGATTGCAATAGTGGCCGAAACGTTGGTGAAATATTTGATATATTGACGATGTGGTCTAATACCCAGAAGAGTTTTATCAACAATAACAATGGCCACGGAAGCCTTCGTTTACATTTGAAACACTGATTATTAGATATTAAGGTTGCTTGGTGGAGCACTCTGCTTTAGTAAAGTTTTCTCCTTGTATAATAAAAATCTCATTTTTAATCACTTTTTTAACAATACATCTGTTTTACCTAATTGATATCTCATATCAAAAAGAACAAACTTCATTTCAATTTCCACATGCAGCCTACAACTCTCCCCCCTCCCTCTTGAATTTCACCTCTCTCTCTCTCTCTCTCTCTCTCTCTCTCTCTCTCTCTCTCTCTCTCTCTCTTTTGTGCAGCTGAGATTTTACTAAATAGGGTAGCAGCAGCAGACCCATGTTTAGGATCAAAAGTACAGTTGTTATGTATTCTGGCTTTAGAACTACTGTGAGATTACTGTTTTTATGAATATAAAAACAGCCTGGTTGACAGACTTTTATTTGCATTTGGGGTACAGTGGACTGAATAGGAGAAGCAGAGAAAGGAAAAATAGTGAAAAACAATAGGGAGTGATATCTGAATTGTGATAAAGTGTAGGAAAAAGGTGGTGAGAGCTGTTGGGTGGAAGTCTGGTGTTACCAAAGCAACAGGATGGTCCACCTTGCTTTTGGCCACAGTTTCTGATGGACAGCCGTTTAACTCTGATGAAAATTACTTGCTAGATGACAGTTCACACACTGGAGCTGCTTTCCTCCACTCAGACTGTTCAACGCCATTACTGAACCGTTTACCGTTGCCAAACCGCTGTAACAACTGGTCAATTCAATTACATTTCCTTATCTGCTTCTCTTTCTTGATTTGCTTTGTTGCTGATTCATAGTCTGCTTTTTTTATTTCAAATTTCATCACTTACGGATAGTCATACCGAAATCAATGTCGGTTTAAACATAGCTCAGAATGTGGAAGGATTTGCCGGTAGTTACTGTTGCCCAGGAGACACCCAACTATACAAGTACAATATTCTGAGAGGCTCCTTCCTTGTCAAGAGATGATGCCAAGAACTCCCATCCAATATCACTGTTGTGTTGCCTTTTCAAACAATATAAATTTCTTATCTCTGTACTTATAAGACGCATTTTTTGTCTGTCTGTCCTCATATAACGCAAGACCCAGACAACCAAATAAAGTGAAATTTGGTACACATACACAAAATTACATGGGGAAGGTTCTTAAACAGGTTTCGTTCCATTTTTTGGAAAACCAACCAGAAAATTTGAGAAAAAGTGAAAGTGCAATTTTAATGTGTCTGTGTAAATCTATATCTTCGCAATGATCTTGACGAAATTTTGCACAATTGATCTTCAAAAAAAATTTCGTTCAGTGCATGGTGGTGGATACTTGTGGATTTCGCCAAAATCCACAAATTTGCTCCAATCTTGATGAAATTTTCAACACTTGACCTTGAAAACAAGATGAAGGTTACTGTCTACATAAAATTTGATTTGGAGCATGGGAGAGAGTACTTTACATACAGACTTCGATTTGCAGTCTCTAGACATACAGGATGCATTTGTTGTCTGTTTGTCTACAAGTCCATAGACTGCATCCTTAATGATGATGAAGCAGTACAATATCCCAATGAGTTTTTGAATTCCATCCAGACTCCTGATTTACAAGCCCACAACTTGATTCTGAAAGTTGGTGCTCCAGTAATGCTGATCAGAAATATTGATGCACCCAAGTTGTGCAATGGCACAAGATTAATTGTGAAAAAGCTGCTGCGACATGTAATTCAGGCCACAGTACTCATAGGGAGTGCTAAGGGTGAGGATGTCGTCATTCCAAGAATACCTATCATTCCCTCAGACAACACCATACAATTCAAGAGAATACAGTTCCCTTTGAAACTGTGCTTTGCCATGACAATCAACAAGACACAAGTCCAGTCTCTTGGAATTGCTGGTATAAACTTTCAGACACCATGCTTCTCTCATGAACAGTTGTATGTGGCCTGCTCCAGAGTGGGCAAAGACAAAAATCTTTTTGTACATATTCCAAATGGAACTGCCAAAAATGTTGTTTATCATATTGCTTTAACATAAATGTACCCTTTTATTACATCCAAATAAACAGTTTTGTACACTTCTACAAAAAACATTATTTTAAACTCGGTCAAAGCCGGGTATTTGCAGCTAGTCTTGAATAAAATAGGACCACTACTAGAAAGCCAAATCATTCCATAAGTGGCAGGATTTAGACCCCGAAAGTCTTGTACTGGTCAGGTCCTCTGCCACAATATATAGATGAATATATACAGTACCTCTGACTTCCACAATCCTCAAACACCTACCTCATGACCTAGGTTGGGAATTACCTTCCACTTCCTTTTCCATTCCTTTTTTCTTCCCTTCTCTCTTTCTCTCTTACCTGAAGAAGGAACCCTGTTCCGAAAACTTGTTAATTTTCGTCCTTTTTTTTTTTTTTTTTTCTTTCTGTGTGTGACTATAGGTGGTACAGCAAAAAGGTAAGCACTGGCCAGCCAATCTATCTCTTTTGAAAAATAATTTATCATCTCTGTGGAGAATTTCCAACATTAATACAATATACCCATCAAGTTCATCCATAATCAGATGCCATCTCCTCCTCTTAAACTAGTAAACCCACCAAACGACACTAATCTGATCACCTAGGATCACTTAGCTTTTGAAAGATCAACCTCACCCTTCACAAAGACCTTCGCTATGCCTCACTGTGACATGAGAAAATCTCACCCAAACTTCTATCCACTTCACTCATTTTCCTTGTAAACAACAGAAATTCCTTGTCCATACACATTCCTAAACTGTTTCCAGTCCTGCACCCCATGGGTCATTTCCTTGTGATCTTCTGTAACGTATCATTCTATGTCATCATGAGATGTAACCAACTGTCAACCCATATGAATGGACACTACCCATTTGTGGAAAGCCACAAATTTGATCACCCAATTGTCAAGCATGCAGTTCACCAAATGCATATGGCTTCAATAGTTGCTTCACTATCTGAGTTATTTTGAGACTCCCTTCCAGTACTGCTTTCTTTGAACCACAGAGTTGGAAATTCTCTCTCCAGCATATCCAGGGCTAAAAGTACACTAACCTGTTTCCCTTCCCCATCTCTATCCCGTGCATACCACTACTTTTCTGTGAAGGACATGTAATGTCTTTCCAACACTCTCCCTATCTTCCACTTTATATCTATCCTCCTTTCCGCCCCCATCCCCCCTCCGACTCACTCTCTACATCTCTTATATGTTCTATGCTCTGTCCTCTCATCTTGTTCTACAGTAACTGAGTTGTTGTTGTTGTTATTGTTGTGGTCTTCAGTCCAGAGACAGGTTTGATGCAGCTCTCCACCCTACTCTACTTTCAGCAAGTCTCTCCATCTCCTCATAAGCATGGCAACCCACATCCATTTGAATCTGCTTACTGTATTCATCTCTTTGTTGCCCTCTGGGTCTTTTACCCCACACACTTCCCTCCAATGCTAAATCCATGATTTCTTGATGTCTAAGTATGAGTGTCCTACCAAAAAAACCTTACCTCTCTCTCTCTGACCTTTTTTTTTTTTTTTTTTTTTTTTTTTGTCAAGGTAGGTCACAAATTCCTTTTTCCCCAATTTTGTTCAATATCTCATTATTAGTTACCTGCTCTACCCACCTGACCTTCAGCATTTTTCTGTAGGACCTCTATCCTTTTCCTGTCATCCATGTTTCACTCCCATAGAAGGGAACACTCCAAACAAATGCCTTCTGAAAGACTTCCTTACACTTAAATCAATATTCGATGTTAACAAAGTTCTCTTTTTCAAAAACAGATTTCTTCCCATTGTCATTCTGCATTTTATATCCTCTTTCCACCCCCATGAACAACAGACATTGCCAAGGTGGGGTGACTTGCGTGCCTCAATGATGCATATAGCCGTACCGAAGGTGCAACCACAACGGAGGGGTATCTGTGGAGAGGCCAGACAAATGTGTGGTTCCTGAAGAGGGGCAGCAGCCTTTTCAGTAGTTACAGGGGCAACAGTCTGGATGATTGACTGAGCTGGCCTTGTAACATCAGCTAATGTGGCTTTGCCACACAGTCACTGCGAACGGCTGAAAGCAAGGGGAAACTACAGCCGTTACTTTTCCCGAGGACATGCAGCTCTGCTGTATGAAAATATGATGATGGCATCCTCTCGGGTAAAATATTCCGGAGGTAAAATAGTCCCCCATTCGGATCTCCGGATGGGGACTACTCAGGAGGATGTTGTCATCAGGAAAGACAATACTGGCATTCTACGGATCAGAGCGTGGAATGTTAGATCCCTTAATCAGGTAGGAAAATTAGAAAATTTAAAAAAAGGGAAATGTATAGGTTAAAGTCAGATATAGTGGGGATTAGTGAAGTTTGGTGGCAGGATGAAAAGGATTTCTGGTCAGGTGAGTACAGGATAATAAATACAAAATCAGTTGGGGGTATCATAGGAGTAGGACTGATAATGAATAAGAAAATAGGAATGCGGGTAAATTACTATGAGCAGCACAGCGATCGCATTATCATTGTCAAGATAGATATGAAGCCAACACCGACAACAGTAGTACAGGTTTATATGCCAACTAGCTCTGCCGATGATGAGGAGATAGAAGAAATATATGAGGAGCTAAAGGTAATTATTAAGATAATTAAGGGAGAGGAAAACTTAATTGTTATGGGAGACTGGAATTCGGTAGTAGGACAAGGAAGGGAAGGGAAAATAGTAGGTGAATATGGACTGGGCAAAAGGAATGAAAGAGGAAGCCGCCTGGTAGAATTTTGCACGGAACATGATTTAATTGTAACAAACACGTGGTTTAAGAATCACAAAAGAAGGCTGTATACTTGGAAGAGACCAGGAGACATTGGAAGGTATCAGATAGATTTTATAATGGTAAAACATAGATTCTGGAACCAAGTTATAAAATGTAAGACATACCCAGGAGCAGATATAGACTCTGACCATAACTTGTTAGTCATGAACAGTAGGCTGAAACTGAAAAAACTGCAGAAAGGTAGGAAAATAAGGAGATGGGACTTAGATAAATTGAAGGAAAGTGAAGTTCTGGAGAATTTCAGAGGGAGATTTAGGCAACAATTGACAGAAACAGGGGAAATAAAACAGTAGAAGAGGAATGTGTAGCATTGAGAGATAAAATAGTGAAGGCAGCAGAGGACAAAATAGATGGAAAGGCAAGACCTAGAAAAAATCCTTGGATATCACAGGAAATACTAAATTTAATTGATGAAAGGAGAAAATATAAAAATGCAGTAAATGAAACAGGCAAAATGGAGTACAGATGACTAAGAAATGAGATTGACAGGAAGTGCAAAATGGCTACGCAGGAGTGGCTAGAAGCCAAATGCAAATCTGTAGAAGAATGTATAAGAAGGGGAAAAGTAGATACCGCCTACAGGAAAATAAAAGAGACATTTGGGGACAAGAAAAGCAACTCTACGAATATCAAGAACTCGGATGGGAAACCAGTTCTCAGCAAAGAAGGGAAAACTGAAATGTGGAAAGAGTACATAGAGCACCTCTACAAAGGAAATGAACTTAGAGACAATGTTATAGGAAGGGAAGAGGAAGTAGAACAAGATGAAATAGGAGATACTATACTGCAAGATGAATTTGACAGAGCCCTGAAAGACCTAAGTCAGAACAAGGCCCCTGGAGTAGATGACATACCCTCAGAGCTACTAAAGTCTCTGGGAGAGCCAGCCATGACAAGACTATTTGAACTGGTGTGTAGAATGTATGAGACAGGCAAAATACCCTCAGACTTTAAGAAAAATATAATAATCCCCATTCTAAAGAAAGCAGGCGCAGACAGGTGTGAAAATTACAGAACCATCAGTTTGATAAGTCATGGTTGCAAAATTTTAACACGAATTATCTACAGGAGAATGGAAAAGCTGGTAGAAGCTGACCTCGGGGAAGATCAGTTTGGGTTCAGGAGGAACGTAGGAACCCGGGAGGCAATACTCACTTTACAACTTATCTTAGAAGATAGATTAAGGAAAGGCAAACCTACATTTTTAGCTTTTGTAGATTTGGAGAAAGTGTTTGACAATGTTGACTGGAATACACTCTTTCAAATTCTGAAGTCAGCAGGGGTAAAATACAGGGAAAGGAGAGTTATTTACAACTTGTACAAAAGCCAGACCACAGTTATTAGACTCGAAGGGCATGAAAGGGAAGCATCAGTTGGGAAGGGAGTAAGACACAGTTGTAGCCTTTCTCCGATCTTATTCAATTTGTACATCGAGCAGGCGGTGAAGGATAGCAAGAAAAAATTTGGAATAGGGATTAAAGTTCAGGGGGAAGAAATAAAAACATTGTGTTTTGCTGATGACATTGTAATTCTGTCAGAGACAGCAAAGGACCTGGAATAGCAGTTGAATGTAATGGACAGTGTGTTGAAGAGAGCGTTTAAAATGAACATTAACAAGAGCAAAACAAAAATAATGGAATGCGGTCTTAGAAAATAAGGCGATGCTGAAGGAATTAGATTAGGTAACGAAACAATGAAGGTGGTAGATGAGTTTTGTTACTTGGGTAGTAAAATAACATGCGATGGATGCAGTACAGAGGATATAAAATGCAGTCTGGCAATGGGAAGAAAAGCATTTTTGAAAAAGAAAAATTTGCTAACATCGAATATTAATTTAAGTGTAAGGAAGTATTTTCTGAAGGCATTTGTGTGGAGTGTTGCCTTGTATGGGAGTGAAACATGGACGATAAGCAGTGTGGACAGCAAGAGAATAGAGGCTTTTGAAATGTGGTGCTACAGAAGAATGCTGAAGATTAGGTGGATAGATCGCATAACTAATGAAGAGGTACTGAACAGAATTGGTGAGAAAAGGAATTTTTTGCATAACCTGACCAAAAGAAGGGATCGCTTGGTAGGACACATTCTTAGACATTGAGAAATCGTAAATTTAGCATTGGAGGGAAGTGTGTGGGGTAAAAATCGCAGAGTGAGACCAAGAGACGCGTATAGTAAGCAGATTCAAGTGGATGTGGGTTGCCGTTTTTATGAGGAGATGAAAAGGCTTGCTCAGGATAGAGTATTGTGGAGAGCTGCATCAAACCAGTCTCCGGACTGAAGACCATAACAACAACATATCCTCTTTATTGTAACCATCATAAGTAATTTTACTGCCCAAGTAACAAAACTCATCTACACCTTTATTGTTTCATTACCTAATGAAATTCCTTCAGCATCGACTAATTTTCTTAAACTGCATTCCATTACCCTTGCTTTGCTCTTGTTAATGTTCATGTTATCCTTTCAACACACTGTCCAATCCATTCAACTGCTCTTCCAGGTCCTTTGCTGTATCTGACAGAATTACAATGTCATCAGCAAAATGCAATGTTTTTAACTCTTCTCCCTGAACTTTAATTTCCTTTCTTTGCTTTCATTCACAGCTTGCTCAATGAACAAACTGAATAACTTTAATAAAACAATATATTTTGCCCATCGCAGTTGCACAATTTTGAAGTCAGTGACTAGTTTTGGACTCTACAGTCCATTATCAAACCATTACAAAGTCTGTAGAGTTCGAAACTAGTCACTGACTTCAAAATTGTGCAACTGCAACAGCCAAAATAAATTGTTTTACTAAATATTCTCAGTTGCTGATCCTAAACCATCATTACAATGAATTTTCACAGAACTAAATAACATTGTGGAAAGGCTACAACCCTGTCTTACTCCCTTCTCTACCAATTGCTTCCCTTTCAGGCCCTTCGACTCTTCTAACTGCTGTCTGTTTTTCTTACAGGTTGTAAATAAACCTCTGTTCCTTATATTTTACCCCTAAAAACTCCAGAATTTGAAAGAGTGTATTCCAATCAACATTGTCAAAAGTTTTTTTCAAATCTACAAAAGCTAGAAATTTAGGTTTGCCTTTTCTTAATCTATCTTCTAAGATGAGTCTTAAGGTGAGTAGTAGGTCGTGTCTTTCTACCTACACTCCTGGACATTAAAATTTCTACACCACGAAGATGATGTGCTACAGACACGAAATTTAACCAACACGAAGAAGATGCTGTGCTATGAAAATAATTAGCTTTTCAGAGCATTCACACAAGGTTGGCACCAGGGGCAACACCTACAACATGCTGACATTAGGAAACTTTCCAACTGATTTCTCATACACAAACATCAGTTGACTGGTGTTGCCTGGTGAAACGTTGTTGTGATGCCTCGTGTGAGGAGGAAAAAATGTGTTCCATCATGTTTTCGACTTTGATAAAGGTCAGATTGTAGCCTATCCAGATTGCGGTTTATCGTATTGTGACATTGCTGCTCGCGTTGGTCGCGATCCAATGACTGTTGGCAGGATATGTAATTGGTGGATTCAGGAGTGCAATATGGAACACCATGCTGGATTCCAACAGCCTCGTATCACTAGCAGTCGAGATGACAGGCATCTTATCTGCATGGCTGTATCAGATCATGCAGCCATGTCTCAATCCCTGAGTCAACAGATGGGGACGTTTGCAAGATGACAACCATCTGCACGAACAAGTTTGACAACGTTTGCAGCAGCATGGACTATCAGATTGGAGACCATGGCTACGGTTACCCTTGACACTGCATCACAGACAGGAGCACCTGCAATGGTGTACGCAATGATGAACCTAGGTGCACAAGTAGCAAAATGTCATTTTTTATGAATTCAGGTTCCGTTTACAGCATCATGATGGTCGCATCCGTGTTTGGCGACACCACAGTGAACGCACATTTGAAGCGTGTATCCGTCATCGCCATACTGACACATCACCCGGAGTGATGGTATGGTATGCCATTGGTTACACGTCTCTGTCTCCTCTTGTTCGCATCAACAGCACTTTGAACAGTGGCCATTACATTTCAGATGTGTTACAACCCGTGGCTCTACCCTTCATTCGATCCCTACAAAACCCTACATTTCAGCAGGATAATGCACGACCGCATGTTGCAGGTCCTGTAAAGGGTCTGGTAACGGAAAATGTAAGACTGCTGCCCTGGCCATCACATTCTCCAGATCTGTCACAAATTGAAAACGACTGGTCAATGGTGGCCGAGCAACTGGCTCGTCACAATAAGCCAGTCACTACTCTTCATGAAATGTGGTATCGTGTTGAACCTGTATGGGCATCTGTAACCTGTACACACCATCCAAGCTCTGTTTGACTCAGTGCCCAGGCTTATCAAGGCCGTTATTATGGCCAGAGGTGGTTGTTCTGGGTACTGATTTCTCAGGATGTATGTACCCAAATTGTGTGAAAATGTAATCACATGTCAGTTCTAATATAATGTATTTGTCCAATGAATACCCTTTTATCATCTGCATTTCTTCTTGGTGTAGCAATTTTATTGGCCAGTAGTGTATTTAGACCTCTGCTGCCTTCACTATTTCATTTCTGTAAGCTAGCCACTCATCTTCATCTTCTACTGTGTTATTTTCCCCCTTTTCTGTCAATTGCTGCCTAAAGCTCCCTCTGAAACTCAGAAGAACTTCAGGTTCCTTTCATTTACCTACCTTTCTGCAGTTTCTTCCATTTCAGTCTGCAGTTCATATTTGCCCCTGGCCGTGTCTTAAGTTTAAAAACTGGTTCCAGAATCTATGTCTTACCATTATCAAATCTATCTGGTACCTTCCAGTGTCTCCTGGTCTTTTCCACATATGTAACCATCTTTCACGATTCTTAAACCATGTGTAACTGAATTACAGGTCTAACCCTTCAAGCGTGTATAACAGCACTTGTCACCTACTACTGACCACCAATTCAGCGTGAGAGACGGCATATGCCATCCGCGCTTTTTTTAACCAATTTTTCAGTTATTCCAATGCAATTTGAAGGACGGCTGCAAGATAGCAGTCTCATACATCCCTTAGCTTCAGGTTGATAGAGTTTACATCAAATTATTTGCATGGACTACAATTATATGAACTTTTTTGTCTTTGTACGAATGCCAATTTTCAAAAGTTGTGGGCAATAACTTGGCTGATTGAAGATGAAGTTCTGTGAATTCTGATAGATGGTTATATAAGGAACATGAGTTTTTATTGTCTTCTGATGCACTGGGTATTCTCCCATGCTTTGAGCATTCTCAATGTCAAACAATTCTTGTACGCAATTAATTATTATAGCTTGATTAAAACTCTTTGTGCCTAGAGTGATTTATCCTATTAAATCCTTATACTTCTAAGTGTTAATGCTATTTTTTCAGAATGTTTTATCTACTACCTCATTAGATAGAGCATTTACAGCACTGATAGGACATGAGCAATAGGTGTCACACTGTAGGTGCTGTTAGGTAGTAGACAGCATCATGCTTGAGCGGCTAAATACTTGCCTTGCATTATTCTGCCACCCCTCCTTGCCTCATGCATTTTCCCCAACCTCCTCCTCAACTCCATCAGCAAGGCAACTGTTCTCCATAACCAATAATCAGTCTCACTGCAGGGGCAGGTGTACAGGTATCCCCATGCAACTGTATCTACATTTCAGTGTTTTCAGCAGAAACCAAAAAATAAATAGTTTTTAATGAACAACCCTACCCAAATACCCAGTTTTCTTTATTTATTTAATAAAGAAGTCTTGATTGTACTTTATTTCTTTACTGCTAATGTATTTTGCCATTTTGAGGCATCCTGAGAATGATATATATACACAAAGCTGTCTTAGGGCTTGAATATTTTGACTTTGTAATTTGATTTATCCACATCAGCAGACACAGATCTATTGTTTTGAAGGTGCTACAGTACCGTATTCGACATTGTGATCTACAAGTTAAAAATTGTTTCTTAACATTAATTTCAATTATTTGCTGCTCCACTAAACTTAAAAGTACTCGCTGATGCAACTCTCATCTTTACACCTAATCATTATATTATTAATGATATATTATTATCATAAGACAATGCCAATCCAAAAGTAGTTACTACACCAATTATTCTCTTGAGTGTATTTTCGTAACTTTCACAGTCACAGCTATCAACCTACCGTTCAAACAGCTGACCAAAGTGCTATAATTCTTTTGCTAATATAATGGTTTTGGCGCAGCTACAAAATTCAGTGTGGCGCGACTGACATATATCAAGTGGCCAAGAATAACATAGTACCTCTGCAGATGTCAGCAGCTGAATGTTTCTGATCACAGATGAAGTCAATACCAAATGTATCAGCATGTTCTGCCTCCGATCGATATTATTTGATCAGTAAGAGTCACAAATCGTCCTCGGAGCTACTGCCAACATCTGCGAGATACTTCCATGCATCATTCCTACCATAAAAGATGAAGAGGATGTCGCGCAAAAGTTTCTGGCACTGCATAGCACTGTCTCCACATATTTTTCCTCACCCCGCAGTCAACAATGTCCTACCATCACTCCCTGCAGTCCCCTTGACAGGAAACTTTTTTACGTGCAGGAGCTGAGAAGGGACAAAAATGCTGAGACAAAGGTTAAAGTGAGGTGTAACATGAAAGGTGCCTAGTTAAGCTTCATTGGAGTTATTAAAATACAACAAAATGTGTGTTCCAATTTGGAAAAAAAATACTCTAGGGACCGAATTGAAAAAATATGTACCTTTTAGGTACTTTTGGGGAAAAAAGGGACTTTAGAGACCAATGGGACCGCCGCTAAATACACTGGCATTTACATGGTTACTCTGCAAATCATACTGATGTGCCTGGTTTAGTGCTCACTGAACGACTTTCAGACTATTTACCTACCATTACATTCTCGAATATCACATGGGAATAAAGAACACCTAAATATCTCCATTTGATTTTCAATTTCTCTTATTTTATGATGATAATTTCTCCCTGCGTAGGTACAAGTCAACAATATATTTTTGCACACAGTGTAGAACACTGATGTGAATACAATTTTCTGTTAAGCATAACTAGGAGCTACACACCAGTTCACATAGGCGAGTGGTTGCCTATTCTGTATTTGAAGTGTCACTGTTGTTTAATTTACAATCTGTACATTAATTTCCCTTCATATGGTATTATCTACTTAATCTTTATTGGCATTAACTACACATAACTGAAGATAATTTTTACTAAAATGTGAAATCAGGAATGAAAAACAAGAGAATGCAACTTAATCTTTATCTCACCTCTCTGCCAGTGAATGCTGCTTTGTGCAATGCGGTATCTCCGACATCATTGACTGCATTGATATCAGCACCATGGTTCAAAAGGAGTTCAACCACATCCTTATGGCCAAAGTATGTAGAAAGATGTAATGGTGTCCAACCTAAATTACTTTTGGTCTTACCTAAAATTTAACAAACTATTATCAGGTTTTAATGGAATATCTCCATTAATGTTAGTGGATCATCAAACAATGAAAACTGTAATGAGTTAACAATTGAATCTTGTTGATCAAACCACATGGTTAATAAGATTTGTAATTAACAGGACAAGGATATAGAAATGTGAAAGTCATCCTGCTTTAACTTTACAGCTGTCTTTATTGATTACAAGTGAATATTAACATGATTCATCAATAATGTTGCATCTAATTATTTCCCCCTTCCTAGATGATTCTGAGAATGTGTTCTGTCTGTAAAAATGCTGCTGTCAGAAAAATCTCACTGCAATAAGCAATTTTAGTAGCAAGACATACTGCAATATGTTACTGTAAATAAGTTAAGAGTGCAGTATCACTTTTTTTTTTTTTTTTTGTATACATACATGTGTCACAAGCATGATCCCGTATTTACATATACAAGTACAAAGTCTCAGATGGCAAAACACTAATATTTTCTATTTAAAAAATTAGATGGCATGTAACAAATGCTGATGGGAGTTTTCATGGGCGTGATGATGACTGTCAGTTTCCTTACCTTTACAAATACATTTAATTAGCAGAAACAGCACACTAATTTTTGGCCCTTAGTGAAGATAGCACAAAAAGCTCTTTATGTTTGCACAGGAATAACCATAAATAAACTGAGGAACCTTTTGCCAGAGAGCAATAGCTTTTACACATTCAGGCAATAATATGAATATCCACATGTCAAGTTTAAGGGTTACCACTGACGAGCAAATCAGACTGATCTCTCCCAGGTAACATTATTTTCTGAGCATTAATCTACTGAGCTATATAGTCCTCTGTTGCTTGTAGAGAAAGATATGGGAGATGCATTGGAATCAGATTGTAAGGTGCATTTGGATGGACAGTCATAAAGCACTACACATACAAGGAAAATATCTCAATTAGACATTTACCCCAGCACTGAGTTTTAACGGAATGTAGCCCATAGCCGATGAGATTGAGTAATGCTTCTAAATTTTTATGTAAGAACTATTACAGCTTTTTCAACAAAACAAACTTTAAAACATTATACATTTTTATTTTCATGCCTACATATTTCTCAACAGTCATCCTGGCAATGAACACATTTATTCCAACAAAAGACGAGATTGTGACCATAACTGTGGAATGTTGACTTTGTTACAGGAGCCACAACCTCACCTCTGCTAGCACACTATCATTTTGTCTGTTAATGGCACGGTCTTGATCTTTTGGGCATCAGTGATCCTTTTTGGTGGAAGTCCATTGATGCACTGTTGTTTTCAGAATCAAAATGGAGAACTCAATTTTTTTTTATCTCCTGTCATTAATGAACCCATCACATCAACGCTCAAAACATAAAAAGGAATTGTTACCAGATGTCTAGTCTTCTCAATTTCATGTTAGGAGTGACCAATTAAGGCACCCATGATGCATACACTTCTTCTGTACCACAGTTCTGCATTAGTGATCTGTACTCTCTTTCTCGAGATACACCACACTTATCTGATAGCTATCTCTGTATTATTAAATGATTTTCATTGACGAGTTGATCAAACAAATTACGTCTTATCATTTCTCTTATGTGGTTGTTCACTCCAACTTCTACCACACATGTTGAGATTAGCAACACTGTTTCCTACATTACGAGCATGAACAACACAATATTGCACTTTAAAGATGTCAAAACACTCATTAACATACATAGTTTTCATTTTCAATAGCTTTCAATAGAAGGTATGTTTTTGAGGCTAGAAACTCTGTTTTTCATGCACTGACATGTTACACATGACCAAATAACAAAATACAATTCAGATTCCTCTAGCAACAGGGGTTGCAACTTGCATCAGCAAAGTAGGGAAACACAGTTGAACGATATGGATGACATTTAATACCTCAACCAATTCAGAACATACAATAAAAAAAATTAGATGCATTAATTTTCAACACATCCATATACCTCTAAAGATAAAACTACAGTATAAGCTTATAAGCCGCAGAGAGTGAAGGGAATACTACTAATTGAGGTTACCACTGTTGCTGAGTGTATATGGTATATTTACTAAAATGTTCTTCCAGTCATTTTGCCGACAGTAAAGAAACTCACTGAAAGAGTATCTTCACTAATGTAGTATGAGAACATCAGCTCTTTTTTTGCTGTGCTATCAATGACTCCTTTTACAGCTTTACACCAGTGGAGAACAGCAGTATTGTATTTTTTATTTTTTCCGTTAGTTTCAACATGATTTGCCATATCTTGCCACACCTTCCTTAGGACAGCGGGAGGCCGATTGCCCCTGCCATATGTTTGTGTCACGTGCACCACATTTCCGCTACTGCGCGCATTCCGAATTCCCTGGCCTGATTTGATTTGTGCTTGACAACCGGCACGTGTTGCTGACGCCTGCAACTGCGGACGTCGAACCCGCTGATCCGAGCACCTGTGTCAAAGTCCTCACCGTGGATCGCAACCAATCGGAGCATGAACGCAATTACGTAGATTCAATACTACTGGCTAGCTGTGGGATCGTTACAGAAGGTAAAGGTCTGTCTACCGCCGGCTCTCACCCAGATAGCATGCTCCTAACTCTTCAGCCCCCTGGGCTCGCTCTCCTACTTGAATCATCACAATGATTACTTCTGTTGTACCACTGGTGGCTCTCCTCAGGTAGTAATCTCAGAAATTGTATCCCCATTTCTGAAATACAACCATTTTGTTACACCACAATACTCGTGTCCGAGTATGATTTGCTGGTCCTGTCAAATCCCGTCCGGAAAACGCCCACAGCCTTCTCCTGTTCATGCCAAACCTGTACACAGCGATCATACTTGGGCTGCCTCCTGACTTAATGATTTCATTATGTATCTCCTGCTCTGTGAACTGTTTGAGTAGAAGTAAATATTGGCAATTACGGTAGCTTTCTGTGATAGTATTCATGAGCCGCTTCAATGGTCTAGTATTTTGCAACTTTAGGTTGTAGAACTGTGCTGTCAGGAGTTACAAATAATGCAAAAAGGTTTGTTACTACCATCAGCACATGAAATACAAGGATGAAATTTTAAAGTAATAACAGACTTGTAATGAAGTAAGAGTAACTGTATTTATGAATGTAAATTTTATCACATATCCAAAATGCATATTCTTCAACTTTTTGAAACAGTCAGCATGAACATTTAAATGTTTTGTAGAGTATACTAATGAAAAGTGTAAAATAGATCAATAGAGAGTGTGAGGATATAATATTTAATAATGAAATAACTATGGGAATTCTACTTGAATGGACAAGTGAAACAGACAGACAGTGTGTTAGCAGTAACAGCGGCTACGAAAATCAGTTGTAAACAGTGGTGGCCAGAGTGTCATTCGTCTGAGGCACGTGTGCACCTGAAAGGGGAACTCTTGCAACAACACAGGCTATGTGCAGAGCGTGACTTTGTCATCTTACTAAAGTGTCTTATGCTAACGTAAGCAAGTCACCGGAGCAACCAGAACGTTCTAGTAGCAACTTTTCAACTATAAATGGACCCCTCTAAGCACAGGTTGGCAGAGTCATTGGAGGACGAACAAGAGTTCAGACCAAAGCGCCGGAAGAGCCGGGGCGCTACAGCCGTCATCGGAGGGTCGTGTCTTCGACACCAGAAAGCCAGGGGCAAACGGAACCCAGTCAGCACCCATGCAACGCTGGACTTAGCGCTGTGGAGGATGGAAGTGTAGCAGCAGCGACAATGGCAACATCTCCTGGGTGGGGCACAGCCTCCTGTCATCACCCAGTGGAGAACGCGAGTTCGGCGCCAATAGCCATCACACGCCATCCTGGGCAGAGCGGCACAGTGCTGTCTCCACTAGGCCCTGAGGCCTACTGTCTGCACAGCGAGCAGCAGTTCCGCACAATCAGCCGATGCCGACTTCTGCTAGACCAGCATCTTCACTCAGCGCTTTCTGCACCTGAGGCTCGCACCACAACAGTGTCCAACAGCAGGTCATTCGTTCTCTCAATGTAAATGTTCTTTCGAGTCAGCCAGACCATTTCGTTCAAGTACAGAGTTCTGTTTAGCATGTCACTTGTATAACTGCAAGAATAAGGGGTTTCAAGTCCTCAGAATTGTTGTAAAACTTTTGTTAAATAAATTTCTAAACTTGGAGTCTTGTGTTATTCCGCAGCCCTCTCCCTATGAGTCGAGTGAACCCATGTTCCACCAGAGAATGCCATCTTTGACAATTATGGTGACAGTCACATCTCAGTAAAGCACTCTACATTATGGTGTCAGGAAATTGCTCGACTCTAAGGGAAGGTGTGGAATTGCATTAAGACGCTAGGAGTATTTGTAGTATAGTTTTAATTTTTTGGGGAGAATTTTTTCTTTGCTTTGTGGGTAGTAGGAGGGAAAATACTTTAGTTATGGCAAGGGAGAATGATGCAGCAGAGGGGAAGGCGAGTGTTACTGTAGATGAGGCAATTACGTCATTAGTTAAACAGGTGGCACAGTTGCGCGCAGATAATGAGCAATTACATGAGCAGTTACATATTTGTCGTCAAATGGGTGTAGCTCCTCCGCTGATAGATTCCTCAGAAGCTACATTAGTATTTCATTTTTCAGGCAAACCGGGTGAGGATATAGTGATTTTTTTATCTGCTGGCAGCTAAGCTAGGGTTATAGTCCGATGATCATCTGCTGCAAATGACCAAGTTAAGGCTAGTTGTTGAAGCGAAAACCTATTTCCAATGTAACGAAGAACTCAGGAACGCATTAACTTTCGAGGCATTGAAGAACGGCTTATTAAAAAGATTTCAATCAGAGAATAGTGACAGGTTTTTTTGGGAACAGTTAAGCATGGTAAGCATGAAGCAGAATGAAACATTGGAAAACTTTGTGGACATAATAAGTAAAATAAACAAAAATACACATCTGTTGACGAGGAATGAGGAGGCTAATAGAGTTATTTTACAGGAGGCAGAAAATAAGGCCTTAGACATGTTTTTGCAGGGATAGCCATTAGAAATGTCACGGCGGGTCAGGGAATACTTTCCGAAAACGCTAGCGCAAACGGTAACCGCAGCAACCGCATTTGAAGAAATTGATTTGGCAACAAAGGCAAGGGAAAAGCATGGTATTTTTCTCATGGAGATAAGGTGTTTTAGGTGTGATAGGCATGGGCACATAACAAAAGACTGTAAGCAGCCCAAATGTTACAATTGTGGGAAAATAGGTCACGTTAGTAAAGAGTGCAGAGCAAAAAAGCAACCCGAGTGTTACAACTATGGTAAAATAGGGCATATCAGCAGGGAGTGCAGGGCGAAGAAAGCGGGCGCAAAATGTAAACAGTTAAACAGGAAAGGGGGCCCAGGAGTCGCCGGCCCGGGCTCCCAGTAAGATTTCATGCCATAATGACCCAGGCAAAGGCGGATTGCTGGCTGTTAGGAGCAATTGGCAAAAACGATGTAAAATTCTTAGTAGATATGGGAGCGAATGTTCAGTAATAGCTGATAAGTGCATACTAGGGAAAGCGTTAGAACCTCCGAGATACAGGTTGAGCGGGGTAGGACGAAAACAATACATTCGTTGGGGCATACACTAGTGGATTTTATGGTTAATGGTAAACAATTTATTGAAGATATGGAAGTAGTATCTGTAGTAAGTGAGGGATACGATGCTATTCTAGGAATAGACTTCCTGAATACACATCACACCATGGCAATTAGAGGAACTTAGTGGGGACTTATTCCAACTAGGGGATACTGCTGCGGGTTGGTAGAATAAAGTAAACTGAGTGCAAAGCCTTTGAGAGTGAATTCACGTGATAGAGTACCGTCGGGTGCAGGGAAGGTCCTATGGATTGACATCAAGACTGACTTACCGGCAGATCCTGTGTGTTTGGTAGAGCCTTTGGAGGCCACCAGTGAACTAGATGCGCATTGTTGTGTATGAAGAAGTATAGTTTGTATAGAGGAAATAGAAAGGTCAAAGAGAATACCAGTATTGCTTGATAACTTTGGAGCAGAGGAGGAGTTGAGAAAGGGGTCTAAAGCAACGTTAAGTAGTTTCGAAGAAGAAGATTTCATATGGACAGACGAAAGTAATAAAGCAAGGTCGACAGCCTATAAAATTGTACTGCGTCAAAAAGTGTCACATCTGAAGGGAAGTGATTGAATGGCAATAGACGGAGTATTGGATGAGTTTCAGGAACTGTTTAATGTGCAAGGTCCCTTACCAGCTACAAAAATTATGCAACATAGGACCTAGCAGTTTCCAAAGGCTATTAGATGGGGTTCTAAGAGGTCTAAAGACACGAGAATGTTGCGTATACTTAGATGATATTATTGTTTTTTTTAAAAGTATTGAAGAACATGTAGCTTGGTTACGTAAAGTGTTTCAGAGGCTAAAAGACGTTAACATGGAACGAACATGTAAGGACAGTTGTGAGTAAGGCGGACAGCCGACTTCGGTTTATTGGGAGAATTTTGGGAAGATGTACTTCACCTGTAAAGGAGACTGTGTACAAAACGCTTGTACAACCACGTCTTGAGTATTGCTCAAGTGTTTGGGACCCACAGCAGATCAGTTTAAAGGAAGAGATAGAGGTGGTTCAGAGGTGAGCAGCTAATTTGTTACCGGTAGGTTTGATCAATGCGCGAGTGTCATGGAAATGCTCCGGCAACTCAATTGGGGATCACTAGAAGAAATACGACGTTCTTTTCGTGAATTTCTGTTAAGTAATTTGAAGCTGAGTTTAGTACGATCTTGCTGCCGCCTACTTACATTTCGCGTAAAGATCACAAAGACAAGATAATAGAAATTAGGGCTCGTACGAAGGCATATAGGCATTCTTTTTTCCCTCTTTCCATTTGGGAGTGGAATAGGAAAGGAAATGCCTAGTAGTGGTACAGTGTACCCTCCACCATGCACCTTACAGTGAATTGCGGAGTATGTATGTAGATGTAGATTCTGGCCTTGTATTTCACAGTCTATCATTAAGTAATTTATCTCATATTAGGTCTCTCCAATACAAATCAACCTAGGCCTGGATTATCCACCTTGTCTCTTTGCATAATTACTCTGTCACACTTTCTATATCAAGTAGACAACTTTCTATGCCTGTTCTACAGCTTCTTCTTTTGTCTCTCTCAAACTACCACATTTTATATCATTTTTCAAGAAGCTTATGACCCTTGGCTTTTTTCTAATTTTATTTACTCCCAATATTGACATGTTCCCATCATCCAAATTATTTCCTGAATTCTTACATCCTTTTGATAGGGAACATTCAAGTCCCAATTCTTGCATTTTTCTTCCTGTATGTTTCTTCAGACATGCTTGTATGAGGCTTTTTTCTCCCACCTGACAACATAGGTTTTGACCCAAAGCTTGTTTAGTTGTTAAAAGTGATTACCATACACTACCATGATTTGCTAGACCTTTCATGTAATTTTGCTTTAATATTTTGTTGTGAACTAAATTTTGTCCCATCAATAAGATTTGAGGTTTATCTGCCACGACTCTGTGGGCAATACAATCACCAAATTCGTATGCCAAGCATTACTTACCTTTGCAGCTTATGTCCAATCTAATCTTTCCATCTTTCCGAGCTGCAAGCAGTTCTTGCACCATTACAGAATCACCATGTCTGGAACTATACAACAGTATCTCTTGCAGCTCCATTTCTGGACCATCATTGGACATTTTAAGGGCCTGTTAGTCATATCATCATACAGTGTGAAAGATCTGAAAAAAGTAGCAAAATATTCACACTTTAGACAGATTAGAAGATTAGCAATTTGACTAGTTATTCATTTTTTCAAGTAATATCAGGAACATAAGAAATCTACATCTTATTTTAATCTAAATTATCAGTCATGATCACAAATATCTTTTAACTCATTTCTAGTGACCAGTGATCATGACACATAATTTTCATCAGAATAAAAAAAAATCTTAGCTGTACAATGACTCAATCACTGAAAGGAAAATTGTCCTAAGAATGAACATCCAAGGGAAAGTGGTTAAATTTTACTTACAATGTTGGCACCCTGGTGTGGATGTGGCAATGGATGAAAATGGTGGGAGCTGAGGAACGTTATCAGTAGTTAATCACACAATAATATGCGGCATGTAATGAGATTTGCTGGTTTCTTATGAGGAATAAATGAATGGATTCGTTGTTTGACATTTGCATAACTGTAGACTGGGATACCACCCCATCTGCTTTGACCCATGACATCATCAAGATGTCAGAAAATCAGTATGCGGGATATCTTAATACTTCTGTATTGTAGATACAAATAATCTGTAGTTATTATAGATAACAGAATGTACCATCAATCACAGGTTTTAGCCCAAAAATTTGCACCTTCGGTGCTCACATACAAAAAGAAAAATATCTCAGTTAACCTACACCTAACCATCAGAGAGAAGCTACAGATCACTTGTTAAACATAAAATATTAATCTGTTTTGTTTGTAAACAAACTATCGTCTTTTGACTCAACCACCACATAATCACTCATGCCTTCTACACACACACACACACACACACCTCAAAACTACCGCGCTGTGATGACATCACAGGTCAAAGCTGACGGACGGTATCCCTGTCTACAGGTGAGCCTTGACTTTTTCTTCTTTTTTTGTGGTTTTAGGGCACACGACTTCTCAGGTCATTAGCACCCGGATCGTAACAGAGATTCACTAGATCTTGAAATTTAGAACTGCCATAAAGGAGAGTATTTAGAGAAAGCTAAAACAGAAGGATAAAAAAATCAAATAGAAGTGTTAAATATCCTTTGATAAATTAGCCATGTTGATAAAACGCAAAACTAGAGCAGCTGCTCGTGTGCCATCAGCTAAAAGTTCCTCCAGAGTAGACGGCAAATTAAGGGCTACACGGAGATGATTAAAATTACGACAAGACAGTAAAACACGTCGCACCATCAGCAATTCACCACAGGAGCACAGCGGTGTAGGGTCAGCGGTTAGCAAATGACGGTGGCTGAATAGGCAGTGACCGACCCGCAACTGGGACAGGATGACCTCTCGCCGAGAGGAGCATGAGGTGGTCCTCCAAGCGGTCAGGATCAGTTATATGGTTCTCAGTTTATTGTCATGGAGTGAGAACCACGATCTGTGCCAGGCCGACACAATACACCGGCAAAGAGCCCGTTGAATATTGTCTGGTGGGACACAAAAAGTAGCCATGTGAAGCAAAAGAGTTGCTGCCTTGGGCGCAATGTCAGCAGTCTCATTCCTGGGCACACCCACGTGGCAAGGGACCCACAGAAAAGAAACGTGACAGCCGTTCTCTGGTAGCAACTGAAGGGAGCGTCGCGTTCGGTACATGACAGGATGGGTCGAGAAAGGGTCCCTAAGACTCTGCAGGGCACAAAGGAAGTCAGAGCAGATGGCATAAAAGGGATGGCAGTGACGGCAGATGTATAAAACAGCCTGGTGGAGGGCAAAAAGCTCAGCCATTAAATTTGAGCACCGGTCAGGGAGCTTGTATTGGAACAGGTCATCCCCGACGACGAAGGCAGATCCGACACTGTTGGTGCTCTTGGAACCATCAGTGTAAATAAATATGGCATTATCGAACCGTGAACGGAGTTCGACAAGCCTCGAGCAATATACCAAGTGGAAAAGTGGAAGCCATTCGCAACGCTCCAGGAATATAGGCAGTCAAGACAGCGTTGAAGACAATGCTCCAAGCGACATGTCCGCTGGGCGCTGCAATAAATTGCAAAATCGTCTACAAAAAGGGATTTGGAAACGTCAGCTGAAAGGCAATCCACGATCAGATTGATTGCAAAGGCAAACAGAGCCACATTCAAGACGGAGCCCTGTGGCACCTCATTCTCCTGGCGAAAGGTATCTGACAAAACAGAGCCCACCCATACCCGGAACTTGCGATCCGCCAAAAACGCTTGAATAAAGAGAGGGAAGCGGCCACGAAAGCCCCATGTGTGCAAAGTGCGGAAAATGCCCATCCTCCAACAGGTATCATAAGCCCTTCTCCAAGTCGAAGAACACTGCTACCGTTTGACGCTTCCTTAGAAAATTATTCATAATGAAGGTCGACAAGGTAACGAGGTGATCAGCAGCAGAGTGCTGTCTACGAAAACCACATTGAACATTAGTCAGTAGGCATTGAGATTCGAGGAACCAGACCAACCGAGCATTAACCATGTGTTCCATCACCTTACAGACACAGTTCGTGAGAGAAACGGGGTGATAACTGGAAGGAAGATGTTTGTCCTTCCCTGGTTTGGGGATGCGGACAACAATGGCTTCACACCAATTAGTGGGAACCTGACCTTCAGTCCATATGCGATTATAGGTGCTAAGAAGGAAACAATTGCCCGCAGGTGAAAGGTTCTTCAGCATCTCAATATGGATGGAATCGGACCCAGGAGCAGAAGATTGGGACAGGGCGAGAGCACGGTATAGCTCCTGCATGGTGAAGCAGACATTATAACTTTCACGATTAAAAGAGTAGAAAGAAGGTGGCTGTGCCTCCTCTGCCTGTTTGTGAGGGAAGAAGGCAGGGTGGTAATGGGCAGAGCTCGAAACCTCCACAAAGGAGCGTCCCAAAGCGTTGGAACCATCAGTGGGGTCCCCAAGACTGCGTTCTCGATGGTCAAAATCGGGGAGTGGACCTTGATGCCGGATAAACGGTGTAGGCCACCCCAGACGGCCGAGGAGGGAGTAAATCAATTCAAAGAACTGGTAAAAGCAGTCCAGCAAGCTTTTTTGCTGTCTTTTGTAACACAACAACATTGCGCTAGCAGTCGTTTATAATTGATACAATTCTCCAACGTTGGGTGGCGGTGGAAGGTGCGTAAAGCATGTCGCCGAGCTCTAAGAGCATTGTGGCAGGCTGCAGTCCACCAAGGGATCAGGACGTGGCGTGAGGAAGAGGATGTACGAGGTATGGAATGTTCGGCAGCAGTGAGAATAACCTCTCTGAGGTATTTGACCTGACTGTCACAGCTGGGAAAATTCTGATCGTGAAAAACAGCCATGGAAGAATAAAGCCCCCAGTCGGCTTTATAGATGTTCCAACTAGTGGAACGAGGAGATGGGGTATGATGCAGGAGGTGGATTAAACAAGGGAAATGATCACTCAAGTATGTGTCAGAAAGTGCATGCCACTCAAACCAACGCGCAAGCTGAGGAGTGCATATCGCGAGGTCTAAGTGGGAATAAGTATGTGTTGTGTCGGAAAGGAATATCGGTGCACTGGTGTTGAGGGAGACAATATTGAGGTGATGGAAAAGGTCCACTAAAAGGGAGCCTCTCGGACACGGTGCTGGAGAGCCCCATAGGGGGTGGTGGGCATTGAAGTCGCCTACCAACATGAAAGGTGAAGGGAGCTGGTCAATGAGGTGTAGCACATATGCCCTAGTAAGGGCAGATGACGATGGTGAATAGACATTACAGAGGGGAAAAGGAAAAGGTGTAGAGTGTGATGTGGACGGCAACTGCCTATAGCGAGTATGCAATGAAATGGGATGGTAATAGGCGTCGTCCCGAATGAGCATCAGAACCCCTCCATGGGCTAGATTACCTACCACAGGGGGCAGGTCGAAACACACAGAGGCATATTGGGGGAAGTCTGCATGATCACATGGACATAACTTAGTTTCTTGGAGACAAACTAGAAGCGGGCAGTGCAATAGAAGGAGCAGGTCGAAACACACAGAGGCATATTGGGGGAAGTCTGCATGATCACATGGACATAACTTAGTTTCTTGGAGACAAACTAGAAGCGGGCAGTGCAATAGAAGGAGTAGTTTTAATTCCTCCCAATTGGAACAAATTTCGTGAATATTCCATTGAAGTAGCGCCATGATAAAAATGAGAGAAGAAAAGTAGGGACAAGAAAGCGGGGTCACATCGACGGCCGCTGAGGACCGGACTTCGAGAGAGCACTGCTATCGCTATCTAGAGGCAGAGAATCATGTTTCATGGGTTCGACTGATGCATCTGCCACCTTCCCAAGTTGATCAGGAGGGGCAGATTCTACCGCCGGTAAATGGTCGGGTGCCTGGCTGACAGAGGATCCCAGTGAAACAGAAGACAGCTGAGGCCGGCAACTGTTGGATGGCGTGATCGAAGAGTCACACCGAGGCAGGGAAGGGGGGGGGGGCTGTTCTTTTTGTGAGCCTTCATAGAGGCATGATGAGTAGAAGAAGCAGTTGACGGTTGAGAAGACGGAGTTTTTAGGAAATCGTCACAAACGGGTTCTTTTTTAGAACTCTGGGCAGCGGATTTAGGTGCCCGGGATGTGTGGGAACTGGTCAACGAATGCATTGTAGAACAGGCAGAAGGGATCGGAGAGGTGCAATGAGCAATTTTCAGCCTAGCCAATTTGACAACACTGTCACAGAAGGTGAAATCAGAGGTCTGAATGCCTACCTCCTTAGTTGGTCGGGGGGAGGTGAGGACCTGGCTGCAAGTACCTGCTGGGAGACAGCGGGCTTCCTACTCGCTAATAACTTCCAAGCGGCATAGGTTGAAACCTTTTCTTGACACGAATCTCCTGGATGACACACTCATGTTTATAGACAGGGCAGTCCCGGGAAGAAGCAGCATGGTTACCCATGCAGTTAATGCAGCGATGGATGGAGGTGGACATTCACCCTCATGGGCGTCCCTGCCACAGGTGGCACATTTGGCTGCATTAGGACAAGATTTACTAGTGTGATTAAATCTCTAGCAGTGGTAGCAGCGCGTAGGATTGGGTATATACGGGTGAAGGAAACTGACTTCGTAGCCCGCTTTCATCTTAGATGGTAGGTCAACCCTGTCGAAAGTCAAGAAGACAGTACGAGTCAGCACGAGATCATTGTCAACTTTTTTCATAACGCAACGAACAGCCATAACTCCCTGATGGGACATATAGTTGAGTATATACTCGTCTGATAACCCATCCAGAGATCTTGTGAATACTACCCCTTGCGAGGAGCTGAGGGTGTGGTGAGCCTCCACTTTCACAGGAAAAGTATAGCCCGGAGTAATTTCAGTGCCTGGAAGGCATTCTCAATTTCAAGCAACAAGGTCCCATTGCACTGTATGGAGCAGGTCTTCAAGAGACCTACGATCGCATCAACACCCTTCTGAATAAGAAAAGGATTTACAGAAGAAAAATTCTGATCATCAGTACAAGAAACTATGAGGAACTTGGGAATGTTAGGCAAGACTTTCTTTGGCCGAGATTCATCATGTTTCCATTTTTGGGTCAGGGTTATAGAAGATTTGGAAGGTTTCATAGCGGAAGTGTCCCTATGATTATGTCTCCAATAGCGCGCTCCTTCCTTGTGGGGGCCCTCACTGAGGGTGCACCCGCCTTAGGTGACTGTTCGCACCTCAGGTCACACCTCCCGAGAACAGACGGAGGGAACAATCTGCATGTTCGGAAGGTACCAGCTCGGGTAATCACCCCTCCCTGGGCCCGGCCTCTACCGGGGGGTATGTACGTGCCCTACATGTCTACCTGGTACCCATGGCGGGGAGTTATGCCTTACCCACGCAGAGCATGGGTTGACCTTCAGACACGCATAGGGAGGAAAGAAGAGAGGAAGGAGAAGAAGTGATGAAGGAGGGAGAATCTCAAACGCCAAGGCAGAGATTAAAGGGGTAGTTCGAGGACAAGGAGAAAGGAGCAAGAGGGGAAGGCGAAAGAACAGGAAAGGAAGAGGACCAAGAAAAGGAGAAGTCTTGGAGTAGGAGAAAAAAAAAAAAAAAAAAAAAACGTGTGCGCCACACACATACCGACAAAAGAGCTGTGGGCCCCCCGGGGGGTTTACATTTTATGTTTTGTTTTGTAGTAATATGGCATGAGAGCTAATGTTGACAACAAAACATTCCCTATATGATAATTTAGTGACCAGACAAGACTACATACAATAAGTGGTCAACCATAGAGCAGGAACAGCATTAATTATTTACTTCAATGTCAAAACAAAGGATTAATTGCTTCTTACATAAAATTTTATGTAAGTCATAGAACAAGGGGCATAATTCTTTTTGTTTGTGCTGCACCTTGTCGTAGATCGATGATTCTCTAAGTTCTTGATGATCGGCTCTTGGTAGCAGCTGGCTGGAATTTCATAGGGAGAAAACTAATTCATTACAAATGACCCAATGCAACACGCAGAATTGCAGTTCTATGACACTTTTAATGATTTATAAATGCCCAATTTTGCCCATTTATGGCCACCTTACAAGTAAATATTAATTAACTGCTGTAGATACACTTTCCACACTAACTACACTGACTAACTTTCGTATAATTGTTCAGATTTAAAGTTCAAAACTGATGTAGCTTGTGGCTCAGATCGCAGATGAAACAATACTTTGAACTAATGTGGATTATGTGTCAGACAACAGATCAAACAATACCCTGATACAGTGCTTTCCAAACTTTCCCTCATGGCGACATCCTTTTATAGCTTACAGTTTTGGGCGACACCCTTTCATTAATATAAATACATATGGTAGAATTTAGATGGTTCTAGCGGGAGGGTGGGGGGGGGGGGGGAGGGGGACGAAAATAAAGTATCGCTTAAACATAGTTTGTAAACAAAACTGAAATCCTCATACGCATTGACATGTTTAATGTTGATTCTGACTGCAGCGATTACGTACACTCATCGCAAGAAAAGGAAACATTAGGAAGTATAGAGATGTACAACAGAGTAACATCGCAGACAACAATGCCTAAACTCACACAGTAATACTTGCTTCTTCTACATGCGACCCAACTTCCGAAACACAAAAACTGTATTTCAGAAACCGTTTTTCGCTGTCGTGTGTACATGTCAGGGCCAGATACGGTTTTCCTGGATCGACTGAAAATGCCTTCTGGAAATTAACTGCTCGGATTGCTGATTTAGATGGCACGGCTCAATATTATCATATTATTTTCAGAAATAAAGAGGATGTATTTATGACAAGTGATGAATTATTATTTAAGTTCTATTGTTAAGTTCTTGCTTCACCATGACTTTGGAAGTCCCTACATATTCAGAAAAAAATGGATAAATATTTGTGACAAGTAAGAATATGAATGTCATTTCTGGTGCCAGAATATGTTACATACAGGAAACTGAGAGGAAAAAAAAAATTAATGCATACCAGGGTTCGAACCATCGATCACTGCATTGACATATAATTGTAAGAAACTCTACCAAGGGTGACATGGGTTTGATAAATCCATTATAATATGGTCAGGTGCAGCTTTTTGAGAAGGAAAGCAGACTACAGTGAAAGTTTATAAAGCAGCTGCCAGTTCCAGCAAACTGTGCATGGGAAGAGCTGTAATCAAGTATCAGCAGCAGCTCTGCGCATGCACACTTTGCTGGAATCTGGCAACTGGCAGCTGCGACGGAGTAACTCAATTAACGATGAAACATACGCTGTCTAAGCCTAATAATAAATAAATGATCACTGTCTAACTCAAACAATAATGAAACGCATGGAACACAAATGGTGTGAAATGCGGTGAGTACTTCCAGCGGATAATGTTGTACATGCTCGGACCAGACAACAAAGATATTTATTTGCGGTTGACAATCCGGATAATCACGAATCCCTATAACTAAGATCCGGTGACCAATCATTCCTTTAATACATGATCTGTAGTGCACTGAATGAAGAGAAGGATGATTAGCTGCAGGTAACAAAAATGTTTGTTAAACTTAAGAGACTTAACTGTGGAATCATCAGTCCCTAAACTTACAAACTACTTATGAACTACCTTATACTAAAGATGACACAAACATCCATGCCCTAGTGGGGATTTGAATCCCCCGACCGCAGTGGCCATGCAGACTGTGACTGACACGCCGCAGACCGCTCAGCCAGTGCGGCCAGCGCAGGCGAGTCTTCAGGGTAGTATTTTGTGTTATTTTATGACAAGTTTTTTTTGTTAAGAGTCTAAATTTGTTAGTCTCATGACACCCTTTCTATTACTATGCGACACCCTAGATACTACTTCGCGACACCCCAGGGTGTCGCGACACCCAGTTTGGAAAGCTCTGCTCTGATACATGCCACAAATGCATCCTGTTTATATGTTTCAAACAGTGTCACTGAAAATTACTTATTGTTAATTATGTGCATTACATTAATTATAATGGAAAAGTAAACAGTTACATACTACTGGCCATAGTAAAAGATATAGTAAATAATACTGATTAAATTAATATACAAATATCAGTTAAATGAATAGTATTTCCTTCACGCAACTAACAAAATAGAATCATCAGCAATATTTTACAGAAACTAAGGAGGGCAAAACTTTCCTAACATTACTTGTGGAACACATTAATTCCCACTTTAATATTATGAGAAAAGAATTTACCTAGTTTTTTAAAACACTAATTAGCACACTATCTGAAATTTAACAATATACTTCTGGCATGAATTAATTAATATTTACTAATCAAACAAACTTCTCTGGTGTCAAATAATAGAAAATAACTTCAACTAGTTACTTTACAACAAATGATTACAAAAGTTTTGGAAAAGAAATTGATATTAGACTAATTATATTCACACCAATTATTATGCAACAGTGGTATCGGGAGGTTCAGTAATGCAAGCAGATGGGAATAAGTCCCAACATGCTTCATTACATGTTGACCATGAAGTTAATAATTAATTATGTTACTGCTCTATGGTTGACAGTTCTTGTATGTACTCTCGCAGCTGTTCGCCATAGCGTAATAGGCGAGGAATTAGTTTGTGATGTACGAACATGTTACACAGTAGTTTGTAACTTGCTAGGGCGCAGTTGCTCAGCGTGCTCGGTCAGAGGGTTGCCGGCATGGTAGCTCGACGCCCTCTGTAACGAGAGAACTGGTATATCCGAAACGATCAAAATAGGACAAAATAAGCTAACATCCACAAAGTACTCATTAAAACCAACGAACCAATCAAAAGAGAGAAAACGAAAGACAGTTCAACCGACACCATCTGAAGAGAAGGCCTGTGCAGTGCCGTGTCACATCACATCACACAGAGTAGGTCGCGATCACATAGCTCACTGGCTGGCCACGGGTGGGCTGTGCCTCATCAGCCAGCCAGTAAGCTACGCGATTGCGAGCTACTTGACGTGACGTGGCACGGCAGTGCACAGGCCTTCTCTTCAGATGGTGTTGGTTCAACGCCAATAAAAAACTGAGTAAAATTCCCAACAAACAACCCAGCACAAATATGAACAAATGACCGCAAAGCATCAATTTCACTGAAGAAAAAAAAATGCCACTGTCAATTTTTTTGTACCACTTTATTTTTCCTCTTGCTTCCTAAAATATTTTCACACTCTTATTAACTGAACGCAACTGAATTCGGTAAGATTCAGAGTTGTTCAAAGGTAACAGCACTTTCTCTGAAAAGCGCATTTGTTCTATTTCGAGAACATGCCATGAAATACATAGCAACGAATTGTAAACATAGCCTTCTTTAACACATGTACATAAACTGGGGAGATACTGTGACAGTGACTGTTTTAAATGAGTGTTTTAAATGAGGTGTTGATAGTACTAACTTTGTATGTATATTGAGCAAGAGAGTTATGTGGAATTCAGTATTACCACACTTATTCCATTTGTAATTTTAGCTGTAAAAGAAAACATAATCATGGTTTGAAATAGAATATTTGCTCTTTATTTTAGCACAGAACAGTGTAACATGAACAAAGTCATATCTGAACTACAGGAAAGGTAATACCATCTACATTAAAAGCGTCCATAGCAATCACGTCAAAGACAAACATTTTAGTAAAGGCATTTATTTTAATTAATGACTTTCAATATTTGTCATAAATAGTGAATAATTGCTTAGAAAATAAATAAACAAGGTAATTTGTTGCAATGTATACACTTCCCTTCCGTTACATTAAGGAACAACGTTTGCCAAAGAAATATTGGATTTCCTTTACATATGAAACTACCAGTATCAGCACGTTGTTCTGAATTTTCATTATTACTGTATCCTCCCGGTTTATGTGCATGTGCTTCAGAAGACCATTGCTCAATTCGTTGTTACGTATTTCACGGCATGTTCACGAAATAGAACAAACACGCATTTTAGAGCGAGCATTCTTACATATGGACAACTCTAAACATTGAAGAACATAGCTCTATTTAATTAATAAGAGTGTCTGAAACCCTTTTAGAGAAAAAAAAATTTGGGTAGCAGCGGGTTTCGAACCACTGACCTTCAGCATCACTGTCCAACGCATTGCCCACTACACTACGGCTAACAATTGAGGCACTGAGAGCACAAGCAGACTAACCCACACTTTTTGTGAATTTGAGTTATTGACATGTTGTGATAACAGTCTAGGAGTACTAAGCGATGCCCATTGATCTGTTCATTTATCTGAAGGTGTTTCCAATTGAGCAACGTAAACACTGTTGTTGCAGTCAACCGCCGATAGATACCGGTGACAGCAGCAGTGAACTATGGACCATAGCCCATTTGTGCTCTGCACTTTCCGTCCACTGTCAGTGCGCGTGGTGGTGGCGAACGAAAGACTTGTGTGTGCAGCGTGGAACAACGTATTGGACCAGTGACCACGTGGACATGTATGTTGATTGTTCAGCATGGAAACTCCTGTGAAAAGTGTGTAGAAGCAACTGCAAGGTTAGTTATTATTGTATTCCTTTCCTTTGTTTGCAGATAACATTGTCAAACATACGCTAACGTGTTCATATTCAAAGACGTCCTTAGGTAGCTCGAACGGTGACTTTGTTCACAAATTGCAAGTTGTTGTCCACATGAAGAAACAATTAAATACAAACAGTACTTTATTTATTGCTATATTGTGTAATCGGGTACAAATCACATTTGATGTTATGTGTACAACAACATTTTACCATCTGCTGAGTCATGTTGTGCAATTGCTTACCCTGTCTATACTAATCCCCACATTGACCATTACTGTTGTGTATTTAATATTACGTTGAGGGATGGATATTTTTATTACAGAGATGTTTGCATCCAATGAGGAAGCACTGGGAGAAGCAAGAGCGAGCACGTCTACAGCAACATGTTTTTCAGCGGACGTGCCAGAGACAAGCGATGAAGCCGTGATACAGAGCCGAAGAAAGAAGCGCCTTAGAAACGAAGATAAGTGGCTTCTTAACATTAGGAAAGAATGGAGAGCTCTAGGTCAAGAATATGTCAACCATAAGTGTAACCTTGTACCTCGAAAGGAATTTTGGACAATCAGCAAGTGTTCGTGCTGGTATGAGTGTCACAAACACATCAACGAAGAATGACAGGAACAGATATTCAATGAGTTTTATGGTTTAGGCAGCCATGATCTGTAGTCGGCTTTCCTGTTTACAATGATTAAAGTTGTTGATAAAGCATGGTCTTACGTAGGTCAGGAACATTCATGCAGGGAGAAGACAAGATTGTATTACTTGCTCAATTCAAATGGGTCTGAAACTAGGGTGTGCAAAAGATTCTTTCAGAATACTTCAGCTGTATCTGCTGGAAGAATTGATAGGGTTCTCAAGAATAAAGGGGAAAACGCAACTCCTCCTCATGATGGTAGAGGTGAAGGTGAACCCGGTAATAAAACACCTCCCCACAAAGATGGTGTAGTAAAATGTTTCATAGAAAAATTTCCGGCTTATGAAAGCCATTATGTGTATCATAAAAATGACGGTAGAAAGTATTTAGGACTATATTTTATCAATCATGTACTCACTGTACTGTGCAGAGGTGCAAATGCACATTTCTCATTTCATTTTCTGCAAAAAATTTTACGAAAACTTCACTTTGTCATTTCATCCACCAGTGTCCGACTCTTGTCGAACATGTCATGTTTTGCAGGTAAAAATAACAGCTGCTGATAATGATAAGGAGAGAACAGAGTTAATTGCAGAACGTAAATGCCATCATCAGAAAGCTGAGTATGCATGGGCAGGTTTACAGAGTGATACTTTGCTTAGCAAATCAGATGGTAATGTTACAGTGATATGAAAACTTTGCCTACACCGGTCATCTCAACTGGAGTTTCCTATTACAAATGTCAGTTGTGGACATATTGTTTTGGCAACCACAATATGCACAATGATGATACATGCATTTTCTATGGAATGAATCCATTGCATCAAGAGGGCCACAAGACATAGGTTCTTGTTTGCTGTATTTCATACACAATTTTATCAGGACCTAAAAACTAATTACGCATTCTGATCAGTGTGGAGGCCAAATTAGAAACATAAAAGTTGCTGAACTGTGCCAATATATTGTAAGCAACTCAAGAGTTCCCTGTGAAGGAAATAGACCATAAATTTGTAGTTAGCGGGTGCACATACCTGCCCTGTTATCAGGATTTTGGCTTGGTTCAGAAACGAAAAAACTATTTTCCTAATATTTACCTTCCTGAACCCTGGAATGATGTTGTAGTGAGTACCAAAATAAGGAATCCATTCACGCTAATCAATATGAATGTGGAGTGTTTCATTTCAACAAAAGAACTCGAAAGAAATATCACGAATCGAAAAATGTCTTGTGGCAGTTGTAAAGTACAATGGTTGGACATACAGTGGCTGCAGTTTGAAGCAACCAAGAGATTCAAAATAAGGTATAAATACTCGAACCAAAGCCAGGAGCCATTTCAAGAAATTGATGTAGCCAGACGAACATCCACATGCATCAGCAATCTCAAACAGCTTTAGCCTAATGGACATGCAATTACAGAGACAAAAAAGAAGGATCTGCTCAGTTTGCTTCCGTATGTACCCCCACTTCATCATGATTTCTACAAAAATTTAAAAAGTCTTCAAATGCTGTAGACACATTGGCTGTGGATGATTTGGAAATGCAAACTAGTGGTTAAATTTATAGAAACCAATGTAAAATGTTACATGTAATTTGTACAATATATTATAATAATGGTTACTGTTGTCACATGCATCAGCGTACTAATGATCTATCACTGAGAATGTTCAACAACTCAGGGCGAAAATGGACTAAGCCACATAAAATTGCTAATTTTCTACTATGTAATTGACTTTTGTAATGTTGCATCGTATGCATGTTACAAGGCTGCATTGTATCACGGGAAAACATTATTTGGGATCCCTTATTATTAGGCCTGTTTCCTCCATATTGACTTCTGCAGAATTAGTCTGCTTGTACTCTCAGTGCCTCAATTGTAACTTGCGTTCTTTAATCTCCTACTATTCATGGCCGTTGTTAACTGATACTAATACGGTATTTTTAGACACTAGATTATCATTTATCGTACAAACAACGACGTGTTTTTGTTAATTCTTCAGTGTGCTATTGCTCTGAAATGACGTGTAAGTTACAATAAGAAAATCATCAAATATGCAACGGAAGATGGCGTATGCCAGAGAGAGTTCTGGGCGAGGAATGTCGTGACATCTCCGAACGGCTGGTTTTCGTTAATTCAGTGGAGGGTGTCAAATCTCCGTTATTTTTGAAATATCTCTCAAACGATATGAGATATTAAAAAAACATAAGGGAACAAAGTTGCAGAGAATTTCCTCCTCTACAAATTCGGTTATTCAATTTTCGCATCAGATGAACGGATTACTTGCGATTAAAATTACATTACAAATGGCTTCTTCTTCTCTCTTTATTATTATTACCAATCTATCTCTTGTCCAGAATATTTGAAAAAGCGAGGTTCTGGGCTCTGGTAGCCAACAATTATGTCTGTAAAATTTGGTGCTGATCGGTTGAATGGTTCGTCTTAAAAAGTGAGAACACGTTACGGACAGACAGACAGACTTCCCAAAATCGACATTATTTTTGCAAATATCTCTGAACGATACGAGATATGAAAAAAACATAAGAGCAAAGTTGTAGAGAATTTTTTCCTCTACAAATTCGGTTATTCAATTTTCATGTCAGATGAATAGTTAAGCCATTATTTCCAAATATTCCGAGCTGTCAAAAGACAATCGCAAAGGCCCACTTTTAGTGTTACTACCATAACCTAAAGTGGGCCAAAAATGCATTACCCTCATTTTAGAATGGAAGAACTGAAATCCATGCAAGAGGCCCATGTGGAAGCCCACCGAATGGCTCCTTCGAGCTGGCGTTCAGCCGAGGCTACCAAGTGCCAGCTGTAGTCTATGCAAAAGTTATTGACGTACAGTGCAGAAGTAACAAGTGGCACAACAGGACTCACCAGCCCAATGATGGCAATTAGGAAAAGTATAGCACTTAACACGGAACCTTGTGGAAAGCCCTTCTCCTGGATCCATGGAGAGCTGAAGGATGAGCTGAACCTTACCCAGAAAATATGGTAGGATAAAAACTGACTGATAAAAATCAGTAGGGAGCCTCTTGGGCTCCAGTCATAAAGGGAACATAAAATATGAAGAAGCCAAGTGGTGTGATACGTAGATCAAAGAAAACTGCAATGAGATTTTGACATTTTGAGAAGGCCTCTCTGATAGCTGCTTCCAATCAAAGTAGATGGTCTATAGTAGACCATCCCTCTCAAAACCCACACTGATGAGGTTTCAAAAATCCATGTGATTTGAGTAGCCAGCATAATCGACAGGCAGCCATCTGTTCAAGCAATTTACACGACACATTTATTAGGTTAATTGGCCGGTAACTGTCCAGGGATGATGAAGCCTTGCCAGGTTTAAGAACAGGAATCACTATACTGTCCCTCCACTGCAAGGGGAAAACCCTTTGGAGCCAAAGATGGTTAAATACCTAGGGAGACATTGCTGTTGTGAAGAATTGATGTGTTGGAGAAGTTGATTATGGATGACATCAGGGCCAGGTGCAGAATCATGGGAAGACTAAATAGCCAGAATTAGTTGCCATTCAGTAAAGGGTTTGTTATAAGGTTCTTCCTGATGAGTGGTAGAAGATAAGTTGGGGGCTTCGGTCCATTGTTTCTTGAGAAGAAAGGCCACCAGGTAGGAGGCCGTCGCCAATACCTTTGCAAAGTGTGCCGCAAGGTGCTCTGTAAGAACAAATGGGTCAGTAACAGACCCATCTGGTAGGGAAGGCCAGAGATTGAAAGACGGTTACTGGAAACCTGGGATGGAGTAGAGCATAGCCCACACTCATGACAAGGGTACAGAAGAGCCCAAGGAAAAAACAAAATGCTCCCAGCACGTCTGCTTCCTCTGTTTGATTATACAACGAGCCTTAGCATGAAGGCGTTTAAAGATGATAAGAGCAACATGGGATGGGTGGCACTTAAGATGTTGCAAGGCTTGATGGTGCTCATGTATCACCACGGCAATGGTTGCGTTCCACCACAGGACTGGGTGGCGGTTAGAAGATCCTGTTGACTGATAAACAACAATGCTAACAGCTCAAGTAATCACAATAGACATATCACAGATGACATCCTCAATACCGTCATATGGGGAAGGTGTGAAAACCACCTGGATGTGTACAAAGGCCAAGCGTGACAGAAAACCCAACAGGGTAGCCTGTCCCTCGTCAAGTGGGAGGGCCATGAAAGAATCAACAGAAAGTGGTCACTATCATAGAGATCATCACGCGGTGACCAGTGAAATGAAGGGAAAAGAAGTGGAGATGTGAGTGAAAGATCTATGGTAAAGAAAGTGCAACGAGCAGAACCTCAACAGTTTCTCTAAACAGGCATGAGTTATAACTCTTATCCACCACAAGAATTTGCATGTCAGAGAATTTTATTAAGTACATCCTACATATGGTGTGCTCTGCCTTGGCCAATTTCTCCACCTATACAATCCACAGTGCAGTATACATACTGTGATTGCGGTATCGATTGATTATCCAGTCATTCCAACATAGACCTCTCCACATATACATAGTACGCAGTACCAGTGTATTCCCAACATCGCATGTGGATCCCTTTCATCTTTTGTTGATCTGAGACACTCTTCAATCATTTCTGTCAGCTTATAAAGGGCATTCACACCAATGTATAATATACAGCTGATTCTGTCTGCTCCTTGGGAATGTGTGGAAGAAAGGTTGTACCCAATGTGTGAACCTCCCACATGACACTTAAAAGTCTGATTTAAACTAGTTATCACTTGACAGGTAGCAGGCTGTACGGCTCATGCCAGCCATAAACCAATGGGTGGCCGGCATGGTTGGCTCCAACTGTGTTGCCACTTCTGTTCCACTGTGCACTGCCCAAGGCATGTGGCAGGCAGTCCTTAGTAAGCTGTTGTAGATGTGGAAGTGCAAGATTTGTGTTACTTTAGCTTTGTGCCCTTATGATGTGTGACAATAGCAGTCAAAAGAGAGGCAGACCAAGGCTGCACACCCTGCAGAAACTTCCAAAAAGTGGTGGACGTGGTGTTGTTATACACAGTCAGGCGCACGAACATGTGTGTTCTTTAAGGGAGTATTTTGATAGGGATGCAGGAGGGCCTCTTGCTCCTTTGGATAAAGTGGTGGAGCAAATTGCAGCTGCTCTGAAAATCATCGAATGATCAGTAATAAGGAGCTCCAAGGAGAAATTTGTGAAAGTAGACTCAGGTGAATCATCTAAGTTGGAGACACCTGGGAAGAAGAGGCGACTCGAGAAGAGAGACACAAAACTCACCTCTTTTCAGGAAGATGTGATTCAATTGCAAATATACACATATTATTTGAGGAAGGAGTATCTGACTAAAAAAAACATGCTACTCTTGTAGCAGCCGACCTGTTTCAAGGTAGTAAACCGTCCTTGTTACAAGTCATAAAAATGTCAGTTTTCTGCTATAAATTTATTTCTCACAGAAAGTTATAATGGAACGCAAGATATTGCAGCCTGGCACTGCCGCTTTCTTAGAGAATTAGTAGGGACTAATCTTGACAATATTTTTTGGCTTGAGACATAGGTGAATGAAGGACACAGTTCAAAAAAAGATTGGACAGACAATACCATCAGCAGCAGTACAGCAGTTCTGATCGGCAGAGGTAAAAGAAAAATTTTAGTGCAGCCCAGAAATTCAAAAAGGTTTCATTCTGAACTGCCTGCTATTATTCAATTCAAAGACGACCCCTGACTGCCACGAAGAGATGAACCACAATACTTCTGTGAACTGGTTTGAAGACTCTGCGCTTCAAAACTTAATGATGAGCTCTATAAATATAATGGATAATGCTCCATACCACTCAGTTATCCAGGACAAGGCACCCACAAAGACAATGAAGAAAAATGACATTGTTTGCTGGCTACTGAAACGTAAGATACAGATCAACAATAATTTGACAAGGGTGGAATTAACAGTACTTTTATCACAACACAAACCAAAGAATCCCATTTACGTTGTGGATGAAGAAGCCAAAAAATACGGGCATAAAGTGCTCCGATTCCAACTCCACCTTTGCCATTTCAATGCAATAGACCTGATTTGGGCACAGGTTAAACAGCATATTGCTGTAGAAAATAAAAAATTCACATTAACTGAAGTGGAATATCTATTGAAAAAGGCAACTGAAACAGTGACACCATAAGGCTGGCAAAAGGTAGTGCATCATATGAAAGGAAGAATGAAGTTGTCTTACAACAATGCGTCAAAGACTTAATATCTATCAATATGAGCAGCGACATGGATAGTAACAGTGACTCTGAATTAAGCGGTGTTTTCCCATTTCTGATTAGTGTATAGCATACTTACTGCCAGCAAATATTGTGTTTGTGAATTTATTTGGTTTAATATCTAATTCTTGTTGTGATATTAATAACTACTGTCCTGCCAGCTCTCATCTCCTCCTTATGGTAAGCTACACTTTTTAATTAAAATTCATTTTTTGTAGACACTAAGATGTTATTCAATGTGAGTAATAGTTCTCGAGATCTGCAATGAAAAGAAGGAAACTTTTTTGGACGTGAAAATCTCGTACTTCATGTAACACTGGGCCCAATTAAAATTAAGAAAATATTTTTTATGTGCATAAAAATACCACCGAGTCTGATACTGTATGTAAATTTCAAATTTTTTATGTATTTTTGTAGGGGATAGAGATTATAAATGTCATACTTGTTACGAGTTCAATACAGTTGCATAAAAATGTAGTTTTCAGAAATTTATATACTGGAAACACAATGCACTACGAAAACTTTTGAAGATTCGTTTCCAAGCATGTTATTTTGACAATGAATGGGAAAACAATTATTTATGAGAGACCAATAGTTTTTGAAATATGAAGTGATAAGTTTGAAGCTGTTTGTGAACTAGAAAATTTAAATAGTTTCAAACAAATTAACTTAACTCTTGCCCTAACTAGAATCAAGAATAGATTTTTTTACATACTGAGAGACTTTATAGGCATGTACATCGTGTACGGATTTGAAATTTTTTACTTGATTCTTGTAGAAGATAGAGACTTTAAAGCGATTTTCTATTGCCGCGGAGAGCAATGTGCCTTGGCGGCTGATCCCAGCCAGTACTTGACATGACAATACTGCAGCTTTGTTGTGCAAACTTCAAGTGATAACTAGTTTAAATCAAACTACAGCTGAGTGTAGGATTCAGTGACTCTTCTTATTTCACTGGTAGAGTAACGACTGCTCTTCAGATCCCATTACAGGTGTTGCATCTTGCGGTGCAGGAGCTGCGGCCCATGTCTTCATCTTGTGCAAGTTATGAGCATATTATTTTTGAAAAGGATAGGTTGCTTACTCACCACAGAGATGTCCAATGAGCCACAGAAAGGCACAAATAACAGACAACAACATTATAGCTTTCAGCCTTTAAGGCCTTCGTCAGTTACACACACACACACACACACACACACACACACACACACACGCCGTCTCTGGCCTCTGTAGCTGATCTGCGCTAACCAGCATCCTAGGCGAGACCAACCAGTGGTGGGGGTGAGGAGGTGGCAAGGGGAGGGAAGCAGGAGGGGAGAGGGGATAGGAGAATGGATAGGAGAAGTAATAACTCAGGGCTTGAATAAATAAATAAATAACCGGGCAATGCAGGGTTTTCAGCTAGTCCTCTATAAAAGAATGTTTCATTGCCAACATTAGCACAATATTTTGGCACTTCTGTAGGTTGAATTCATCCTTTACTTCAAAATAATAATTTGAAACAGGGATTGCTTGGTAGGGAGCTGTGCTGAAACAAAGTTTTCTCAGCACACTCAAAATCTAATATTTAATGGCGTTTTTCTTGAAAACATGGTATCTGTTGCAGTCTACTAATATACACACTGCTTCATTCTCATCATATCCCATAGCAAATGCTGACAACATGTATTCACTGAACACTAATCAATTCCAGTCTTTTAATGAGATGTGTGTTAATTCCTAGTGCTGCAGGCTTCATGTTTTGGTTCTTGTGGAGGGGAGGTAGGGGGATGCTCTTAGTTTTTTTGGTCTATGTTGTGTACTTATTTAGAAGGAGGGGGTGGGTTTTGTATTTCTGTCTTCATTTGTCATGCCTTATAGGTTTTAAGATTGGTTCTAATTCTTTTCTTTTCTCACTTGATAGTTTTGTATGTTTGTGTGTGGGGAAGGGGGGGCTGGTATAATTGATAACTGTCTTAGGTAAATGAAGTGATCAATTCCAAGTCTGTAGCCTTACTAGTTTCTTTATGAGATTGATTCTCACACATTTATGTGTGTGTTATTTTAGAGCTTCCATTTATTTACAGATTTGTTTCATATTAGTTTTTATTTTGTATTTTCCTGCTATAAATTCCATAATTCCCATGTTTGTCCCATTAACCTCATTTTATTTCTAGAGGGGAATATTTCAGGCCGTTAGTTTTCTTTTTCATATTGTAATTCATGATGTTATGGTCAACATATTTAAGAGACATAGAATATAATACCACATACGATTGATTCCCAATTTACAGTCATGTCAATGACATCATGGGTTAAAGAAGATAGACTGAATCTGACACTTCAGTATTAACAAGTTCAAAGTGAAAGTTTTTAAGAGACTTATGTGCATTATATTCCATTCAAGAAATTTTTGACAGTCAAAAAGAGGATCTGACATGTTAGTCACCAATTTCAATTTAATTTTGCATGGAAATTCCTTTTTGAATAAAAACAGACACATCTTTTGGCTCTTTGCTAGACATTCAGTAATTTTTGAAAATATTATGGTCGAAGTTGATATACATCATGTTTTCAGTGTTATACATCAAAAGATGAGCATTTTTTAGTAATATATATGGGGTCAAAAGCTTTGATAAAATCTTGGTCACAGTTGATAATAGAAAAATCATGTTTTCAATAACATATATCAAAAGAGCACCTGAAGATGAGCATTTTTAGTTATATATACGGGGTCAAAAGTTGATTATATTGAGTAATGAAATATTTTTATGTTTTCACGCTGTAGCTTTGCTACTCATAAACATGAGACACTTTCTGAATGGTGTTGCTGGTCAAAGGGTTCAGAGCTTGGACTGACAAACCATGTATCCAAGTTCAAACCTCCATCATAGCAGTTTTTTGTTAGATTTTTTTATGCATTTGATAATGTTCCCATGTATGTAAAACATTTTCTTGGTTTGTTCTGAAGTACTTAGAGCATTAGGAAGTATGATTAATATTCAATTAAGTGTATTATCTGTTTACAGCTGTTTTATTTGTGATACAGAGTGCAAAAACAATAAAAATAAGAAACTTCTAAAGTATATTATTACAAAGTTCCAATTACTGGTCGTCCATTTGTCAGTATTCTCACAGAAATTAATCATAACCAAAACACAAATATTTCTCACAACATGCACAACACACAAACGACATAATTGCCACCTTCACATGTTGTCTGAGATACTGTTCGTGGAAAACGTACCCTATTTATGTTGTTGAAAACAGGCCTATCAGACATTAATTGTAATGCATACCAAGAGTATAAAAGCATATCTTAAAGATGGGCATGGACAACAGATTGTGGACCAAGGCATCTAATCCATCATGAATTTCTCTTCTCTCGTGTAATGCGGCTTGATTTAGAAGTCTTGCATTAAAATTACTGAACTATCAAAACAAATAAACGTCACAAAGACAGGTGCGTTTCAGTGGTATCACTTGAAAAGTGCAGGTCAGTTGAGCATCATCATTAACAAAAGTCCTGTCATAGTGTGTCATGTCAGTTGGCCACCCCATGAATCCAGTATCAAGCTCATCAAGCAGCATTTTTCTGCACATAAGGTTTCAAAACATGATCCAAACATAACTGATACACAAATCTAATACTGCAAGCACAGAAGATACAAGAGCTGCACCATCACAACATGATCAGCTAAAAATTGAGTTTAACAAGAAGTCCATATGCAAGCCTGGTAAGAATGTTTAACTAGGCAGCTCAGATGGGAAACAAAAACTAATCAAAGAAGAAAAGGGTGAAAGGTGGAAGGACTATACAGAGGAGCTATAATGGAAAATGACCTTTAAGGCAGAACTGTAGCTATGGAAGAGGAAGTATACGATGATGATGAGATAGGGGTACAATACTTCAAGAATAATTTGACAGCTCTGAAAGACCCAAGTCAGAACAATGTCCCTGGAGTAAATTACAGTCTACCTGAACAGCTATTACCTTTAGGGAAATCCAGTCATAAAGAAACAATTCCAGCTTGTGTGCAAGATCTGAGGCAATAGTAACATTACGACTTACGTTGGATGACAGATTAATGAAAGGGAAACCTACCTTATTAGCTTTTGTAGATTTGGAAGTAATTTGATAGAATCTTGCAAATGATATATAATTGAAGGTGTGGCTGTGAGAGTGATATATCAAGCAATCTAGCATCGAAGTGAAATATATGAGTAACATTTACTATGTTCAAACGAGCAGTTCTCGATATATAGGAAACATTCACTTTATGAGGATAATTAATATACTGACCGGACAAGAGTACACTGACAATCTGTTAACCAAAGAGCAGGAACAGCATAAATTAGTTATTGTATCAAACAAATGAATGTTAAGATTTTTACAATTATTTAATGACTTTAAAGAATGTGGTTAGGCAGGAACCTCAGAGTACAGCTTAAATTGTTGTGAGTGAACAAGCGAATATTGACTTTCATGAGCATGTCATGATTTTAAAGGATGTGTTTAGAAAGGAACAGAATTAAATTGTTGCAAGTGAACAAGCAATGCTGGTACTACAATAATTATGTTCACCAACATAAATTTAAGCTGTACTCTTAGGTTCCTTTAAAATCATGACATATGCATGTAACTAGACTACAACACTCGCTTATTCGATATTATCATTTTGATCCATCACGTCACACCTTCGATATTATCATTTGCAAGTGTTCAACCAAATTACTGATTTGAAGAAAAATTTAACAATGTTGACTGGCACACATTCTTTCAAACTCTGAAGGAAGCAGGGGTAAAATATAAGGAACAAAAAGTTGAAACAAATTGTAAAAAAAAAAAAAAAAAAAAAAAAGACAATAGTTACAAGAGTTGAAGGGCACGAGAAGGAGGCATAACTGAAGACTGGGATACCGCTTGATTGCCTTGACCCATGACATCATCAGCATGTCAGAAAACCTGGCTCATCTAAAGACAGGAAATCTGCCCATCCACTTTGACCCATGGCATTGGTGTGGTGTGTCCATACATGTTTGCCGGTGGTGTTAGTAATTGTGTGTGGCTGAGTTAAAGACGATAGTTTGTTTGCAAGCAGTACATAGATTATAGATTAAGATTTTGTGTATAAAAAAGTTATCTGTAGTTTCACTCTTATAGTGAGGTATAGGTTAACAGAGAGGGTTTTTTTGTTGGTTGAGACCTGTGATTGATGGTACATTCTGTTGTTGTAATCTATAATTTAACGAGGATAACCACAGATAATTTATTATCTATAATACATGAGTATTGAGATATTATCCGAGTCAACTGAAACAACTTTGAACCCTGACATTGGTCTGTTGTAGTGTACGATTCCTTTTGTTATGAATGTATCAATATTTTTTTACAATACGAATTGATCAATTTAAATCACCCCTTCCACCTGCCCAAGTCGCTTGTTTTTATTAAAAACACTATTGTCTGCCATCTCGTTTGAAACATTGGTTGTTTGTAATGGCAACCTCTTGGAAGGACACTATTACAAAGGTGAGTTTCTTCATGGGTAGAGAAAAGGTTTAGTTTACGAGTACTCTACATTTAGTGTTTCAGAATGTTATTTTCCTACAAATTCTACATATTCCAGTTTAGTATGTCCACACCAACTGTGCCATGGATCAATGCAGATGGGTGGTATGAGGTCCTTCAGAATTCCCCATTCAGTAACCTGTGAAGGAGAAGAAAGAAAAACTTTGTGTTTTACCAGTGACACTTCAATCCTGTCAAAAACAGCAATGACCAGGAAGAACAACTGAGTGTATTGGATAGGAAGGTATAAAGTGAACATCAAAGTAAAAAGGTAAAGCAGTCTGCAATCCGAAGACTGGTGTGAACATCACTGTGCTTTACTGGGCCGTTGCCTTCCTCCGACCTTCGAACTGACTTATCCAACCATTTATAAGGAGGCCTACAGTTTAACGTGGACTCCAAACCACATTGCTACTTGATATTTTTCTCATCATCAACGTTGCCAGAGGTGAAAGCAAGAGCAAAACAAAAGAACTGAATGTAGTCTAAGAAAGTCAGGCACTGCTGAAGTAATTACATTAGGAAATGAGTCAACAGAAGCAGTAGGGGGCCTACATGAGTTTCTAAAATATTCTGTAAAAGAGAGAGATTGGCTAGCCAGTACTTACCTTAGTTCCGTGCCCCCCACAGTCACACAAACACATGAAAATGGAAACGAAAAATATGACAAGTTTTCTAAAATATTTCCAAAAACTGTTGTTGTTTGGGTTCAAAATAACTTTTGATGGGCAAACCAAAGACAATATAAAGTGCACAATGGCTATGGGAAGAAAAGCATTCCTGAAATAAATTGGTAGACACCCAAAATTAAATTAAATGTTATGAAGTCTTGTCTGAAGGCAACTGTCTAGACTGTAGCATTGTGCAGGAAAATGTGGAAGATAAAGATTTTAGACAAAAGGATTATATAAACATGGTGTTACAGACAAAATGCTGGCGAATTAATGGCATATTATGCAACTAATAAGGTGGGGGCAAAAAAAAAAATTCTGGTATACCTTGACTAAAAGAAGGGAGCAACTGGTGGTACACGTTTTGAGACATCAAGGAATCATCCATTTTGCATTGGAGGATGTATTTGAGGTAAAAATTACAGAAAGTGCCAAAGAGGCAAATACAGCAAGGACGTTCAAAAAGGTGTGGGTTGACGTTATTCAAAAATAAGGCTTCCACAGGATTGGATAGTGTCGAGAACTACATCAAACCAGTCTCCTTACTGAAGACCACAACAGCAACAACAACTGCGAATTCAAAGATTTTTTAGTTCAATAGTTCTGTAAATAACAAACTAAAATCATTACAGTGAAAGTCAATCTTCAACTCGCACATTTAAAAATGTAAGGAATTGTACACAAAATTACATGTCTTAACATCAGTTAAATAGACGAACATATTTGGTGAAATGCAATCGTTCACTGACAATGCAACATAAAAGCATCCACAAGCACTTTGGCCCACAAGAATTCAACGTGAACTCTGCAAAGGACGATAAATTATAGAGTTTAATACCCAACTGGCAGTACCATCATTACCACTGGAACACAAGTTTGGATTGTTTTTTGATAAGGATGGGGTAGTACATCGCCCGTGTCATTTGATAGGGCCCATCCTGGGATTTGCGTGGAGCGATTAGGGGAAAAAACTATAAAAGAACATATGGGTGGCCGGAGGCAGATCTGAACCGCCCCCGGATACAAGACAACGAACAGATTTCAGTGTGGTAAACACTGTGCCAGCTAGCTCGGTATGTTGGAAGCACATTATTACTCATTGTGACAGCTGAGCCTTAGACGTTCTGGCTACCTGCCACTCTACACTCTCTTTATCAAATTTGATTAACGTGAGTAAGCTTATTATGGATATACACCATCATTTGTATTTAAAATCAGACTCTACTGGCCCACGTCACAACAAAACAAGCGACTGTAGAAAAATATATGCATATAGAACTGTAAACAAATTGTTCGTCTGCTGTGTACTCGTGTAAGACTATCTAATATATGGAAGTGTTCTGATACCTTTACGATATTTTCACGCTGATTACCGCAAGATCTGACTATATAGTAATAAACAGGTAAGCCCAACAAAGTTGTCATACAAGAAACCACTTAAACGAAACGCAAATAAACACATGCCAGTAGGATGACAGATTTTCAAATAAGCAAAGATATAAGACCTCTGAGCGACGAAAACAAGCAGGTTAGAATCTCTGGAGATGCCCTAACACTGAAAAAGTGAAGCCAGCAAAATGCGCATTCCGGCATTTGTATGTACCCAAAACATTGGTCATACTGTGTGGTAGAGTGAAGGCCAATTCACAATGTCCGTCACATCAACGTCACGCCACGGCACCGCCACGTCAATTGTATTCATACTGTCCGTCAGTGTCCGTCACGTCAATTCGCCCATCTCAATAAGCGATGTTGATAGTGAGGTTATGAGTTGCGATCTGTTATGTAGAAAGTCATAGTTTAATACTAGAATTGAGGAAACAACAACACTGAATTTTATTGGCGGCCAAAGAAAAATTTACAGTGTATGTTTTTAAACAAATTAAGGCCAATTCACACTGTCCGTCAGGTCACGTCACCGTCCGTTAGAACATTCCACAATGTATTTCTAATGGCGACGTTCACACTCACCCCGTTTACATGGGCTCCCAAAACCGGATTTCGTAAACCGATTTCCCAATTCCGCTTTTGGTTGGTCATGTAAACACTCCAAAATCGATTCTGGCAATCCGCTTCTCTAAAGGCCAATTCACACTGTCCGTCACGTCACGTCACGTCACCGTCCGTCAGAACATTCTGCAATGCATTTCTAATGGCGGCATTCACACTGTCCGTCACCGGACCGTCACGTCACGTCAACGTCCGTCAAGCTTTCTCGAGAAGAATGTTTTGACGGAACGGCCGTCTGCTAACATCGGAAGTTAACCTATTTTCGTCACGCGAATTACATGTTGCAGTCGACGATTGCACTGTTTGTATGCAAATGTGTCTTATTCATCTTTCTGTTGTTGTTGAACCTCGTTTTAGGGGTAAATCTCAAATGTTTCATGATGACTTAATTATTTTTGTCAATTGAGTGTCCCCCCCTAAAATCGAGGTCAGATATCTGAAACCAAAAAATGGTTTATGTTACGTAACATTGTAACAGAAACGACTGAAGCAAACTGTTTATTTGAAAAAGATTGTAATTTTATTACGCATTTTTCATTAAATAACACTTTAAATGAAAATGTCAGTTCTAATGAAAGACAAAAATTCAGTTGTTTACGACGGTATTAACAATGTCAGCGAGCAAATCGTCATGGTTAAAGTATACAGGCGCTATTTATGCTCTTACAAATATGGTTTGATGTCTTCATATGTTTATTTTTTCGCTTGAAAATAGATGTCGATGTTTTGAAATGTTGTTTCAGTTCCCAGTAAGTTGGCCAAAAACATACACTGTAAAGTTTTCTTTGGCCGTTAATAACATTTAGCGTTGTTGTTCCCCCTTTCTAGTATTACACTATGACATTCTACATAACAGATCGCCACTCACAACCTCACTTTCAACATCGCATATTGAGATGGACGAATTGACGTGACGGACACGGACGGACAGTGTGAATACAACCTGACGTGACGGTTCCGTGACGTGACGTTTACGTGACGGACAGTGTGAATTGGCCTTAAAGCGGTTTTCCAGTTCCACAATCGATTTTCGTGCCCATGTAAACGCAACCGTTTTTGAAGCGTTCTTGGCTTGTCAGATTGTGTTTTCTTGTTAAGAATTTTCGGCACATATGGAAAGAGTGATATTTTCTAATGTGAAATAAAAGTATAAATATTAGAGTGAACATAAATCTGCGTATTTAAATAAAGAAAAATAGCGATTGTGCAGACTAAATAAGGAACTGAATCAGCTGTTTTCCAGCCGCCATTTTAAGTGAGCTACGAAATCCTATTCAGGCTATGCCATGTAAACACGACAGCGAAAAACGGTTTACGAAAATCGGTTTTCGTCTTCCGGAAGACGTGTTCCATGTAAACGTAGTGACTGTCCGTCACCGGACCGTCACGTCACGTCAACGTCACGTCAAGCTTTCTCGCGAAGAATGTTTTGACGGAATGGCCGTCTGCTAACATCGGAAGTTAACCTATTTTCGGCACACGAATTAAATGCTGCAGTCGATGATTGCACTGTTTATATGCAAGTAAGTCTCATTCATCTTTATTTTGTTGTTATACTTCGTTTTAGGGGCAAATTTCAAATGTTTCATGACAACTTAAATATTTTTGTCAATTGAGTGTCCCCCTAAAATCGAGGTCTGATATCTGAAACCAAAGAATGGTTAATGTTATTTAACGCTGTAACAGAAAAGACTGAAGCAAACTGTTTATTTGAATAAGATTGCAATTTGATTACGCATTTCATTAAATAACATTTTAAATGAAAGAGTCAGTTCTAATGAAAGACAAAAATTCAGTTGTTTATGACGGTATTAACAAAGTCAGCGGGCAAATCGTAAAGGATAAAGTAATCGGGCGCTAATTATGCTCTTATAAGTATTGTTTGGTGTTTTCATATGTTTACTTTTTCGATTGAAAATAGATGTCGATATTTTAAAATGTTGTTTCAGTTCCCAGTAAGTTGGCCAAAAACGTACACTGTAAAGTTTTATTTGGCCGTCAATAACATTTAACGTTGTTGTTCCCTCAATTCTAATATTAAACTATGACTTTCTACATAACAGATTGCGACTCATAACCTCACTTTCAACATCGCGTATTGAGATGGGTGAACTGACGTGAGGGACACTGACAGACAGTGTGAATGCAACTTGACGTGACGGTGTGACAGTGTGAATTGGCCTCAATTCGCCCATCTCAATACGTGAAGTTGAAAGTGAGGTTATGAGTGGTGATCTGTTATGTAGAAAGTCATAGTTTAATACTAGAATTGAGGGAACAACAACGCTAATGGTTATTGACGGCCAAATAAAACTTTAAGGCCAATTTACACTGTCCGTCATGTCACGTCACCATCCATTAGAACATTCTGCAATGTATTTCTAATTGCGGCATTCACACTGTCCATCACCGGACCATCACCTCACATCACAAAGAATGTTTTGACGGAACGGCGTCTTCTAACATCGGAAGTTAACCTATTTTCGTCACGCGAATTAAATGTTGCAGCCGACGACTGCTCTGTTTATATGCAAATAAGTCTTATTCACCATTATTTTGTTGTTATACTTCATTTTAGGGGTAAATCTCAAATGTTTCATGACGACTTAAATATTATTGTCAATTTAGTGTCCCCCTAAAATCGAGGTCGGATATCTGAAACCAAAAAATGGTTAATGTTACTTAAGACTGAAGCAAACTGTTTATTAGAATAAGATTGTAATTTGATTACGCATTTCTCATTAAATAACATGTTAAATGAAAAAGTCAGTTCTAACAAAAGACAAAAATTCAGTTGGTTACGATGGTATTAACAATGTCAACGGGCAAATTATAATGGATAAAGTAAACAGGCGCTGTTTATGCTCTTATAAGTGTTGTTTGATGTATTCATTTGTTTATTTTTTTGCTTGAAAATAGATGTTGATGTTTTGAAATGTTGTTTCAGTTCCCAGTAAGTTGGCCAAAAACATACACTGTAAAGTTTTATTTGGCCATCAATAACATTTAGTGTTGTTGTTCCTTTAATTCTAGTATTAAACTATGACTTTGTACATAACAGATCGCCACTCATAACCTCACTTTCAACATCGTGTATTGAGATGGGCGAATTGACGTGATGAACACTGATGGACAGTGTGAATATAACTTCACATGACGGTGCCGTGACGTGACGTGGACGTGACGGACAGTGTGAATTGGCCTTTAGAGAAGCGGATTTACAGAATCGATTTTGGAGTGTTTACATGACCAACCAAAACCGGAATTGGGAAATCGGTTACGAAATCCGGTTTTGGGAGCCCATGTAAATGGGGTGATGATGATGTATGCAAAGACGAGGATGGCAATACAACGGTATATAAAAGGTTAATATTATTGGTTATTTCGGTAATCTGACTGCGACATTATTAAGAACGAAGATCCTCATTCGATAATACCGATGATTGTCCACGATTTATGATTAACACAAAGTGATGAGTAAGGTAAATAATCTTCATCCACAACAAGGACTTGATTTTTAATTCCATATATTTGTGGGTTGTATATTTAAAGAAAAAAAATCTTCTTGAGGTTAAAATACGTGAATCTTTGTATATCTTAATTAGTGGTAAGGGCTCATCACTTATTTTTCTTTTTATATATATACTCTGCAAAAACAAAAATAACCACGATTCTTTACCTGCTACTAAGACTTAATGTTCTTCTCCACCTTCATCTAAAAAATCAATATACACAATTTATTTTATATGGTTGTTTGTGGATAGCAACATCTATCATAAATCAGCTGTTCTTTACCTCTGTCAATACAGATATATTAGTATCGAAGCACAAAATGAATATTTCAGACACGATTGCTATCGATAACTGTCTTATCGGTAACAACCGTAAATATTATTTACCAGTATCTACAGACAGAACACATAGAAAATTAAGTTTAATCTTTTTTTATTGTCTTGATTTTTATTCTTTTTATATACACAATCTCAACGATTCTACAATCTGTATAAGTGGACGAACTCTTCCTACAGATCAATAAAGCTACACCCCTCTAACTAACTTTTGACTCTGTCCAAAAGAATAAAAAATAAATTCTACGTTGTTTCCACCACTTGTCAGTCGCCTCTTCATATTGGAATAATCAATTAAAAATAAGACAGCAATTAATGTGGCCGTATTCAGGTGTAAAAATCGCCACTAAAAAGAAATATCTCACTCATACCCCCCCTGTTCGTCTAAGAGACTCGCCACTTATTTTAACTTCCAGTAGCCTCGGGAAAGCTTGAAAAGAGGCCCAAATTTTCTATGGTCTTGCAATGTGTCACTCTCAATACTTTAAAAATGTTTAATAAATAAGGTTTTTGCTTTTTAGCTAAGCACACAGTATTTTAATAACTTTTCTTTGCAATGTAATCTGTCATGAAAGTTTATTAATAATTTTCCATAATTTTGGATTCAATAGACACCATCAATATTCCATTAATGTAACATGAACACTATAAAATAAGGAGCAGATTCCAGTCTCACTTTTGTGTCCACAAAATTTCCTTCAGGAACAGACTATCACTACTTCAATTACATCATGAGAAATATCTCTTAAACTCATAATTAACAAAGTAGTTAATTGTTCAATAAAAATCTAATTAATCTTTACTGTGTGCCGCTATAAGCCAAATACTCACTCATTGCAGAATTTACCGCCCGACATTTCACCTCTTTTTCTCGTAATATTTGACGAGTAGATCATATATCGAATGCAAACCGGGAGAAGCAACAATAAGTAAGTATGCAAAAACCCAGAAAATTTGTTCTCCCTTCATAGCAAAAACCCATAACAAGTAATCTAATTATTTCTTCTTTGGCGTGTGCGGTGCAGGCAACGCCTTAGGTTTTTCCTCGGTTCTCCGTGCTGATATACTGATGAAGAACTTAAATGCCATCTGGTGACGACCACCGATAACTTCACCTAGACCACCATCGCAAGGTTTATCATGAAACACAAACACACACGTCTAAGACAAAGACATCCAAAAACATATTTATTCTATCGTCCCTTTACTATTCAAACGCTTATAAATTGAAATAATAATTTGTTTTAAAATCATTTTCTCCCAAAATTAAATATAAAATGTTTCAATCAAGATGATGCGATACTCTAGGGAAGTCGTGACGCAACACCATACGGTTTTGTTCCGCTTCAATAACTGCCATCCTAAAGACCGATACTCGAGTGCTATAGTTCTGTTTCCCTATTTCTTGGCTCAGCTTAATAAGATCACGCTTATCCACATATGACGGACAGTGTGAATTCGACTTGACGTGACAGTGCCGTGACGTGACGTTGACGTGATGGACAACGTGAATTGGCCTTTACAGTGTATGTTTTTGGCCAACTTAAGGCCAATTCACACTGTTTGTCACATCACATCACGTCACCACCCATCAGAACATTCCGCACTGTTTTTTTAATGGCGGCATTCACACTGTCCATCACCAGACTGTCACATCGCGTCATGCTTTCTCGAGAAGAATGTTTTGACGGAGCGGCCGTCTGCTAACATCGAAGTTAACCTATTTTCGTCACGCGTATAGCCGGGTCCACATGCTATGATCTGTCTGCACAAATGTCTGCACACACCTCGCAAATCGTTGCGTGTGGACAGCACATTTGCACAGATATGAGATGGGCGCAAACCTGGAAGTTGGATTTGGAGGTTTGAACAAAATTGCTCAAATCTGTGGGTTCAAATCACATCTGCATAGACAAGTTGGAACATGTCGACAGGAGATCGCTGCAAATCTGTGTCATGGTATAGTTTTTTCATGTGTTTACTATATTGACAGTGAATGAAAATGCCTGAGAACTGAAAATCTCGACTGGGAAACAAAGTTAGCCACATATATAATATAAAGTGAAGTAGGCGTACAGTGTTTCAAACATATCTAACACACTCACAATTTTATTTGTATCTTGTTAGAAGGTAGGCCTACTTTACTTGCTTTCATGAAATCATTCTTCAGGGCAGTGTAAATATCTTCAGAAGTGTTGAGGATGATTTCACTCAATACTAGTTTAGAAATTTCTGTTGAAAATTCGAGGTCTTTGTACGTCCTTCCTTTGACCAGGAATTTTAATGTAACTGTCAGAAATTTATCTCCTCATACAAGTGTCTTTACGTATTGTGTGAGAAGTTACCAAAGTCAAAAGATAATTATACGTTTCCACATCCATTTACAAATAATTACGCCAGTCATTGGGTTTGCACTCCAACACACGAAGTAAAATCACATGTGAAACTGCCTTCATTTAAGGCAGACAGTGTGAATTGGCCTTAAGTCTAGCCATTGAAATGTATGTCATATCTAAGTAAAAACTCCGATGTGAATGTCAATTTAGTAGCTTTACGCAAAGAGAGCATTATTCACACAGGATTATAAGCGAAAAATCCTTGTTTTGGGCACAAAAGCATGGCCCCCTGGCTTCAACCAATGCCTGATCTCATCCTAGATAACGCCATCTCCCTGTATTCTAACCTCCTTGGATGAAAACACACAGTACATCTATGGAATAAGCTGCTGCGCTATTTTGTCAACAATATTTTGAAGTGAAAATCATCACAATATGTTATTTTAAAGGCCCTATTACGTGATACACCTGAGGCATACGCCTATGCACCAGCGCCACAAGTGTGATTATCTGAAACTACATACTGATTTACGTATACCTATTACACATTGCACGGCGGATATTCCTTCATGCGAATCTGCACATGAGCAGTAGACAGCAATAATCCGCATGAAACGCAAAGAAAACAGAGCTCATCTAATTGATCATTCATACCACACAAGAACCTGAGGAAAGCTGTGATTTCCTGGAACATCATTCATTTAAATAATTTCTGTGAGATTACACTTCCTATTTAATGTGAAGTTGTCATTTTTTATTAAGTATTTCCTTTTTCTCTTATGTAGTTAGCACAGATTTGAGTCACTATTGCTTTGAATTACAGACTCAACACTTTTTTTTATATTAAAGTTCAAATTTTGTGTAGGTAATGGCCAAACTACTTAGGTTATCGGTTCCTAGACTTACACACTACTTAAATTAACTTACGCCAATGACAACATGCACACTAATGGCTGAGGGAGGACTCGTTAACTTCAGTGGGAGCGGCTGCGCAATTCGTGACACGGAGCCTCAAACCATGCAACAGCTTTATATTACGACACTAGGTTGAAAATGTATATTCTGTCTAAATTTACATTTATATAGCATTTCGCACAAAGGACACATTTTTTGGAGCTGTGAGAATGAATCTTCAGATTACAGCACAACAATGACGAAAACCAGACGTTGGGTTCGACTGTGACCGGAAGAAAGAAGGTAGGGGAATATACTTAAGCTAATAAAAGTACTGAGTCCTGGAAATCCGCAACAAATTTGAAACATCGTGAGGAAGCACATGACCTGTTTTGAAAAGCTGCTGTTTGTAAAGTTGTACGCATTTCATTGAGGAGTATACAATTGCTGACATAACTTGTGATAAAGGGATCTTGTAGGTTATACAAACTACTTTCCTCCCTGTACGCCTGAATAATGACTCAACGGCTCTCTGTTCCATTTCATTTCTATAAGTATGAAGCAACCAATGTAAAAATGCCTTTTCTTAAACACCTAGCATAAAGATCTGCTGGACCTGCTCATACAATGCAACCATGAAATGTGCGGCCGTTGAACCTACTAACCTCACAGATAGAGCAGCTCGACACTTCTCTCTAATAACCTATTTTCAATTGATTTACCTGTCCATTTTGACTTATATCCCCAATCAAGTTCCCGATTGCAATAACAATAAATAAGATCAGAGAGCTGGCAAGGAGGAGACAGAGTACGGGGGAATGAAATGGATTTAAAAAGGGGAAATGATATAGACACAGAGAGGAATGGAAAGAAAATGGATATGGTGTGGCGTAAGAGGGAGTGGTGTGAGGGTAGGGGGAGGAGGAGATGGACAAAGGAAGGAGAACGAAGGGGAAGGAAGGGATAGACATAGGGAGAAGCTACAGTGAAGCATTGCCAGGTTTGCTAGTAGTAAATAAAAAGAAATAAATTTTCTTCGGCCCATGGCAGGATCTGAACTGGGAACCACAAACTCAGCCATCTGCGATGCTCACCAATGCATAATACATGCATGCCTACACTCGGTTGTGGCACATCTCCTACCAAAAGGTACCACAAGAGTTTACACTTCGATGACAAGCAAACAGAAAAAGACATTGAACCTGCACACAACAGCTGAGTGGCATTGACAGCATGGAGTGCAGCAATGTGAGGGCAGAGAGGGCCAGTGGTCATTGAAGTAGGTAATAAAGATACATGAGCTCAACTGTCAATAAGGACTCGTAGGTTTGAGGCACAGTCATGTGGGTACAAACGACCACACGACAGAGAAATGTCTTGAACAAAATGAAACACATGTAGGCACCTGTGCGTGTAGGCACCTAAACTATCCTGCACTCGAAGTTTGGGTGGAGACATGGTGAACGACACTTCCTTGCTGCTTCACCAAAGAGGCTTTGATAATAGCAGTAAGGATGATAAGGAGCCTGCTCTTGTGGGAAGCGGTGCATCCATTATGTCAGAGGATCTGTCTGCAGGGAGTACTGGTGAGCGTGTCAGAGACGGCAAAGCTGTTACAAGGTCTATGTGCAGGTGAACATCAATGCCCAGTTTCCTGCCTATGGAGTTTTTGTTGCACAAGTAGCCCTGTCCATCAGAAGGTGTGTGTTGCGGGGTCTGACTTTTAGATAAAGAATGCAGCTTGCATGCCTCACAAAACAGGCATCGTACACCCTGTCTGCGATGTGGATGCATACACTGGAGAATGTTTTACGTGAGGGCAGTCTGGACTGTGAGCGGAAGCTTGCTCAACCAAACACCCATAAGGGTGAAATCCCGCATAACATGTTCATTGACAAGAAGGTGGAGGCGGTGTCAGAACTGTGATGGCTTCTTCTCCCCCAGGTGTTCCTCTTCAATGTTGTGTCTGATCGTGTCTTCAAGGGTGCGGGTTTGGCGATGGAATATCAAGCCGCTGGAGGAGAGATGACTAGGGCGCACATTAAGTCGACATGTTCATTGAGATGTGTGATAAGGCATAGGTACAGGGCTAAATCATCAAGCGAGTAGTGGTCAAATATTTGCTCAGCGATGGAAAACCATGTCGTGAGAGCCTCAAATAAGAAAGGCGGCAGCTTGGGGAGGCGCCCAAGTGGTGGTAACAGTGGTGCCTCCACAACAACATCAGCCGAGGTGTTGATGCAGACATATTGAGGCGACTTGAGAGTCCTCGACGCAGCAATCGTTCATGGCAGAGCTTTGAAGATGAGGAAGTGAGTCGTGGCAAGAAGAGGCGAGACGATGTGGATGTCCAGAATGGTTGAGGCACCAGTGTGTGCCATGAAAGCCGACGGATGCACCAGCGAGTACAGGCGAGAAAGTTCCTGTGAGTCAACTATGAGATACATTGGGAGCGATTGTTGCAGTGAGCACAAAGGACATACCAGTACCTTGAGAATAATTGACGTTCGTATCACCACTGACAGGATGATAGATGTGATTGAAGAGTCACGCTCAGAGATGTAGACTGCATGAGACTCGGCGACACATTGCTTGCCTAGTCCAAGTCAACTGCATGGACGCCCAAAACACGTGAAAATTGCCCATAATTAATTGGGTGGTTGATGAACGGACTGTGGAGGGGGCTATGAAAAGCGAGTACTAGTCCAGAAGCACTGATGGAATGATTGGGGGCAACTGCACCTTGCTGGCGGAGCACATGGTCAGCGGAACGATACACAGCCACATATTTGGTGGGGCGGTTGCCAGTCTGGAATTCAAATTTTGTAAATTTGTGCCTTGCAAAACTTGAGCGTTCTGAGCACAAGAGCTGTGGTGTGGGACAAAGGTAACACTGTTCGTAGATGAAACACTAGAATAAACAAACGGCGAAACGTGGCCTGAGTCCCTTAAGTTCCTTGCAGCACCAGAAGCACTCGTCGTGGGGATCATGACTTGCAAGGTTTCGATCTGAGAAGGAAATTCCAAGGCACTAGAAAAGGGAAGACACTGAATTTGCAGTGTTGACGTTGATGCAGCGAGAGATCCAGGTGGAGTTGGCATTGTTGTAGTCATTGTAGAGAACGACAAGACAATCACTCCTGTATTTCGCGGCGAAATTCACACAAAAAAAGGATGCCGCTGCCCAACTTGCGAGATCTGATGATGCTCTTAGCTTGAGGATCACAATTGTGGGTTAACTGAAAGTTTGAAGCCCCAATAAGACCACATGTACTTTATTTTGCACACTTTATTCCTAACACAAAAAAAGGCTATACAAAACTGAGATTAATATGGCCGGCGGAGCCAAGAGATGCTGGCTCCCAAAGAAGCCGGTTGTAAAGATGTTCTACATTTTACTTTTGACATCAAAGTCGAGAGGTCACCACACCATATATAGAAATAAGTGTGCCATTAGCAGACTGTAGTCGTTCATCTGCCATCCTCAGAGATGAGTCCAGTAGTATAGGAGGTACTGTCCATCCTTCTGAGCCAGTATCATTGAGTAAGAGCACCTCACAAATTTGTTTTGAAAGTGTGGATCTGATGCATTGTACCAACGCACATTTTGCTGACTCATTTGATTGATTTTATTTTTATTGGCTTTTTGCATGAAACAATACAGCAATTACATTTTTTAATTTAGTGTACAATTACTTCTTGTATATACGTCTGTTTTAAACATGGTTAGAAAAAATTTCAAATTCAAAATTACAAATTTTAAAATTACAAACTTCAAACTTATAAATTCCACACTTGATGTCAAAGCTTTATGTCCGTTTCTTGTAAAAAATTAAATAAAACATCATAAAGGTTTGTCTTATGTTTGTAGGAAAGGGACTTTTCATTTTTGTGAGCTTCTGCCATATTTGGTGCATCCAAGGATGATATGATCAAGATCTCCATCTTCTTCTGGATGAACATCACACTTGGGGGAGTCTTTCACTCCAATCCTGTAGAGATGTGCGGGGAAGCATGCATGTCCTAACCTTATTCTAATCATTGATGTTATGTATCTCCTTGGACGATTCTTCTGCCAGGACCACGATTTTGCTGGAATGGTACTCTGAAGTGTAGCATATGAGAGGCCCTTTTTCTGCTGCGAAACTTGCTATTGCTGTTCCCATTGATTACGTGCCTCTTTTTTTTTTGAGACTTGTATAAAGTCGAAATATGGAAGCTGTTTAAATAGTGGGTCCCCATCTTTGATGCTTTATTTTGTTAGAGCATCAACTGCTTCATTGTGCCGAATGCCTGAATGACCCTTTATCCACATAAGATGAACATATTTCTTTTCTTTATTGGCTTTCATTATTATTTCCAACAACTCATAAATATAGCTGTTGGCCTTCCAGTTTCTATGCTGCAATTTCTCTAAAATGCTTCTATAATCTGTCAAAATTAGTGTCTTATTCCCCCTTTCTGTTCCAAACTTAACAGCTTCTTTAACTGCTATTAATTCAGCAGTGTAGATGCTAGTCAATGGTGGTAGGATAAACCTTATTGATTTGTGTAATCTGGGACAATAAAATGCACATCCAGCTCCCTCAGGTGTTTTGGATCCGTCTGTATATATATGTAAAAAATCCGGCCATTTGCTTTCCAAATAATTTGTTACATCAATATTGCCATTAACCTCCTCACTCTTTCTGTCTGGGAGATAAAAAAACTTCCGGTTGGTAGACTGTTGTCTCATATTCCTTGCTGAACACTGATAAAATTGGGTCCTTCTGTGTCGGAGGAAATGTAAAACTGAGACATCGGAAGCCTTTTACTAACAAAGGTGTTTGCTTGTCTTCTGATGAGTACCCTCTTACTGACATTTGCTTAGCTTTAACTATGACCGGGTGGTTGATCACCACATATCTTTGAAGCAGAAACCTTTTGGCAAGTAGTTCTCTACGGATATCCAGAGGCATTTCTTTCACTTCAATTAGGAGGACATTTGATGGTGACAACTTCATTGCTCCTATACACTGCCTGATGGCCCGAAACTGCAATATATTTAGTTTTTGAAGTGCATACAGTGGCGCATTTCCATATAGAAAATATCCATAATCCATTTCAGAGCGTATTAGAGCGTAATATAAAATGAGGAGGATTTCCGGTTGGGACCCCACCATACACCGCTTACTGCTCGTAAAACATTAAGGGCTTTTTCTGCCTTCGTAATAATGTGCTTGATGTGTTCAGCCCAGATTAGTTTGCTATCCAAAAGAAGTCCCAATACTTTTGCTATTGTTCTTACGTTAAATGTAAAAGGTCCTAGATTTATGGTATTCATCTGGTATAATTGGCGTTTCCACGTAAAGAAAACAACAGAAGATTTTGAATGTGATAGGTTTAAGCCATTCTTCAGGGTCCATGCAGATAGTTTATCAGCTGCCTTGTTCATTCATAAACAACAAAGATCCAGGCTGGTTGAAGCTGTATATATGCACACATCATCTGCATATTGTAGCACACGAATAGTGGGATCCAATATATTTTCCAGATCTGCAATATATAATGCATATAATATAGGACTTAGAATAGCTCCTTGTGGAATTTCTTTCCAAACTGAGAAAGGTCTATATAGACTGCTGTCTTGCTTTTTAAAATAGATTGTTCTTTGGTGTAAGTAATTTTGGAGAAATCGAAGGCAAATGTGTGGAATACCTAAGCGTTCTAACTTCTGGCAAAAATTTATTTCTTTCTAATTTACAATTCCAGAAGGTTCTACATCTTTCTTATGTTCACTTGTAAATTCTACTTGTTTCTTATGTTAACTGTTCTTCTAATTTCTGGTAAATTCTGTCTTTGTATAAATAGCAGAGCACTCTGCCTGAGAGGCAGTCAGTGCTGCGTGTATGTTGAGTTCGTAATAAACGTGCTTTCAGTATAAGTGCTGTGTTTAGTTGCCTTCGAAGTCAAGCCTACTTCCATTGCAACGTGACAATATCTTCGTCAGTTTTGTTCAGTAGTTTCTTTGCCTCTTATCTTTTTTAGTTAGTGTATCATCAGATAAACGTTTGCTTTTCAACTTAGTGTTTGTGGTCTCAACGTCCATGTTTAAGTTTTCATTGTCTGCAATCTTGTTAATTGTGGAAACCGATTGGCTTGCATCTGCATACCATGGATCCTGTGTAGTCAAGTCGACGGAATTTGGCGGGAAATTTGAATGTCCACCTTCGCCGTATTGACCACTGTCCATTATTTCATTGAACACTGAAGGAAGCCAAACTCTAAAAATAAACACTACAACTCACTAAAAATCAGATTTTTAAATTGAAAACTTATTTCACAAAATAAGAAAATACAGAACGACACTAACTTTAACTTCACCAAAGATCACCCTCCACGACTAGGGGTCAGAAACGGGCCGAGTATGAGCCCGGTCTTGTGGGTTGCATACACTACAAACACCTCCCTTCAATCCCCCTGTAATTGTGCGAGTACAGCGAGTCTAAGTGCACTGGCGCATCCGCTCCGTCGTACTCGCGGGCTCGTAGCCAGACATGAGCTCCGCAGGTACTCTGACGCCATATCCATACTCACTGTCTCCATGAGTTCGGCGACCTAATTTTTGTAATTCATACAAATCTACAGTTTTATTCTGATCTTAATGAAATGTTGCATACTTGATCTTCAAAATAAGAGGAATATCACTGCCTACACAATATTCCATGTGGTAATCATCTTTTGATGCTACTGTTCTTCTTTCTTCCGTGCTTGCTTGGATAAATGGTTTGGATTTTCCGCCGTATGCAAGACACCTGATTTTGTAATTGTTCCCAAACATGTTAAATGAACAGCTTCCAGCTGTATTCATACGCCAAATATTACCACTGGCGTAATGCATAGCACGATAAAACGTGGAAAACGAGTGACATACACATTAAAACCAACAGCAACAACCAAATTATAACAGAGAAAGAAAAGAATCGTAAGTAGTATACAGAAATGACGCGTTTTTCTCGGACCGAAAAATAGAAAGCAAGAAAATCGTAAACTGTTTGTTATGTTTGCAGATGACAAGTCTGTACCAAAACAACAAATAAGCAGGCTACTTAACGAGTTTAATGTAGCCTAATGTAAAAGGTATGTAAGAAATGTGATACTCGTATATCTAAGCCTAATATTGATTAAACTGAAATAGTTGTATACTCAGATAACCTAAGTAAAAAAAGAAATAAATAAATAAAAAAGTAAAATAAAAAAATAAAAAATAAAATTAAAAAACTAATGAACCTAGAAGTAACTGAAAAGGCTATTGTACAGTAAATATAATTTCAGGACAAAAATAAACCATCCCACTGATGATAGCACAAAATGTGCTGAAACATGTTTGGGAACAATTAAAAAATCAGGTGTCTTGCATATGGTGGAAAATACAAACCATTTATTCCATGTGGTAGATGTCGAAGGATACTTTACTCACAGAATTCGACAAAATCAACCGTTTTCTTACGATTCTGTTGAAATTTTGCACACTTGCTCTTCAGATCAAGTATTCATCAGTTTCTTTCCGCAATGTGTCAAGACAACTTCATACCATTCTACTGAAAATAATTTCCACACATTCATGCTATACTCTCAACTCCTTCAATAAATTTAATAATTCTTTCATCTCACTACAATGTTCTTGCAGATCAAAGGAAACATTTGTCACTCCATATTAAGAAAACAATTCGCAGAAGATTTTACATATATTATAGTTTGATGTAATAAAGGCCTAAATTTATTTTCATTACTGTGTAGCATCGAATTAAGTGAAGTATTACACGAAAATTAAGAATGTGCTTTGGTAAAAACACATTGCATAGACTTTTTGCTTCAGGCGATTTTTGATCAAAAGTTGCTGTGTTTGAAATGTAGACAACATTCTAACTTTTCATTTGAAACCGAGCAGAACGATAAATGTTAATTCGTTTTCGAGGCACTGCCACTCCCATTTCCATCCTTACGCATCGGGAATCATATGGTCATGTCAATCGTCAAATTTCATACTCATTTTAGCGACGAAGTATTGCTTTATTTATTACTACATTAAAAGTATCACCAAATAAATGTATTACAATGAATGGAAAATCTGGAAGATGTCAAACTGCTAAGAAGTCAAGTGATGCTGATTTTACATCGGACTGAATAACAGGAAGTTTTCAGAAGTATAATATGGAATTATACAGGACGCCATTGACTTACATGAATGTATTTTGCAAGATTCAAAAAATGTTCAAATGTTTGTCAATCTATCGGACCAAACTGCATGGTCAGTGCGTAACTTACAAACTAGTTAAACTAAAGTAAACTAACCTAAGAAGAACACACACACCCATGCCCCAGGAAGGACTCGAACCTCCGACGGCGATATTTTGCAAGAGACTATTGAAAATCAGCCGGAATTGGCGGTATCTTTGAGGCACGATACACATTGAAATCTCACAATTATGTGTGTTTTAACCAAATGAAAGCCTTATTTCATTTATTAATAAAGAATGACCTAGATTTCGAATCATAAGCTCATCTTCCATTAAATAATTGATACAAAAAATTACAACCAAGAAAAGATAAACATACCAACTCCCGAAGATATGGAATGTTGACTTGAACTTTAAAATTTATCTTTGAGATTCTAATCACCTTATGTATGGATTCAAAAATTCTTTAGCATTAAGTACTGTAACTAACACAATTCTGACAAAATTACCTAGATTTTTACTAGTTCCTTAGGAACAAAATGATTAGTTTTATTCATTTAAGAAGCCATAAAATGTTGCATCCATTTATCTACTACACTGTCGACGATGTACTACTACAAAATTAAAATCTTCTGCATTGGTTGTTGATCATATGATGTTACAATATTTCACTAAACAAAACTGTACAGATATAAGTAGGCAGTAACTGAAAAATATAATGCACAAATGAAAGAACTTAAATATTGAAAAACGAATCACTAGTCTTTGACTAACACTTTCAGTCGTAAGGCAATATTGTTCGGACAGCCAATAATCTATGTACTGGGCGGTTACTCCCGCCGAGGGTTTGAGTCCTCCTGCAGGCATGCGTGTGCATGCATGCGCGCGCACGTGTGCCTGTGTGTGTGTGTGTGTGTGTGTGTGTGTGTGTCCTCAGTGTAAGTTGGTTTAAGTAGTTTGTAAGTCTATGGACTGATTACTATAGCAGTAGGGTCCAATAGTTTTACATACATTGTAACATTTTGAAGAACCAACAATAGTGTCACTTTCGATACAGAGCGTACAGCAGAGTGCTCGCCTGCTCCCCGCCTCCCTTTTCTGTGCCACAGCTGCAGGGCCACATAGCCCAGTGCAGGTGCAGGTCGCATCAGCATCGCGTCCCCTCCCTCTGCGCGGCCCCATTAGACTGTGCTGTGCCGCCCGTCGTCTGCACTGCCCCATTAGACTGCGCTGTGCCGCCCGTCTCAGTTTGCCTCCGAATCAGCCACTGTGCTGCTTTGTTGCGCACGTGGGACGTAGAATGAAACATTTCCATCACACTCCTTAGCGATGGATACTAAAGCGTGTATTGTCACAGTATTTCCCGTTCAACTTATAATGGCCATTTCAGCTGAAGGTGCTGCGAACTTTTGACTTGTTCTATCATTTATTTCGTATGGCATACGGGCGTTATAATTACGCTCATTGGTACATATACAATAGATAATACAACTGTTTATTCTGTTAACTCATTCTTGACCAGAAAAGCAATCGAAATGAATATTAAGAATATAAATGTATTGTTTTACGATAAAACAAAGCAGCAGCATGTTGGCAAAGAAAAAACATTACAGTCGTTTTTAGTATAATCTTGTGAAGGAAAAATATGTGAACTGAAAAAAAACTGTAATGTTACTATGGAATAACTGGAGCGAATGGATAATACATCTTCTATAAATATATTTTTCTACAGAAAATTGTACGAAATTAAAGTAAAATTATTTTGCAATATAATAATTTGGTTTTGTGGGTAGCTGATAAAAATACATTTGCTGTTAATACTAAAAGATAAGAAATTAAAATATTGAGGTACAGGCTAATAACTAAAAGGAAGATGTCCCCACTGGCAGGATGGATGCTGGTGTAGATTTGTCATTCACCCTGCTGAGCCTTAGTTTGAGGAGTAGATGAAAACTGAAAATTATTCAAGTTTTCCTTATAAATGTACTTTGTGACGACGTATATTTGCGCGATATCTATCCATTTCATCAAACGCTCAGATTACGTAGCCGCACTGTGACTATAGCGTGAGTGTACAATGCGGCTGGCCGCAGTGGCCGACCGGTCTGTGGCGTGTCAGTCACAGTCTGCACGGCCGCTGCGGTCGGGGGTTCGAATCCCCCCTCGGGCGTGCCGTCTTTAGTATAAGCTAGTTCAAATCAAATTTATATTGAAGATAGCAAACATTACTAATATAAGTGAGAAAAACATGAGCAAGGTAGGAGAAATTGGCAAAATCGATTAGGTGGAGCAATGAGGCGGTATGACAGTAACGTCTCATCACCCTCTCCTCGTAGAAGCAGAAATGACTACTGGGCTGTCATTCGGGAAGGATGACAGTTCAAGGCATTTCTGACTAAATCATGGTGACGGAGGGGGAGGCCTCTATTCCCCTACTATTGCTACTAATACTTACTAAAGTTTGATTTTTTTTTAATTCTTTCGGCCAGCAGAAAACATTACAAGATTTACATTGAATGTGGCCGTCATTACTCGTAAGATAGGACGTAAACTAGAAATCATGTGAACCTCCGATCACATTCATTACTGAACGAAACAATGTACACCTTAAACATTAAACTAGAAATCACTGAACTTATGAAATGCCCATGGGCAGTGGAGTGACCCCACACACAAGAAATAACACAATCACAGAAACATAAAATGCCCATTGGCAATCAAGATGTAGTTCACACAAGAGTTAACATAATGAAAGAGATAAAAAATGTTGCAACCTGCAATGAGCAACACTAAATGCTCGGTGGCCGAAAAAATTAATTCCTATTTCAGTAATAGCATTAATATTTTTTGACTGAATCATAGAGATAGAGCAATCAAATTATAAGTACAACCTAGATAAACCACTTAACTACGCAACACTATCAGAAAACTATAAGACTACTTTCATGCTAACTAGACATTGTTATTGCTGACAACTTCGTTATGACAGGAAATGTCAAGCTGTCAAACCCTTATTTTATTATAGCTAATGATCATTTGATCTGTCAGTCTGACAAGACATTGAAAACTCATTATTATCACACAAAACGCACGAAAAACACAGATCCCTATATGTACATATAAGAAAAATCAATGAGCACTATTACTAAGTGTTAACACAAGAAATACCCAACAATAAACACAATAAATCTGTGGGGTCTTATTAGGCACAGGTACCACAGAAAATGCATTAGTACTCAAGCAACAAGAAGACACAAACATTGACAAAAGTAAACATTTATAACACAAAGCAACACTCAAATAGAATAAGATTCTTAGATCATAATTAAACAGAAAACATGACATAACACAACTTCTTGCGACTGGACTGCCACTACTAACCCATCAGTAAACAGGCCATCATTTTGACAATGCCACTCAAAGGCAAACACAATACGTGACACTTCATTGATTACACCAGGACACAGAAAATCCTACAACTAACTGGGGAATGGGGTGGACATTCTCGCTGAGGCGACTTGGAGGAATTCGAGTTTCACACACTCTTTCTGTCATCTCTCCATAGCAATCCTCTTCCCCAAAGAGCTCCAACTCCCATACATTTCCATGGTTCAACCGTTGCTAAACCCACCTGATACTACTGGCAATAAACCAACATGTCATTGGCACCCATACACGAGTGTTCATGGTGCAAAGACCGTCTATCCTCTAATCTTCGACAAAGTTAACATAGCCAGTGCTGTGACTGTCCTCTCAAGAGTCAATACGTCTTCCATGTTAACAGTGCCCTAGCTCACACTAAGTGAGGTTCTGTTTGGAATACGTCCATTCACAGAGAAACTGTGACACATAACTCCCACATTAGTTGTCTGTGCATGACGGAAGAATTGTCAATTGTTCCTACACAACGTCCAACTGTCAACACCACTTAAACCATCTAGAAAATGCACAGTAGACAACCCAAGGCAGGCCTCCACATGTCTCTCTCTACAGTTCACACTAAGGTTCACTGACAACAAGTGTAATTGCCTGCCAGTGATAGCAACACAGTTTCATACTTGTCCAATAATAGTAACTAATCAACCAAACCACAGCTCTTTAATGAGGGCAGAACCTAATTGGCTGAGATTCCACTACTTGCGTCTAAGTTGTCCTTTCATCTGGAGGAGCAACAACCACATTGTCCTCATTCCAGTAATCGACAGTTAAGTTACCATCCCTAAAGTTCTGTTACATTGTCCACATGGGCCTGGCTAAGTACTGTTCGCACCCTGCGTGTCCTCCAGTCTGCAGTAGCCGTCAAAAGCACCAATTCTTTTGCTGGTAAATTCATTGTTCAACACGTTTGAGTGCGTAGAGCGCGCGGTCTCTCAAGACAAATAACAACTGGGCGGTGGGCGTGGCGCTGCAGTGGTTCGGCGAGACGCAACGTTCCAGGCCGGGCCAGCTGTGTTTACGGGGTGGCGGCGGCCTGTCAGTCGGTTACGTAGCCGCCAGGAGTCAGTGCCCCGTAGTGGCTCGGCTGGCCGCCCATTCAGCCCAGCCAGTGGAGCGACAGGGCGTGGTGGGGAGAGACGCACCACCTGACAGTGCGCTGCCTCCTTTCATTCAGGCGAACGAGCTGCTGCGGCCACCCTCTAGCCGCTGTTGCCGCAGTTTCACCCTTGTAGTCGCTCCCGTCCGGAGGAGACGGCACCCCTGCTTGTCCCAGCTTTCCGTACTGGGCGACCTTGGCGGCAGCCGCTCTCGTTCCACACGCTCGTTTTGTGCCCTTCTTGCGAACGCCAGTTATACACGCCCATTTCATGAAACATGAACACATCAGACATGAGACCAGCAGCATGGCTAACACAACACCGATCCAATTCTCACCCAAGCTATTCTATGAATTACATCTTAAACCAATCAAAGCTCACTATATTTCACACAAAAAATGGAACTGACAAATAATTAGACACGAAAGACACAAAAAGAATAATCGAGCAAATAATGTGTACAGCATGGCTGCTTGTGAATATCTTAACCAACTCGCCCTCAGAACTTTACAAAAGTGGGCCTGTTACTAATTACTCTAAGACTACTCCATGCCCTTTGTCTTTACAAAAGAATCGGCTGTTTATCAATAAATCTCAAAACAAGGCAAACCTAAAACAATGTCACTACCGACTACTCACAACGTACCACAAAGCGCTCAGAATAAGACTTACTTACATAAGGTTTCCGGTATAAACACAGGATATGGGTTACAGATTTAGGTAGTCACAGGTTGGTGACTTTGGAAATGTTCTTTCTACTTCCTCCCGACACCAAACACAAACCACATGAGTTAGAGCGGCGGCGACAGATACGAGACGTTTCTCAAACATTTACTCGTTCACACATAAGGTAAAATCTCCGTTCATTCCAGACTACGCAGAAAATCATTTGCAAATTAGCAGCACATAGCACTAAATTATTACCTTGGTAGGCAGTTCCCTTACTTTTTTCCTCATGTTTTACCAACCACAATACCTTTGCCTATTGCTCTTTTGCAATATTTCATTATTTCAAGAGCGAGACTCAGACAACAACATATTGGTGTTACGTTAGGCAGTTAGTCATCAAGAGCTGTGTAAACATAAGACATATTTCGTTAGACACCTTCCAAACAAAATTATCAGAGTCAGTAAGTGATCTCTTTTGAATAACAGATATTTAAATAAGCAACTCCATAACAACTTATGGAAGAACACAATAACTTAAATACTCCCTGGTTACCTTCTGGTTACTTTACGAATTGCGTCACAGTCCATCTTAATAATTGCATAGTATCAGATCCGTCGTCTAAAAAACATGTAAATACTCCATCCTTCTCAAGGACCGCTCATGGCTCCTTGAATTCGGTCCAGCTCCCCTGCTACAGACCGCCCTGAAACACTAAGAAAACTAGCTCCGGCCCATTTGGCCACATAAAGAAGCAAATTAGTGACGCCCTAGCGGCGTAAAAAAAAAAAAGGTCGATGAAGTTTTATTGTGCATTCCTTTCCGGAACCACGTCACGAAAGCCGTGACACGACACTACTAAACACGCTGTTAATCAGCTGACCCTTACTAGACAATAGTCAGTTAGAAACTTGACATTACTTCACCAGTCTACCAATTTGTATGAAGCCTTAGAATTGGTGCAACGCTGACCTCTGACATGCGCTCATCATTTCTTATTTAGTACTTCCACCTTTTAATGTTGCTTATGTGCTGCAGGCCTTTAGGCAGTTTTGACCTGAGCGTTTCAATTTCTACTACGTTATGGTGAACCTGTCGCCTGATGCGGAATGGGCCTTCGTAAATCCGGTAAAACTTATAGGTCTTGTTCTTGCTTTTACATGATAGCCTGTGGTACTTTACCAGTATCAGTTCCCCCAAACGGAAATCAAGATCTCTGGCTACCCGTTTTTGCTTGAGCTTACGTTTTGCTGCTTCTGTCTCAATTCTGTGCAGCGCTCTATCAATGAGTGCACGGTGGCTAAGTCTCCTACCGGGAGGAAAGGTTATGATGTCTCGTACCTTATCCGCCGGCCACCTATTCTGTAGCACTAGCAAAGGACGAAGTCCTGTCTAACCGTGAGGTGTACCATTTAATATGTCCTGAAACTCACGCAAATGAACATCCCACTGCCTGTGCTGTTTGTGGCAGTAAAATCGACAGAACTTTACAAGTTCCTTTATAACCCGTTCTGTGGGGTTCGATGCAGGTCTATATTTAGAAATGAAGACAGGCTTCATTCTTCTCCTTAGGAGCATCCGCGGCCAAAAAGCAGAACAGAACTGTGTCCCATTGTCCGAGATTACTTTATCAACGCGACCGACCTGGCCGCAAAAGTCCCGAACAAATGCTCGTGCAACCGTCCTTGCATTCGTGTTGCGGAGCGGGGAGAACGTTACGAACTTTGATGTTAGTTCTACTCCTATTAGAATATATCGGTACCGTTTAGTCGAAGTGGGCAGCGGTCCGAAAAGATCCACAGCTCCCAGCTCTCTCAGTTTCGTAGGTATTATAGGAAACAGTGGAGCCACAGTACAGACATTCGAGTGCTTCGCCAGCTGACAAGGCTTACACTTGTCAAGTACCTTTCTCACTCTGTGCTCCATGCTGTTAAAATAGACCGAATCCTTTAACTTGTTGCAGCACTTCGTTGTACCTAAATGACCACCTTTTAGATGGGTGTACCATACTAATTTATTGATCAGTTCATCCGGCACACATAACAGCCATATTGCACTGAATGGGTGGCGCCGATAAAACAGTACATTATCGTGCAAGGTGCAATGCCTCTGTAACTCGACACAGTTTCCTTGTTCTAATTTCGTTCGTATGTCCTTCCAGACACTGTCCCTCTCTTGTTCCCTATCGATATTACTAAGTGCATAACTTAGAAAGTTCTCGAACGGAACCGACTGCATAAACAGTGCGTCATATCTCCGTTCCAACAATTCCACCTCCCCCGCATCCGTAACCCCACAGGTCCACGTGAGAGTGCGTCGGCTACTATGTTTTATTGGCCGGGAATATGCACGATCTCAAAGTCAAACTTCTGTAAAACTAGGGTCCATCCTGTGAGGCGGCTGTGCGTCAGCTTTGCTGAAAACAGGAATTGCAACGATCTGTGGTCAGTGTACACACGTGTACGGCGGCCATACAAATAATAGCGGAATTTTAGGAAGCCCCACACTATTGGCTTTGGCACAGTTTTGCCATTTTCCTCGAATTCTTGGAATATGACACAACCAAGACCGTTCCTAGAACTATCCGTGGACATACAAAACTGTCTTTGAAGATCGGGGTGCACAAGTAGAGAGGCAGACAGAAGGGCGTGCTTCAGAGCAACAAACTCCTCCTGTGCCGCCGCATCCCACCTCAAACCGTATTCTTCCCCGTCAGCTGACATAGGCGGGGGGTAGTAATGTTTTGCAACTTTGTGTATCTCTTGTAGAAATTTATTAAACCGAGGTAGGCCCTCTATCTACGTTTGGTGTTGGGCAATGGGTACTCCCGTATTGCCTGCAACTTTGCAGGGTCCGGTCGGATCCCCTCAGCAGACACAATGTGTCCGAGAAACAGGATCTCTCCTTTTCCAAACTCGGATTTACTTAAGTTGACATTTACGTTGTGTTTTTTAAACAAATACAGGAGCTCGTCTAGGATGTTTAGGTGTCCCTCCCATGTCCGTTCCGCGACTAACACATCATCAACGTAGCAGGTAATTCGTGTTCGTAATTTAGCCGGTAGTAACGCATCTAATGCACGAATAAACGCATCGCTCGACACGTTAAGTCCAGAGGGTAGGCGTCGAAATTAGAAACAGCACCCATAGCAAAAGAACGCCGTGTATTTTCGGCAGGTGGTTCCAGTTCCACCTGCCAATAACTGGATCTAAGATCAATCGAACTGAGAACCCTAACACCATGAAACTTTTGCAATAGGGTGTCAAGGGTTTCTGGTCGGTCATTTTCCGCCAGAATTATTTCGTTGATTCTTCTTGAAACCAGTACTAACCGAATTGCGCCTCCCTTTTTCTTTACTACGTGCAACGGTGAATTATACGGGCTAGCCGCATATTCAATCACTCCTAGGTCCAGCATCTTTTGTATTTCCTGCTCTACTTCGTGTCGATACGCCAGTGGTATCGGATATGATGGTGCCGTGAAAGGCTTGTGGGGTTTTACTTTAAAACGGTACTGAAAGTCCTTAATGGGTCCTGGCGCCTCACAAAAGACCTTCTGGTACCGCCACAACATGTCAGATGGGGCTTTTCTGTTCTCATCCTTAAGTACATGCATTGTTTTATTACGTATTACTTCACCTAGCTCAATAGGCTGTTCCTCGTCTAACGATGCACTGAGACACACCCAGTCAAGTGGCACTTCTTCACATACTTCCACCAACAAGGATTGGGGTTCACATGAATCGCCTTCTTGGCTGCGGTCATTCTGAAATTTGAGTGCGACGCTCCTGCCACTACACGACATCGTCACTTCTTCATTTTCAAAATCAATGAGGGCCTTGTATTCTCTTAAGAAGTCTTGGCCCAGAACCATTCCGATAGTGAGTCCCATCATTATAATGAGATTCACAGTGAAAAGGGGAAAAAAATCCTTCATGATGGGAATAAATCTGAATGTTGATATAATTGACTATTGTGAAGCATCCTCCAACATCACTGTACAAATTATTCTGCAGACAGTGCCGTTCTTCTTGCTTTTTAGTGGAAGTATACAAGGTTGTTTTTTTCAGTCGAATGAACGGTAGAGCAGCTTGTAAACTATGTTTCTAATGCCAAATGGCAATGTCATAGTAATTTCGAACCCTTCAATTTTCGTTGCGGTTTCCCTTTTTTTTTTCTTTCTTTCTTTCTAAACCAACTCTGTATTAAAGTGACGCTGTTGATTGTACTATTTGTCGTACTGAGAACTTTATTATGCACAAAACAATGAATTAACCTTTTCTCAACAAAAAAAACTGTTATTTCCAACATTCCGATAATGACAATGAGCTGATTCTTGAACTCATTGTTACTACAACCACTTTGAAGTACAAGACATAACCTAAGTGCTATGATGTAACTAAGTGACAGGCATGTAACACAGCAACAGCCTGTTGTAGACGAGCCATGTTGGTTTGAGCCAATCAATGGACACTGTCATTTTCTTCCATTAAGTTTGATGTCACATGAGTAGGTCCCATGGTGGAGGACCTGCAACGGGCCCATAAATTCTACATGGAGAACTGGGCTAAAGATGATATTTCAGAGCATGATAAAATCACAATGGCAAAGAGTGTGATGAATGGAAGGTTTTGTGTGTAGCTGTGGGGATGGTGGTGCGACAGCAGAGTGTTGGATGTGTTTTGGATCCACTGAACCAAGTCCGTTTGCTGGGAAGTAAGCAGGAGTAAAGGACCAATAGAGTTTGGATCCACTATGTTGTTGTCAGATGTCCTTCCCCTCTTCAGCGGCCTGGACGTCGATGTGGCAACATGAAAATGACATCATTCAAGACGGCGTTATTTTCATTACCGAACTGCCACTACTAGATGGCACCAACTCAACCCCCTCCATCAGACTGTTCCAAGGACTACTTGAGTGTAAACATGCTTGTCAGCAGCAGTAGCAGAAGCATCACCATGCTGAATGTATGTAATGTTTATCATACCTTATCTACTGCACGCCAAGCCATGTACTTGAACAAATTATCTCGTTACCCTCAACATTGCGGTGCACTTATAGGGCGCTATTTTTGGAGATACGCACATCAGGTGAATTTCTAGAGGCCTGAGGAGCACGGGTGACTGCTGACAGCTGCACATGCCAGCCACCTACTGACCACCTGCGAGCTTTGCTGCTCAAGCCTTTGTGTCCACTTGTTGACTCAAACTACTGGCATACCAAAATGAGGACAGCCTTATTGGAGTGATAACCCTTTCCGACACTTTCATCCAGAAACTGCTCAGATACTTTTACAATCTGATGAAACATTTCACCAAAAGCTTTACTCTTGCGAATATTTATGCATATATCCACAAGCATATGACAGTGATGAACCATATATCACTTCAACCATAATTACGTATTACTAAAAGGTGTTTCTCTCTGTGCCTACTTGTTACAGCTAAATATGGACTAGTAGCTCACATTCAAAGCACTGAATAAGTGGCTTAATATTATAAATAACTATTGGTATCTGAGATGTTTTTCATTTCAAATAGTCTACAAATAATTCCAGTAGCACTGGTATACATTTTGTAGCATTATCTAAGTTACTCAATACATCAAATAAGGAGTGCAGAGGGAAAAATGTGTGTTTTGATACTTGTGATAACAAGATTCGTGTTCTGATTGACTGGGATTACGCCTACCAGGCAGCATGTAAAGTCAATGGCCAAAAATTGCGATACTTCGGATTTGTTTTCATAGATGAATACAGTACATGGAATAAGTTTTATCACCAGTTATTCACAAGCATATTATTAAAAATCATTCACAACCGTGATTATTTTTAGCGAGCCAATTGTTTAACAGCAATCTGTTCAAAGCTTAATTTTCAAATGATTGGTTCAAGGGCTGGCGGCTAGGAGTGCACTAGGTGCACAAACCTTCTCTAGTATGAGTAGGAGAGGGAGAATACTCAGAGGGATGCATGGTGGGGGAAGCTCTATATAAGGATCACCAAACAGCTCCTCATCTTCGTTATATTGCGACACCAGTTCATGTAAAGATCACCAGTAACAGCAGACATGGATTCAGCAGGAAGCAGCAAATGGACAGCTACCAAGTTAGAAGCTGGGGATATATGTTTGGTTCACATAGTAGCATTCTTTCTTGCTTCTCTTTTCTGTCTCTATTTATATCCGTAGTAATGCTTCAGAATGACCAATAATTTGCGTTCTGAACATTGTGTACTAAAGCGTCTTGATCTTAATATTGGGAATGCTTCGAAGCATATTAATTTCTTCTGTTTTCTGTCATTGTGTGTTGAAATAATTTACGAAACTATAAGCAGATAGGTCATAGCTAGTTAGTTATTTGATAGGTTCAATTAACCATGAGTGTGTGAATGAATTTTCACCCAGATGGAGAATAGCTATTACCTGTAGGTCTGTGAGCATAAAGTCATCTTTCCCACATGATTGTGTGTGTAGGAATACTTTAAGTCCGCCATAAATTTTCGTTCAGACCACAGTTAACAAAGCAATTCTCTCATACTTCAGCATCTTGAGCAAATGATTGGCGAAGCTTAGATGCATATTAGTAAATGTGTATTCTTTATTCTGTTTCTGTCACTGTGGGTGTTGAAAAAATTTACTTTACTATAAGCAAATAGTTAGAGGTAGTTGGTTATTGGTGCTCAGCTAACGTTGTGTATGAATGAGCGTTCATCCAAATGAAGAATAGCTATTAACTGTATGGCCGTGAACACCTTTTCATCTGTAGTTTGCTACTTATAGTAAAAATTAACTTCAGAAACAATCGTTTACCAAACTGTCGATTTTTATCCGGTTAATGAGCGAATAGCTAACTCTATAGTGAAAAAAAACTAAATTTACGTAACAATAAGCAAAATAGCTTATAGTTGATAAATAGTTAAGGTAACTTGCTCGTGAATCATCTTTAAAAAATCGATAATTTGTTTTCCATCTTGAATTAAAGTTTAGACTTTTCTGATCACAATGGTGGTTAAAAAATTTAAATTGGACTATGGGAAGTTGTTTAAATATCAATTCAAAGATCACTATGTGTGCAGCCATACCTGTTTTTCTGCTACTCTCACACGTCAATTGTTGTCATTAGACTTCTCTCCCAAACACATAAGAACAATTGTTTTTCATGTTGGCAGCGCTGTTGGAAGACATATTTCGATTCTCTTATGTTTTCTCTGGTATATCTTTGGTTATTGAGCATTGTTTTATTTATTAACGTTTCTGTAGATTGATTGAGTGCTACCTTGACTTTCTCGGAAGTTGATATGGTGGTTTTGCTTCTGGAAAACGTACGTTTTACGGCAATAAGTTTGGGTTACCTTCTTCCATACAGCCTCTACTGATGATAATCCACAGCATGCGCTTTGTGACACTGGTGTAGGCTCATGCTGTAGGTACAAAAAAAAAAAAAAAAAAAAAAAAAAAAAAATGGTCACGTTTATGTACACCACCACTCCCTACCATTTGCAGTATTGGAGGCAATGAAGCCCATATACTGGGACCTAATTGACAAAAAACTCTTGTCACGATGCTTACATGGGAAAACATAAAATGTGAATGAATGCTTCAGCCATTTGATATGAGAATGCCTGCCAAAAACAGTGTTTGTTGGGTTCAACACCATGAGATTAAGTGTGTTAGAAACTGTAATTTGTTTTAATGAGTAAGCAGATATGAAGTTTTAGAGTTGCTAGGAATACCTTATGTGTTCAATATGAGACAATCACTGGTGGCAACAGATAAGTTGAGAGTGGCCAAAGATGAAAAGCTGATTCTTAAGGCAACTAAAAAAGCCAGGACAGCAAGGAAAAGCAAGAAAAGAAAGAGAGAAGATGAGGAACATGTAAACCAAGAAGAATACAGAGCTGGAATGCATTAGGACCGTCACAAATTAGTTATAGATGAAATCTATACTTTACATATAATTTCCCAACAAATACATTTTTTGACATGTTTATTTTATGCAAAAATAAACTATTTGAGCTAGAGATCTGAAAATTTTTGTGATGTTTGAAGTACTATTTGGAGAAAAGTAGACTACAGACACTAACCTACTATCAACAGGTGCAAAAATATCTACTGATTAATTATAAAAATGTAGCATTCGTTTGGAACATCAAATGTAAATATTTCTAGAATTAAAACTTGTAAATCAAATTACATTATTGTAGTCTACTTTCTAGATAAACATGTTCCTTATATGTACCTAACATTTCAAGTGTCCAAGTAAGATGGTTTGTCAGTGCATAGAATATAAGTATTGACAGGCAAAAAAAAAAAAAAAAAAAAAAAAAAAAACATTTACAGGCCTAAGAAGTTCAAGCTGTGTATTAGTGAAACTACCTGTATATCGAATTGTCCAGAAAGACAGATGAAACATGGTCCTGAAATGTTATTCTATTAAGAGTTAGGGGTTTCAGTTACTGCTGTGTAAACTTTATGAAAATTTATCGCATTTTTTCAGGCGCTCACAGGCAAGTTACCTGAAATACCAGCCATTATACTCAGTAGATGAATTCTTCTCAAGTGACATAACAGTGATTACCTGACTTGGAACAATGTGTTACAATATTCTGAAGAATGTAGATATGGAAATACTAATGTTAATTGTTAGTTTCAGTGTTGTGTTAGGCCAATTCACACTGTCTGTCACGTCAAGGTCACGTCACAGCACCGTCACATCACGGCTCCGTCACGTAAAGTTGTATTCACACTGTCCGTCATGTCAATTCGCCCATCTCAATATGCGATGTTGAAAGTGAGATTATGAGTGGCGATCTGTTATTTAGGAAGTCATATTTTAATACTAGAATTGAAGGAACAACAACGCTAAATTTATTGACGGCCAAATAAAACTTTACAGTATATGTTTTTGGCCAACATACTGCGAACTGAAACAGCATTTCAAAACATCAACAGCTATTTTCAAGTGAAAAAATAAACATATGAAAACATCAAACAATACTTATAAGAGCATAAATCACGTCTGTCTACGTTATCCATTATGATTTGTCCACTGACGTTGTTAATACCGTCGTAAACAACTGATTTTTTTGTCTTTCAATAGAACTGATTTTTTCATTTAACATCTTATTTAATTAATAATGCATAATCAAATTACAATCTTATTCAAATAAAGAATTTGCTTCAGTCTTTTCTGTTACAATATTATGTAACATAAACCATTTTTTGTTTTCAGATATCTGACCTTGATTTTAAGTGGACACTCAATTGACGAAAATATTGAAGTCGTCATGAAACATTTGAGATTTACCCCTAAAACGAAGTATAACAACAAAACAAAGATGAATAAGACACATTTGCATATAAACAGTACAATAGTCGACTGCAACAGGTAATTCGCGTGTTGAAAATAGGTTAACTTATTCCATAAAGTTTTGGGATTGCACCTGGGGCTGAGGGGACTGAGGCGCTCCAGTCACGGTCTGCACGGCCACTACGGTCGGGGGTTCGAATCCCCCCTCAGGCATGGATATTTGTGCCATCCTTAGTTGTAAGTAGTTCATAAGTAGTTTGTAAGTTTAGGGGCTGATGACCCCGTAGTTAAGTCCCATAGACTCTACAAACATTTTATTGCAGCCGGATTCCATCGACTTCTCGCCATGATATTTCGGCTGACAACCGTTCAACCATCATCAGGTGAGTGCGTTCCACTGGAGATGCTTAGTTCCCGACGACGCCTTTATAGCAAAAATTGGTGCGTAGGCGCATGCGCATCAGTTACCGTCACAAACGCGCCCTCTTTCGAATTTACCGCTCTCTGTGAAAAACAGTTGACAAGCGACACGCGGGTGCCTGCGCAAAGTTGAAACTGCATGTCTGCCATATATCGGAACGCGTCAGTACTGCATAAGCTGGAAAAAACAGTATGTCTCTGCATTCTGTTTGAATGCGCACTCAGTACATTGCTTGTCAGATGTATAAAATTTTTAATTATCGCTAGAAGCGTCGTCCTGGATAAAATGTTTCCTCTGAGATGATATTAAAGAAATCACAGGGTCCCAAGCCTTGCCCAGAAGAAAGCTGGAGTCACGATTAATAAGATCTTGGGCTAAACGTATTTCCACAGTTTCTTTGATTAGTGAATCCCAGAAGGATCTCGTCATGCCCAAGATTTCAGTGGCGGAGTAATCCATACAATGTCCTGTGGTAATACAATGCTCGGCTACAGCCAACTTACTGGGCTGCAATAGACGAGTGTGGCGTTCATGTTCAACACACCTTTCCTGCACAGTGCATGTCGTTTGGGCGATGTAAGCTTTCCCACACTGGCAAGGTATTCTGTAAATTCCGGCTTTCCTCAATCCCAGATCATCTTTAACCGAGCCGAGAAGTGCACTCATCTTCGCAGGTGGGCGGAGGATGACTTTTACTTAATGTTTTCTTAAAATTCTGCCTAGTTTCGACGAAAGGTTTCCGACGTATGGGAGGAAAGCTCTTGACTTGAACGCCTTCTTATCCTCTTGATGTTGAGGGTCGTCACGTTTCTTTCTCTTCAATGCTGTGCTAATCTGACGAGGAGAATATCCATTAGCTTTGAAAACTGGCTTAAGACTTTGTAGCTCCGTAGGAAGACTTTCTACATCAGACACAACATGTGCGCGATGCTCCAACGTCCGAAGGACGCCGGTAGATTGTGCAGGGTGGTAGCAGCTGGATGGACACTTGCAAATAGATGTCAGTATGTGTGGGTTTCCGCCCCAAGGTCCCATCCACGTTCTTACTGACTAGGACATGAAGAAAGGGTAAGCAGCCGCCCTGCTCAGTTTCCATTGTGAACTGAATGTTTTCGTGGATTACATTCAGGTGTTGCAGTAAACGTGACAGTTCTTCTTCCCCATGGAGACACACTACAAAAGTGTCATCAACATATCGCCAAAGTACAGTCGGGTAATATTGTGCAGAATCAAGTGCCCTTTCCTCAAAATCTTCCATAAAAAAGTTGGATACCAAAGGGGAGATGGACTGCCCATGGCAACACCGTCAGTTTGTTCAAAATATTCATTACTGAATAAAAAGTAAGGTGACGAAAGGACACGATGAAAAAGTACTGTTACATCGGCTATGAACTTTTTGCTGATGAGTGACAATAAGTGCAAGAGAGGAACCTTGGTGTAAAGTGAGACGACATCGAAGCTCACTAATATATCATACTGACGAAGTTGAAGTGACTTCAGTCTATTGATCAAGTCAGCAGAGTTACGAATATGATGAGGGCATTTTCCCACAAAAGGTCTCAGTAAAGAGACAAGATGTACAGCTAAATCATATGTGGAGGCACCAATGTTGCTGACTATTGGTCTTAAAGGGACCTCTCTTTTATGGATCTTTGGAAAACCATATAACCGAGCTGGCACAGAACTGTGAGGTCTTAATCTTTTGACCACTTCTTGACGAAGCGAAGATGAATTCAGAAGTGATGCCGTTATCCTTTCTAACGGTTCTGAACGGTTGTCAGCCGAAATATCGTGGCAAGAAGTCGACGTAATCTGGCTGCAATCCCGAAACGTTATGGAATATTCCGTACGCTGGGAAAAGTTCAAGAATCACTTAGGTTAACTTGTATGTTAGCAGATGGCCGTTGTCGTGACGTGACGGTCCGGTGACGGACAGTGTGAATGCCGCCCAAGGAGGTTAGAACCTCCTTGATGCCACCATTAGAAATACATTGCGGATTGTTCTGACGGACGGTGACGTGACGTGACGTGACGTGGCAGACGGTGTGAATTGGCCGTTATTGTTGTTTAAAATGTATTCTTGACTTAGTCCGCCCAGTCCAATTGGTCAATGACGAAATATTGGTATTAAGTAGGTAATGAAAGCGTTACTGCAGAGTGCAGGACGGCCATGTGACCAAAAGGCGGGTTTTCTCTCCTCTTGGGGTCGGTGGCGGAAGTGTACATTTCCAGATTCGCTCACAATTTTACAACCATAGATACTATGAATGATTGTGCTATGTTATCTTTGAAGATGTGTTGACACTTAACAGTATTTGACGTTTAGCCTTGCATCGTAATATAAACATTAAAATTTTGTTTTTGTTGTTTGTAAGGGTATAACAGAAACAGAATCCCGTGATGGGAGCGTTTACCAGTAGACAACATGCAGGCGTTGAAGAGGTTGATATTGTTTCGAATCACGCTTATAAATATCCACCTAGATCAGGTGAGGACAATAAAATTAATAATTTTTGCTTTGGGGAATGTTACTGACAAATGAATTTTCTGTATGTGTGTTGACATTTTGTAATGTGGGTTACTGAGGAGGATCGTTTTCTTTTGGCTGGAATAGCCAGCATATAGTGAAATTATAGTACAGAATTGTTTTTTAATGTTGATTCAGATGATGCCTATCTTACATTTCTGATTACCACCATGCTCCGGAAAACTTTCCATTGTTGCACTAGTTACATTATACTTGGACTTTTATTCGTCTTGAAATTATCAAAAACATTCTAGTTTATAAATTACTGCATGTTACGCCCTCTCATTAATTATTCTCTGTATGCATGTGTGTGCCTTTGCCAGCATGATTTCTTGTATTATCACCACGAGTGATAAGCGCCTATGTTCCAATAGAATCATTTATTTTGAACCAGCTGAATTTCATCTTTATGAGAAACGACTTCTTCTAGTACCCTATATCTGCTTAATATTTTTCCCTAAAATAGCCTGTATTGTCAGGCAATGAGTACAGACTAGACTGAAATGTGGATTACTGGTAAATACACAAGAGGAAATGGCACATTATGCTCCAGTTCCTTTAGATTCCGCAATTCCTTTCGTATTACACTGTAGTTTATACAGTTATTTCAAACAAGAATAGTGAAATCACACCTAAAACATTCTTGGATTTACAGGCTTTTTATTCAAAATTATTTAGATTTTTAATTTATTTATTTTAATACTGTGCCTGGCACTCTCATCAAGGTGTATAGGCTACATATGGCATGTTACTCGGATTGTGTGTCCTATTTCGTTACTGGCTCTCTAGGTGTCATAGGATGGCTTGACTGTCTGTGTAAAATAATGATATTCAGAAGTGTGTACCTAAATTTTTCTGATGATGTATCCTGAAAATCGAGTTACCACAGTTCTTCAGCTGACAGTGCCAAAGCAATCTGTCACTTTAAAATTGATCACAAGGGAGTGTAGATTAGATTAGTGCTTGTTCCATAGATCATGAATCCAACATTTCAATGACATGGACTGTGTCAGTTTAATAAAAGCTATCTTCACGTGACATTTGACGACATGCATTCTTTTATTTTTTGTTAAGATTACTAATTTACAGTACATCTAGTGAGCAGAAGGAGTTGTAATTCAAAAAGTCTTGAAATTTTTTTAACGGTAGTTGGCTATCTGTCAGAATTTTGAAGCTATTTGGAAAGTGGGCTCACCTGTAGATGGGGATACTGCCCGTCAGCTTTGACCCGTGACGTCATCGCAGCGTGGTAGTTTTGGGGTGCGTGCGAGTTTGTAGGAGGCATTGGTGATTATGTGGTGGTTGAGTTACAGACCATAGTTTGTTTACAAACAAAACAGATTAATATTTTGTGTTTAAAAAGTGTTCTGTAGCTTCTCTCTGATGGTTAGGTGTAGGTTAACCAAGAGATTTTTTTCCCTATCTGAGCGCCAAAGGCGCGAATTTTTGGGCTAAGACCTGTGATTGATGGTACATTCTGTTGTCTATAATAACTACAGATTATTTGTATCTACAGTACAGAAGTACTAAGATATCCTGTATACTGGTTTTCCGACATCTTGATGTCGTCATAGGTCAAAGTAGACTGGTGGTATCCCAGACTACAGTTATGCCGGAAAGTATCCAAAGACTTTTGTTGCAGTATAATTCACCCTTTCCTGGGCCAAAACCTTGTTGTAATTAGCACTTCACTATTACTTTTGAAATGGGTTGGGTTTATAATGACATCTGTAGTTCCTCAAATAAACGTCTGCAATCTGATCTTGAGTGCACACCAGCTATTCTGAATACACACACTTATGTGATGAGTTCTTTTGTACTCTTTGGAATTACCACAAAATATGTTGCCATATCTGAAATGTGAATGAAAATAGAAAAGTGTGATAGTTTACTGATATGTGTATTGCCGCGAGAGACGACGCACACCGACTGCCGGCGTGGTGCAGGGAATAGCGTCACGGACTGCGGTGCAGAAGGTTGCCGGTTCAATCCCGCCCACCGGCAAAAAAAATTTATTTCTTTGTAATTAACAATTCCAGAAGGTTCTACATCTTTCTTATGTTCACTTGTAAATTCTACTTGTTTCTTATGTTAAATGTTCTACTAATTTCTGATAAATTCGATCTGTGTATAAATAGTAGAGCACTCTGCCTGAGAGGCAGTCAGTGCTGCGTGTATGTTGAGTTCGTAATAAATGTGCTTTCAGTATAAGTGCCGTGTTTAGTTGCCTTTGAAGTCAAGACTGTTTCCATTTCAACACGATAATATTGCTGAAATTTTGTAATAATCTTTATAGCATAAGTATCTTTCAAACTCGTAACATTTTAGCAATTTATCAATTTGTTTCTCCCAATTCAGTCTACAGGCCTCTATCTAAAGTCTATGAATGGTGTTATGCCATTTACTCTTCAGCTCTGTGTTTGATTAAAATTTAATGAGAGTCAATTTGCAGAGAACCGCTTTGTGATTTTCTGTAAGACATTATTTACAATTCTGTTTGTCAGGTGTGATTACAATACTTGTATCATCAGCAAAATGCAATATATTTGTATTTTTTTGGATATGTTTATAGAATGCTAAGTCATTAATATATATTAAGAATAGTGGAGGACCCAAGACTAAGCCCTGTGGGGCCCCATTCGTGATAGCTACCTAGTTTGAGGAAACAGCTGACTTTTGAACATTTTGTTAACTACTTAGTTCAACTTTATGCAGTCTTCCAGTTAAGTAAGAATTGAACTACTGGTGCACTGTTCCACTATACCACAATACAAGGGCGGTTTGATAAATCTGGTAAAAATAGAATAAAAAATTGTGTTGAATGTGATAACTCACTGTATTTCTCAACATAAGCTCCTTGCATGACTATGCACTTGGACCAGCGAGTTTCCAACTTTTTTTCAACCTATTGGCAAAGTAGGCTTTGTCAAACTCTGATAAATAGCCTATCACAGTGTTGGATACTTCCTTATCCAATGAAAATTTCTTCCCACCAATCAATATTTTCAAGTTTGGGAATAAGAAGAAGTCACTCGGAGCCTCGGGTGGGTAAGGAACCAATTTGAATCCCAACTTGAGCATTTTTGCCATTGCGATAGTTCCTGTGTGGGCTAGAGTGTTGTCTTGATGAAACAGTACTTTCTTTCGTGCCTATCTTGGACATCTTTCAGTTAGTTCCTGTTTCGAATGGTCCAGCAGAGCAGCACAATAGGGCCCAGTTATGGATCTGCCTTTTTTCAAATCTATCAGCATTATACCTTGGGAATTTGAAAATACAGTGGCCTTCACCTTTCCAGCTAACAAAACAGTCTTTGCCTCCCCACTCTTCATCCATTGTTTGGACTGTTATTTGGTCTCTGGAGTGTAATGGTCAGTCAAAGTTTCATCCACAGTTATAAATCTGTGCAAATAGTCCTGTAGATGGTGCCTGAACAGCGTGAGATTCTGAGCAGAAATGTTCTTTCATTTCTGTTTTTGGTCCAAAGTGAGTAGGCACGGCACGCATCACGCACAGAGCTTCTTCATGGAGAAGGTAATACACTAGATCGCTAACTTTGAATCTTCAATCTTCCATTGCCATATTGTGCACCTTATGGTTTCTTGTGTGGTGACTTCAGTGGGCCGACCTGAGTGTGCTCCATCTTGTCTGCTTCTCCAACCATTTTTAAAATCATCGAGCCAAAAGTAAATAGTCTTCACTGTTGGTGCAGAATTCACATGGATCTCATCCAACTCGGATTTGATTTGCGCAGCTGTCCAACCCACCATATGAAAATGTTTAATGACCACACAAAATTAGTTTTTCTCCATCCTAAGGAACTACGCATCTGCCACTTCACCTGGCAGCCAACACTTAACTAATAACAGCTGCCTTTCAAATGTCCCTGGATATATCAGGCTTACCAACAACAGTTCAGGTCTCAAAATTTTGCCACTCTTTCATACAAATTTACCAGAGTTATCAATCATCCTCGTATGTGAGCTTATCTAAAAGAATTCTCCAACAGATAATGTACAGTTGTTCAAAGCATTTAATGGGTCAGTTGAAGACTAGGATACCACTCGTCGGCTTAGATGAATGAAGTCATATTTTAGTTACAGTCATATTCCTAGAATTTATTTGGGAATATATATTGCTACCAGATTGTGCTTCAGGGAAGTACATCGAGAACCAGTCACTATACGAGTGTAGCAATTTGCTTTTGGTAATGTAAATTATCCGCATTTATTCAGTAATAACTTCCATTCATATGACATCATTGGTAAAAGTTGACAAGTGGTATCCGTGTCTTCAGTTATGCTCATTTAATATTTCATCAGTGAAAGTGTATGGAACATTTTCTGTTTAAAAGCCTTTCTCAAAAACAAACCAAACAAGCTTTTACCACTCTGCTGGAAATGCCATCAATTTCCACCTAAGCTTTACTATTTTTCTAATTTCAAAGGGTGAGATGGATGGAATTTCAATAGTATCAAATTGCATAGGTATTGTCTCTTCTAGTAACAGCCTTGTTTCTCCTAATGAACTTGAGGATCCTATTTTCTCCAGAACATTTAAATAATGATCCTTAAAAATATTCTCAAATTCTGACATATTGCCACGAGACACCATGTGAACCGACTGCTGGCGTGGCGCAGCGGATAGCGTCACCGACTGCGATGCTGAGGGTCGCCGGTTCAATCCCACCCACTGGCAAAAATTTATTCCTTTGTGATTAACCGTTCCAGAATGTACTACATATTTCTTATGTTCACTTGTAAGTTCTACTTGTTTCTTATGTTAACTCTTCTTCTAATTTCTGGTACATTCTGTCTGTGTATAAATAGCAGAGCACTCTGCCCGAGAGGCAGTTAGTGCTGCGTGTATGTTAAGTTCGTAATAAACATGTTTTCAGTATAAGTGTTGCGTTCAGTTGCCTTCGAAGTCAAGCCTGCTTCCATTTCAATGCGACATTGTTTGGTGTAGGCGCCGGATATCCTGTGCAACAGCTGCATCACCATGGCTCGGATTAGGCAACATAAAAGCCGCTGCTTACATGGACTGGAACTGGAATACAAGGGATATAAATCCTTCCAAAAGTCCGTATTATCAGGAGAACGATGGAAACTAAACCAGCGGTAAGCCAGCTACACATCAGACACCCATCGGTGTTCTGTGGAGGCACTGCTGTTAGTACAGACAACACGCTGGAGGAAACGAATGTGGAACTGCCAATAGGGCCCGGACTGATGAAGGAACACCAATGGGTGTTAGCTATACTACGTCAATTTTCGGGTGCATTCACACCTCAGCAGGGGAAAAGTCAGACGAAATGGCCCAAAATAAGGCACCATATAAATACTGGGGATCATCCACCAATTAGCCAGCATTCGTAAAGTGTGTCGCTAGCTGAAAGACGGATAATTTTGGAGGAAGTGGAGAAGGTGTTGCAAGATGACATTATTCAATCTTCGGAGAGTCCTTGGTCACCTCCGATGGTCCTTGTAAAGGAGGAGGACGGCACTTGGCGATTCTGTGTCGATTATTGGCGGCTTAACAAAATCACAAAGAAAGATGTCTACAAATTTAATAACATTGGAGAAAGGCTACAACCCTGTCTTACCCTTTCATGCCCTTCAACTCTGGCAACCGCTGTCTGGTTTTTGTAGAAGTTGTAAATAACCTTACGCTCCCTATATTTTACTCCTGCTTGCTTCAGAACTTGAAAGAGTTTATTCCAATCAACATTGTCAAAAGCCTTCTCCAAATCTAGAAAAGCTATAAATGTAGGTTTGCCTTTCCTTAATCTATCTTCTAGGATAAGCCGTAAAGTGAGTATTGCCTCCCGTGTTCCTACATTTCTGCTGAACCCAAACTGATCCTCCCCGACGTCAGCTTCTACCAGCTTTTCCACCCTTCTGTAAATTAATATTTTGCAACCATGACTTATGTTGTAATACCAACTATATATAACATGTTTAACATTTGATATAATTAATATTCTAACATCCCAATACTAAGCACAAAAAGATGATTTGTTACTTTTTATTGTAGTAGAAATTAATTCAGGCACTAAAGGGGCTAACACAACATCATTGGGGGACGTAGCAAATACACAAAAAATACCCACTATAAAGTAATATTTTAAAAACTTTCAGACATACAATTTTAAGATGGTTTTAGATGGTTACAACTCATCACCATTAGGTAAACATTACAAATACATTCATTAGAAACCAATACAGAGATACAGTAATAAATATTGGTTAGAAGAGTAGGACATTTAGAGAGAGATTTCAGGAAGTGAAGACAACAACAGCTAAGAAAGTCGGTGATACGTGGACCAAGACATACAAGACAAGAGAGCAAACTGATACGACTTACAAATTAGATTTCAGATGCTACTCAGTAATGATTTATTTTTCTTAATGTTTGTTCGCTTCATTTAATTCGGTTTAGAAAATTTGTTTGCACTTCACTTTTAAACAAGCAGCCAAGTATTACACTGCTCAGTCAGTGACCTAAACATTTCAGTAAAAAAAAAAAAAAAATAAACTCACTTGCATGTAAATTGCAATGAGTCGTGCAGCATGTAATATATTACAGACTGTTTGCCTCTAACTCTGTCAATGGTGCTTTGCGAGCCTTCCATCTAGCAATCGTTTGAATTACATTATCGAACTCTGGCTGCCTTGCCAAATCAGATTCAATAGCCAAGGTCCCCAAATCTGTGAGATGTTGTTGATGCATAGTTGATTTCAGACAGTTTTTGACACAAGCCAGAGTGCTAAATTATCTCTCTTCCAGAGCGACAGTTACTGGAACAGAGCAAAAGATGTACAGAGCTACATTCTTATTCAAGAGTTCAAATTGTTTCAAAGAAGTGCCTTCAAAGTTCGAAGTATGCATTTGTGATAAACATTCAACAGTTACATTTAAGGTTAATTTAAGATAGTCCTTCTTCATACTGAAGTAAGATGGCTCTCTCACAGCATGATTTTAAACCGAATATTCAAACTGAGGTCCAAGGCTTTTATGTTTCTCAGTGACAAAAACAAAGGCAGGAAGAAATTTTTCACTGGTGAACTGTGGTTATCAAGATTGGCCTATTTAGCTGATATCTGCAAGAGGCTTCACATTTTGAATACGAGCCAACAAGGAAAAGGCACAACAGCTTTCTTAACAGATAACAAAATATCATCTTTTAAAAGAAAGTTAGCTCTTTGTAGATCACAAGTACTGAAAAATAACTTCTCCGCATTCCCTACTTTTACATCATTTTTGGAGCACAGTGAACTAGCTCCCATAGAAGATTTACTTAGAGACATTGCTAAACATTTAGAAGTCATTCAAAAAAGTTTTCAAAAGCACTTTCCTGAAGATTACACAAAATATGATTGGATAAGAAATCCATTTCTAGGAAAGGTACCAGATTAAGTAATCACGAAAGAAACTTTTATGAACATGACTAGCAACAGTGCAATAGAAGATGCTTTAAAACAGAAAACTATGATGTCTTTTTGGATGGGAACTAAAACAGAATATCCTTCTCTTTTCAAACAAACAGTTCAATTTTTGGTGCCGTTCATTACTACTTATATGTGCGAAAGTGTGTTTTCTGAGTTATTGTACATTAAAAATAAATTTTGAAACAGGCTCAGCGTTGAAGAAGATTTGGGAGTTAAGTTGAGCTCAATCAAGTAAGACATTGAAGCTCTGACAAACAGTAATGTGCTGCCAACTTATTCTATATGGACTCTTAATTAACTATGTTCAGTTTATTATTGTCATTTCCCAACTGGTTTAATTTGTGATGTAAAAATTTAATAAATATTTAAAATGCAATTCCTCATTGTATATTCAAGATTATTATCAGAACCAGTGTAATTTACTTTCATATTATTTGCTACAAATAAATGCCACTTGTGACTTTAAGGACTCCATAGAAAAGTGCATCTACAAAATCTTATCACATTGTGTCTGTCACATTTTTGCTATACGTGATAGTTGATTGGCATGAGTCAGCACTGAGCAAGAGTGTGAAATTCTCAGCACTGTGGCAGTTGTCATCTGTCACTAAGCCTTCTGAACTGCCCCCCCCCCCCCCCCAGTGTACCAGCAAAGGGTTTGTAAAAAGTAAATAAGCTATAGTGGTATGTGGAAATATCTAAAAATGTTAAGAGGTACACAGTGACAAAAAGTCTGATGGCCCCTGGGTTAGATCATGGCACTGACCATTAGTGCATTCGGAGTCCCTCTGTGCTAGCCCAACACACTGTGTTTTCCAAGATCATTTTCACACTGCATAGTGATGACTATTTATCTATATGTCATGGTGTTAATGAAACTCTTGCACATAATTTTTTCTCACCCATGGTGACATGTACTACCCAGAATAAGCCATGTTGTTACAATGGTTTCAGAAGATATTGCTCTGATGTTTTTATTTATTTAGCCCCTGGGACAGCTTTCAGGCTGTATAAGGCAAGATTTATAGTTATGTACAAGTGTTATACATGTTGACATAAAGTTTGATAGCCTAATATGTGTTTTACAGAAAAAACTAGTGTACAGGTTAAATTTAATTTGTGATAAACATTCAACAGTTACATATAGGCCTATGTAGTAAACCTATTGAAATGCAGGATGAAGTTCCAGTTGATATACTGCCAGTATACAATTATAATTTTACCATAAATTTACTTTAATTTATAATACACATAATGGGATTGTATAAATTCTTAAGTTTAAAACACAAAGTCCTCATTTTTAGCCTACATTACAATAATAGCTCTCTGACATCACTGTTTATGAATTCCTCAACTGTGTAGAAGACCTTTTCTCTCAACCAAGATTCTATAGTTTTTCTGAATTTACTAGTTTTCATCTGTCCTGTCTCACTGGGTAATTTGTTAAAGAAAGATTTTCTTGCATAAATAAAGTTTTTTTGTATTTTTGTTAATCTGGTCCTGGGAATGTCCAATGTGTTTCTGTTCCTGGTTTCATAAGTTCATAAGTATGAATATCTGATCTGGTTTCGAGCGTGTCCAGATTGAGTTTGGTGTGCATAAGAGCCTGAAATATTAAAGGCTGGGGACACTCATTATTTTGTGGCGAATAAAATGAGATTTACTTGGAGTATTGGCTCGTAGACCATAGATGCTTTAGATTGCTTTCTTCTGCCAGAGGAAAACTCTTCTGGCTCCAGCAGAATTACCCCACAAGATTATACCATAGTTTAAGTGTGAGTGAAAAAAGGCATAGTATGCTAGGAGCAATTGTTTCTCACTGACACAGGTTTTTAATTTTCTTATTAAGTACAGTATGCAGGATAGTTTGCTACACAAATTATCTGTATGTGCATTCCAGTTCAGTGTCATGGTGGATTCCCAATAGTTTGACGGAGTGATTGCCATATTGGTCATTCCCTGCACCATTTCAGGAGAATACTGTACTCTAAGTTTTGTTATTGTTTAGTGCTAATTCATTTGTGTGGAACCAGTGTGAAGCAATCTTAATCTTTACTTCATTCATTTTCTCCATTATGTTTTTGTCTGTGTGGGAGGTGATGAAAGTAGTGTCATCTGCATACATTACTGCTTTGAAAGGTAGCACATTAGCCAAATCGTTAACATAAACAATGAAGAGGAATGGTCCCAGCACCAACCCCTGGGGCACTTCTCTTATGACATTAAAAAAAAAAAAAAAAAAAACTGATTTTTTATTTGAGTCGGTTTGTACCATCCTTTCCTATTGGACAGATAAGATTTTAGCAAATCGAGTCTTTTGTCTGTTACTCCGTATTGCTCAAGTTTATTTATTTATGTTGTTGGACGATGGGTGTAATCTTTTGTATTGTGCTTGTTTTATGCTGCCACTGCCATATGTAAAAATTTAACCGTAATTTGTTCTTATGCCAAATGTTTCCATTTTACATAAATTGTTTCTTTTTATTATAGGTTTTTTTTACACTGGAAAGTTGACTTCACATGTGCTTTCACAATTAGTTGTCTCTAATGAATAATGTTTTGTAGGTAATTACTTTGGTAGTCACTTCATAATGGGCGGAGAAAGATTTGACACGCCTCAGCCAGAAGCTTATTTGTTTGGGGAAAATGCAGATTTGAATTTCCTTGGCAGTAAACCAACACCAGTAAGTAGGCCAGTGTGTTTTGCAACCTCATTCCATGAATCATTTCTTTGATTGTTGCTGTTTGTATCCCTTATTTGCTAAACTGCCCTGAGGAAAGCTCATTCATTTTTAATGATAGCAGTTTTCTCTCTCTCTTTTTTTTATTTTTTTATTTTTTTTTTTTATTTGGCTAATATTGTTTATGAAACAGTGTTAAGTACAATGATGTGTATTGTTCATTAACAAAAACGTTTGCTTTGCAGTTTCCATATCCACCTCCACAGGCCAATGAGCCAACAAAAACCCTGAAGTGCTTGGTGAACATCCGCAAAGAATCTCTTAGATTTGTCCGTTCACCAGAAAGTATTGGTAAATGTGGGGATGTGGATATTGAAGCAGCAAAATCATCACTTTTCAACATAGAATTCACTTTTGATTGTGATACAAGATGTGCCATAACTATCTACTACTTCTGTACAGAAGAAGTAACACCAACTGGCATAGTGTGAGTACTTTGAGTAGTTTCTATCTTCATTAATTAAGCTCTTCTAATATTTATATGAAGACTGATGCTAATAAAATTTGGTTGTATATATCAATTAAAAAGAATAGCTCATAAAATACAGTAATTAGATCTAAATGTGTATAATATTTACTTTGTTACCGTACTGTCATGTCAGCATCTTTGACTGATAAACAAAAGTTGTCATCAAGATGGCAATAAGGTGAAGTTGTTAATGGAAACAATATTCACTAGAAATGTTGACACAGACTGGTAGAAGAACAAACCACTATCAGACTGATGTTGAAATTGGCATAGTAACAGTCAGTCAGTAGATCACCATTTTGATTGACTGATAAATCTGCCATGGCGGAATGGTTGAGCACGCTAAGGCGACTTGCTACGGAGAATGTGTTTTTCCCCATTTAGGTTCAAGTACTTCTTTGGGCATGGGTGTGTGTTTGTTGTCTTAGGTTAGTTTAAGTAGTTTGTAAGCCTAGGCACGAGTAAACACAGTAGTTGAGTCCCGTAAATTAACAAACATTTAAATATTTTGATAAACTATGTTAACACACAAACAAAGTTTATATTTGTGTTATTGGAAGTTTTACCGTTTTAGGTGGTCATGTTACTGAGCATATAAGAGGCTAAACTTTGCTGCTTTGGTATGTGCCCCAGAGTGGAGGTACAGCACCAAATAAGCCTCATTCGGGTGAGGTGTGCTGTTCTGCATCGTTGGATTGTTTGTTTGACCAGACTACATTGGCTATCGGCTCCTTTACATTGTCAGTGGCTAGCTTGAGATGCTGCTCAGTTTCTCCATTCTTAAGGAAAACTGAATCAAGGTGAATGGTGTCAACTGGAAGATGACCATGGAGATTTGGGAATATGGTCAAGATCTTCATGTGCTCTTTATAGATTTTTATGAAGGCACATTATTATGTGGGAGACTCTTGACGAATTGCCTTCACGAGTTTGGAATACTCAAGAAATTTGTCAGCCTAGTTTGAATGTATCTTACTCAATCCAAAGGCAAAGTGAGGCTCATGAATGAATCAGAGAGAGCTTTTGTATAAACACAAAGCTGCACGTTACCAATATTTTTCAATTGGGTACTAGAAAAGATAGTGAAATGAAGGAAGCTTTGTGTAAGGGCTTCGAAGTATCAAGGTAGAGCGTGAGAAAATCACATCTCTCACTTTCACCACTAACGTGGCCCTTGTTGTCCATATCTAGGGAAGAACTGATGTGGATGAACAGCAGCATAGAAGCAGGAGTGAGCAGGAATGGTTTCCATTTGAATGAATCAGAGACTGGTATTTGGTGATAAGCAGGACTTGAGTCAAATCAATTAGACCCTCTGCAGCCTCTGGTAATTGGAACCAAATTGTACAAAAGTGTTCATAATTTTGTATATCTAGGAATAATCTTCACCTATGATGTATTGTGTGAGGCAGAATTTACAGTGAGAATTCAAGCCGCTAACTGATCACATAGTAGTCAGAGTCAGCTTTTTAAATCATGCAACATCTCAAGGAGTTTCAAACACAAACTGTCTAAACCACTGATACAACAAATTGGGTTATATTGTTGTGAAACATGGACACCTACAGACCGTTATTGTTTTTGAGCAGAAAATCGCAAGGAACATTATGTCTCGGAAGAAGATGGGTTAATTGGAGAATGAAGGATTTGGCATGTTAGTGAGCTGGATGAAATCTTCAGTGGACCAAACATTATAAGTCTGATGAGAACTAAGTGGTTTCCATGGACAGATGTTGTTTGAATGGAGAAACACCGATTTACTTTGAAATCCATAGATTTCACTCCATGTGGATGAATACCAAAGAAAAGATGGAGAGAGAGAATATAAGAGGACTTCCTAAATATTGGCATAAAGGATGATTGGCAACAGAAGGCACTAAATAGACATCAGTGGAAGAGGATCCTTGTACCTGCACTTAGACCTTTGGGCCTGATCACATAAGTAAAGTAAGTATGTAAATTATGATAAGTGTGAGATCATACACTTGAGTACTAAAAATAATTCATTACACTTTGGTTACAAGATAAATTGACCAACTCTAAAGGCAATAAATTCAACTAAATATACAAGAATTACTATTATGATACATTTACATTGGAAGGAACACATAGCTGATGATGTGGGGAAGGTGAACTGAAGACTGCATTTTATTGAAAGAATACTAGAAGATGCAACAAAACTACTAAAGAGACTGCGTACACTATGCCTGCTCATCGTCGTTGGAGTATTGTTGCACATTGTGAGATCCTTAAGTATGATTGTAAGATTGGCAGAGGCCGTTGAATGAGTACAATGTTGGGCAGCTGGTTTTCTACTGGGGGGAGTGTGTTATATAAATGATACAGGAGTTGGGATAGGAATCATTACAACAATGGCATTTTTCTTTGTGGCAAGATCTAATTGTGAAATTTTGATTTCTCCTCCAAATGCAAAAACATAATGTCATCTCCTACCTAAACAGGGAGAAAGGACCACAATAGTAAAATAATAGAAATCAGAGCTTGAATGGGGAGATATAGGTGTTCTTTCTTCTCACATGCTATTCAAGAATGAAATGGAAGATAAGTAGTATGAAGGTGGTTCGAATAACTCACTGCCATGCACTTAACTGTGATTTGCAGAGTGCCCATGTAGATGTAGATTGATGGATGAGTTGTCTATATTTTATGTAGCAAATAATATTGATATTGTGTAATATTTGAACAACATTTTCCATGTTCATTCGGTTTCAGCTAACTTGAAAAAAATAACTGTATAACCTGTTGTGACCAGTCAAATGAAGAAACCCGATGAGCAAAGACCAATCTTCTGAGCTGATAACAGTAGATCTCTAATTGGGAATAGGGAAAACATACATTGTTGCAATGTTATGGTTCTGTTCATAGAAAAAAAAATATTATAGCACATATTAACTTTTGTATTAACTTGAGGGCTAAAATTGATTTTGAAAGAACTTGGGACACAATGTCATATGACCATCCAGATTTGAGTTTCTGTGGTTCTCCTGTGTCATACAAGGCTAATATCAGGGTGGTTATATGGCATAATGCATTATATTGTGCCTGTAGTGATGTATGCAGCATACACAAGCTTCAATATGGTTGGGTAGCTTGTCATTCATGTTGTAATCACGGACAACACCACTCTCACAACCACTACACAGAACACTGGCGTGCACTGGCTGTACGAATACTCGTGAAGTGAGCTTGTACCTGCTAAACAACACACTGAGCGCAGAGCACAACTCCGCACTGTTTATGTCATTGACTTGCCCGTGGCGTGCTCTGGCATTTGCCGCATTTTTCGCGGCGCATTCTCGCGGCCGACTTCCGATATATGTTATCGGCTGTGCTGTGCCATTCCTTTCCCCTTGGGGAGGCTCGGATGTGAGCAATGTCCATGATGTCGTCATCTGTTGGGCTCTGACTGAGGTTGCGGGCGGGTGCCGTTGCGTAGGGTCAGAAGTACTTGGAGCGCGGGCATCGTTGGCACCCTTCCCCCGACAAACCATATGGCAGGACCGGTGATGGTGTCTCGGTCTCCTTCTCTACCTTGGGTCCCGGACCTGGTGATGGTGATGGTGGACCCAAAGGAAGCAATGCATCAGGAGGAGATGAATCCAGCATGGGTGGTGTCTGTACCCACAAAGGTATAGGTCCCTGAGGGGAGGGACTTGGGTCAGTCCCTGGCTGAGGCAGACAACTTGCAGGTAATGGCAGGAACCTCTCTTCGGCCTGTGGGCCAGTTAGTGGAGCAGACTGGTGTGGGAGCATCGGCCGAGTGATGTGGGGCTCCTGATCTTCCACACACAGGCGCAGCTGGTCATGGTGACGCGCAGTGATGCCGTCTTCTGTGTGTATGTCGCAGAGATGGCGGCCGCGGCATCTGGTGATGATGGCAGGAATCCATTTTGGTCGACGTCCGAACCCACATGCCCAGACAGCCATCCCTGGTCTGAAGCTAGAAGATGGAGACATGGGTGCATGTCCTGGGCTCGGATGCAGGAGATGGAGCAGAGTCCGGGACTGCCGGCCATGGAGAAATTCCGCAGGACTCTTTGTCACCAAAAGGGGTGAACCGAAAGGATCAGAGAAATTGATTGAGGGCCACATACGAAGGGTACCGAGCCACATACTTTTTCAACTGGGTCTTAAAGGTGCGAACAAATCTTTCAGCCTCCCCATTTGACTGCGGATGGAAGGATGGAGCAAGGACATGGCGGATACCCTGGGTCTTGCGGAAGGAGGCAAACTCGCGTGATACAAACTAAGGACTGTTGTCTGACACCACTGTTGTGGGGAGGCCTTGAATCGAGAAAATGTGTGACAAGGCTGCAACCATGGCCGTGTTTGAGGGTGACAGGTAACGGACCACGTACGGGAAATTAGAGAAGGCATCAATAACGAGCAACCAAAATCAATGTGCAGGCGATTCCAGGCCTGCGAAGGTTGAGGCCATGGGGCGAATGTTGCCCAAAGGGAGGCTTGATGTTGCGCACAGAGCGAGCATGAGGTAACCCTACGAGACACGGCGCTGGCCAGACCCGGCCAAAACACATGACAGCGAGCCCATGCTTTAGTACGAAATACCCCCCAATGATCGGCGTGTAGTAGCTTGAGGACCTCTGAGCGAAGGGCCGATGGAATGACGACCTGAGGAGAGGAATCCTCAGAATCAAGGAGAAGCATGCCATCCACAACAGGAAAACGGTGTCGAAATGCATAGTAGTTTCTGAGGGGTCGATGCCCGTTTCGGTGGAGTCGCAGACCAGCCCTGCTGGACCAAACGGATCACCTTCCGGAGGACCGGGTCTGCGGCACTAGACAGAGCCTCCTTGGCACCTGTGATTGGAAAACTGTCCACTGCTTGCTGAGCGGCTAAGTCAACATGAAAGCACAGCAATTCTTCCTGATCAAAGTCTGGGTCTGGTCCAGCCAGAAGCCGGGAGAGCGCATCCGCATTTGCATGTTTGGATGTAGGGTGGAAGTGTATCGCATAGTTAAATCGAGATAGGAACAGCGCCCAACGCTGAAGACGGTGAGCGGCCTTGTCAGGTAGTGATGCCGGAGGGTGAAAGAGAGAAACCAGCGCTTTCTGATCAGTTATGAGATGAAATTTTATGCCATACAGGAAGACATGAAACTTCTTCAGAGCGTAGACAATAGCAAGAGCCTCCTTCTCAATTTGTGAATATCTGGTTTGGGCCGGAGTGAGCGTCTTAGAGGCGAAAGTGATCAGTCGCTCAGATCCGTCTGGATATTTATGAGCGAGCAGCGCCCCAATCCCATGTTGGGAGGCGTCTGTTGCTAAGACAAGGGGGAGGCGGGTTGATAGGTGACGAGGCAGGGGGCCAATTGTAGCAGCTCCTTTAATGTCCAAATGCTTTCTCACAGGCTGATGACCAATGAAAGGAAGTCCCTTTGCGCAGCAGGTCATGCAGGGGTTTGGCAATAGTTGAAGCCCCCGGCAAGAATTTATGATAATAAGCGACCTTTCCTAAAAACACTTGCAGGTCCTTGACTGATGTCGGTCGAAGGAGGGCCAACACAGGGGACACATTCTGACGGAGGGGCTTGCTGCCCTCACTAGAAACCTCAAACCCCAAAAAAGTGATAGAAGGCTGAAAAAAATGGCATTTCTCCAGGTTGCACATCAACCCTGCCTCCTGTAGTACTGTTAACAGTGCACGTAAGTTGAGTAAATGTTCATTGGCGGAGGTCCCGGACACTACTATATTGTCAAGATAATTGACACAACCGGGCACCGACAGTGTGAGTTGTTTGAGGAAATGCTGAAAAATTGCTGGAGCGCTGGCCACCTCGAATGGCAACCTCAAGTATTGGTACAAACCAAAGAGCCTGTTCAGGACCAAGAGACATTGAGATTCAGCATCGAGAGGAACTTGCAAATATGCCTCGGAGAGATCTATCTTGGAGAAATACTGTCCACCCGTCAATTTCGCAAGAAGCTCGTCTGGGCGTGGCAATGGATAAGTGTCGATGATAGATTGGGCGTTCACAGAACGTTTGAAATCGCCATAAAGGTGCATCCGCCCCGATAGTTGTTTTACAGTGACCATGGGAGTCGCCCATTCACTAGACTGAATGCGTTTTACCACCCCAGCTTCCTCCAGGCGGTCCAGCTCCGCTTTGACGTGGTCATGGAGTGCAATCGGAACCGGCCAAGCGTGGAAAAAATGGGGCCTGGCGGAGGGCTTCAAGGTGATGTGGGCTTGGAAATTATTAGCACAGCCCAACCCTACTGAAAACAGTGCCGAAAATTCGGTGCATAAAGAGTCTAGTTGCGGAAAAGGCACCTGGTCAGAGACAATATTGACTTCGTCAAAAATAGTGAACCCAACCCCCTGAAAGGCGTCAAGACCAAACAAGTTGTCCATGTGAGCATTGTTTACAACAAGAATAGTGAGCCTACGAGTGACAGATTTGTATGTAACAGGCACTGAGAACTGTCCCAGGATCGGAATATTTTGTTTATTGTAACTGACCAATTTCAGTGACACCGGTAAGAGAGAGGGAGAACCCAGATCCAAATAAGTCTTTGAGTTCAATAAGGTGACGGCTGCGCCTGTGTCCACTTGCATAAGCAACTGTTTGTGGAGAACCATGACATCAATAAAGAGCTTGTTGGATGCAACCGAAATCGCTGAGACGTAATTTACGTCCATCTCGGCGTCAAAATCTTGGATTTTGGAGGCACAAACAGAAAAAATGTGACCTTCCTTGTGGCACTGATGGCACGTAGACCACCGCTTGGGCAGTCAGGTCTATTATGATCAACAAAACCGGAGGGACACAAAGGAAGCATTTTCCAGTTGCGTGACTGCACACCATCTGGCCTGAGCTTCCGCTGCCATGCAATGGGCCGATCGTCCCGGCGCCGAGGCTGCGCGCGGACTGCCGCAACCATGTCATCCCTTTGCGACCCTGCTTGTAATGGGGAAGAAGTGGGTTGGATTTCCGCCACCTCACACCAAGCCTCAATTTGGTTGCCCGCCGCCCGCGAAACCTCGAAAGACTGTGCAATGTTAAGGACCTCTGAAAGAGAAGCACGTTCGCGAACCTCGCGATCGGGGGTGAGCCAAATAATAGCGTCATGGATCATTTGATCGGCATACGATTCTTTATGTACATCCATAACAAAATGACGACGACGGCTTAAACCATGGAGGTCCGCGGCCCATGCCCGATAAGACTGTTGTGGCTGCTTCCTGCAGTGGTAAAACTCAACGCGGACCGCTATTGCATGAATCCGTTTGCGGTAATATTGTGAAAAAAGGCCGCACATTTGATCGAAAGACAGCGGCGAAGGATCCTGCAAAGGGGCAAGTTGGCAAAGGAGCTGATACAGATGAGGAGACAGCCTTGACAGGAATAACGCATGACAAAAGGTACCATCAGACCAGCCAAAAGCCTGAAAATGTTGTCTTAACCGTTTTTCATAAGCGTCCCACTCTTCGCCGGAAAGGGCGGCGGATAAGACAAAGGGGGCGCAGGGGGCGAAACAACCTATGGGGTGGACAGGTTTTGGAACCCCTAGACAAGGCTGTAGCAAGAGATTGTAATACCTGGTTTTGAGCATGAATCACCGTTGCAAAAACCTCTTGTTGTTCGACGAGGTGACGCAGAATCTCATCGGAAGAACCAGTAGACATTGTGAAGACGAACAACCACTTCAGACGGAAAACATGCAGAGAAAAAAAAAATACCGCACTCGTCGCCAAATGTTGTAATCACGGACAACACTACTCTTACAACCGCTACACAGAACACTGGCATGCACTGGCTGTACGAATACCCGCGAAGTGAGCTCGTACCTGGTAAACAACACACTGAGCCAAAGCACAACTCCGCACTATTTATGTCATTGACTCGCCCATGGCATGCTCTGGCGTTTGCCGCATTTTCCCACGGCGCACTCTCACTGCCGACTCCCGACATATGTTATCGGCTGTGTCTGTGCCTTACAGCAATTCAAAGTCATAATGACTGCAGCTGTGTGATGCCACTAGTGTACAGGTAGTAAAAACATAGTATAATCAAAACAATGTAAACAACAAAAGTACATAAATAATTCAGTTATTAAAAGAGGAAATATTTTGTCATATATGTAAAAAGTGGGTTATGTGATTTAAAACTGCAAGCTGATTAGCTTTGATAATTTTCACCCACTCAGGAGAGTAATCATTATGCAACCTGTAGAGGCTACAGCTTTGTCTAGCCAAGAAATATTACTGACTTCTAACAGTAAAGGTGTAAGCACACCACAGAGAGAAGAAACCATCGCAAAGTTAGTGAGAAGTATTTTTTGTAAGATGTTAGTGAAATCACTGTGTTGTAGTTCCTCTGAAAGAGACTTGATAAATTCACTACACCATTCTTCCCATCACCTATCCTCTGCCCCTGACAATCTATTGTTGAGCAAGGTGCTGCAGTGGTTGGCACATTAGACTCCCATTAGGGATGATGGCTGTTCAAACCTGCTTCCAGCTATCCAGATTTGGTTTTTCCACGATTTCCCTGAATTGCATTAGAAAAATTGCAGGGTGTTTCTGGTCAACGTGCATGGCTGATTTTGTCCTCCACCCTTAAAAGAGCTGTTGCTCTGTCTCTTAATGTTCACATTATCAACAGGATTTTAAGCTCTAATCTCCCTTATTTTCCTTTTAATAATTAATCATCAAATGTTGTTCATTCTCTAGCCTTCCTTCCTTCTTACAGTTAGTCTGCCCAACTTGGTTTCCAAATGCTTTACAAAGATCTTATCAGTGTTAATTCTTATTTCATGTGTTTCAAAGTTTGTAGATATACAATGTATTTAATATTTTGTTTCTACATTTATCAGTTACCTGCAGCTCTCCACATTTATTTATCCCGTTAATTTCTGAGTAACTACTGCAATTAACATCCTTTTGAAACTGTTTACTGTACTCACCAGTTGTCTCCCTTTAGTTTTTACTCATCCCTCCCCCACTCACCCATCACACACACACACACACACACACACACACACACACACACACACACACACACATCACCAAATCTCTCTCACACGCTCACTTCATTCCAGTAATAAATTTATGATCCTTCATCGCCCCTTGTTCTAGTCAAGTTATGCCACAATTTCCTTTTATTTCCAATCTTATTCAACATTTCCACATTGATTAAAAGTTCTACCCTCTAATTTTTACTATTAATCTGTATCTAAAGAGAAATGCATATTAATTTTTTATGATTACCATGAACCACAGACATTGCTTATGTGATTTACATGCCACAACAATACAGATTGCTGTACTGTAGGTGCAACCACAGTGAAGGGGTATCTGTGGAGAGGCCAAACAAATGTGTTGTTTCTGAACAGGGGCAGCAGCCTTTTCACTAGTTTCAGGGGTAACAGTCTGGATGATGACTGATCTGGCCTTGTAATGTCAGCTAAAGTGGCTTTTCCACATAGTTACTGTGAACGGCTGAAAGCAGGGAGAAACTGCGGCTATTACTTTTCCCAAGGACATGCAGCTTGAGTGTATGAAATTATGAGGTTGGCATCCTCTTGGGTAAAATGTTAGGATGGTAAAATAGTACTCCATTTGGAACCTCTGGGTGGGGACCACTCAGGAGAATGTCGTCAGCAGGAAAGACAACGCTGGCATTCTACAGATCGAAGCGTGGAATGTTAGATCGCTTAATCAGCTAGGGAGGTTAGAAAATTTAAAAAGGGAAATGTATGGGTTGAAGTTCGATATAGTGGGAATTAATGAAGTTCGGTGGAAAGGGGAACAAGATTTCTGGTCAGGCGAATACAGGATTATAAATACAAAATCAGTTGGGGCTATTACAGGACCTACTGAGAGCAGCACAGTGATTGCATTATCATAGTCAAGTTGGATATAAAGCCAACACTGACCGCAATAGTACAAGTTTATATGCCCAGTAGTTATGCCGATGACGAGGAGATCAAAGAAATGTATGAGGAAATAAAAGTAATTATTCAGACAGTTAAGAGAGAGGAAACTTAATTGTGATGGGGGACTGGAATTTTGTAGTAGGAAAAGGAAGGGAAGGAAAAGTAGTAGGTGAATATGGAATGGGAAAAAGGAATGAAAGAGGAAGCCACCTGGTAGAATTTTGTGTGGAACATAATTTAATCATATCAAACACTTGGTTCAAGAATCATGAAAGAAGGTTGTATACTTGGAGGAGACCAAGAGTCACCATGAGGTACCAGACAGATGTTATAATGGTAAGACATAGATTTCGGAACCACGTTTTAAATTGTAAGACATATCCAGGGGCAGATATAGACTCTATCTTATTGGTTATGAACTGTAGGCTGAAGCTGAAAAAATGGCAGAAAGGTAGGAATATAAGGATATAGAGATGAAATAGTCAAGGCAGCAGAGAACCATATAGGTAGAAAGGCAACACCTACAAAACGTCCTCAGATATCACAGGAAATACTAAATTTAATTCATGAAAGGAGGAAATATAAAAATGCAGTAAATGAAGCAGGTAAAATGGAGTATAGACGACTAAGAAATGAGATTAACAGGAAGTACAAAATGGCTAAGCAGGAATGGCTAGAAGTCAAATGCAAGTCTGAAAAAAAAAATTACTAGGGGAAATAATAGATACCACATACAGGAAAAAGAGACATTTGGAGACAATAAAAGCAGCTGTATTAATATCAAGAACTTGGATGGAAAACCAGTTCTGAGTAAAGAAGGGAAAGCTGAAAGGTGGAAAGAGTATATAGAGGGGCCCTACAAAGGAAATGATCTTTGAGACAATATTGTAGGTAGGGAAGAGAAAGTAGATGAAGATGAAATAGGTGATACTATACTGGGAGATGAATTTGACAGAGCACAGAAAGACCTAAGTCGAAACAAGGCCCCTGGAGTAGATGACATTCATTGGTTATGAACTGTAGATTGAAATTGAAGAAACTGCAGAAAGGTAGGAAATTAAGGAGACGGCACCTGGATAAACTGAAGGAACCTGAAGTTCTGAAGTCTTTGGGAGAACCAGCTATGACAAAACTTTTCATTTGGTGAGTAAGATGTATGTGACTGGCAAAATACCCTGAGACTAAGAGAAATGTAATAATCCCTATTTCAAAGAAAGCAGGTGCAGACAGGTGCGAAAATTACAGAACCATCAGTTTTATAAGTCATGGTTGCAAAATATTAACACAAATTATTTACAAAAGGATGGAAAGGGCTGATAGATGCAGACCTTTGGGGAGATCAGTTCGGATTCAGGAGAAATGTAGGAACACCAGAGACAATACTCACCTTACGACTTATCTTAGAAGATAGATTAAGGAATCGCAAACCTACATTTCTAGCTCTTGTAGATTTGGAAATACACTCTTTCATATTCTGTAGTCAGCAGGTGTAAAATATAGGGAATGGAAGGTTATTAACAACTTGCACATTAACTAAACGCCATTTATTAGAGAAGGGTATGGAAGAAACGCCGTGGTTGGGAAGGGAGTAAGACAGGGTTGTATTCTTTCTCCACTGTTATTCAATTTGTACATTGAGCAAGCAGTGAAGGAAGCAAAGAGAAATTTGCAGAAGGAATTAGAGTTCAGAGTGAATAAATAAACACATTGTGTTTTGCTGATGCCATTATAATTTTGTCTGAGACAAAAAGGACCTGGAAGAGCAGTTGAACATAATGGACAGTTTGTTGAAAGGAGCATGTAAGATGAATATTAACAAGAACAAAACAAGTGTAATGGCATGCAGTCTTAGAAAATCAGGCAATCTTTTAGGAATTAGATTAGGTAACGAAATAATAAAGGTGCTGGATGAGTTTTGTTACTTAGGCAGTAAAATAACATAGGTTGGTTGCAGTACAGAGGAAATGAAATGCAGAATGGCAATGGGGGGAAAAAAGCAATTTTGGAAAAGAGAAATTTGCTAACATCAAATATTAATTTAAGTGTAAGGAATACTTTTCTGAAGGCATTTGTGTGGAGTGTTGCCTTTTATGGATTAACTTCGATAAGAAGTTTAGACAGGAAGAGGATAGAGGCTTTCGAAATGTGGTGCTACAGAAGAATTCTGAAGATTAGGTGGGTAGTTTGCATACCTGATGAAGAGGTACTGGACAGAATTGGGAAGAAGAGGAATTTTTGGCACACCTTACCTAAGAAAAAAGGGATTGATTGTCACTGTACATTCTTAGACATCAAGTAATTATAAATTTTGCATTGGATAGAAGTGTGTGTGGGCATGGGGGGGGGGGGGAGGGTGTATCACAGAGGGAGACCAAGAGACGAATATAGTAAGCACATTCAGATGGATGTGGGTTGCCATTCTTATGAGGAAATGAAGAGGCTTACTCAGGGTAAGGTAGGGTGGAAAGTGGCATCAAACCTGTCTCTGGACTGATAACAACAACAACAACCGTCTTTGACAATGTTTGGCTGATCACGATGACACATATATGATTTAATATCAATCAATAATTTATTTCCAGAGATATATGTTGTCTCAATAGGTCATAGATATCGAATAGGAGTAGGTTATTGAATTAACAATTTGTGCCATGGCTGGGATTGAAACTCAAGACCTCCTGCTTATTAGTCATTTGCTTTATCCACTCAGCTACTGTGGTAGCATGGATAATGCGAATGCAAAGAATGTTTCCCATCACAACACAAACTTCAATTCTGCCTCGATACTCTCCTATGTAACTCTTTAACAATGTTGCCGAAGCTCTCGAATAGCAGCACAACATTTAACTAAATGGGAACATTCCTGCCTTGTACCACAGGTGTAGCTGACATTAATATCAAACAATAATTAATTTCTAGATATATTTGAGAGAGAGGGAGAGGGGGGGGGGTGAAGAGTATGGAGAGAGAATGGAGGGGGGAGGAGATGGACTAACACAAAAGTGAAACAAATAAAATCTATGCAATGCCAGGATTTCGACTAGTAGTATATAAGTATATAGTGGCATTGGTGGAATGATACTGATTTAGATATAACTTTTATTATATGGAAAACTTACCTTTTCCATCTGTTATTCACTTGTAAAGGGGGGCTGCTAATGTGGAGCCAGTGTTCATATCAGTATAGAATGACAAAGATTTTTTAATGGTAGCATTGGTTCATAGCTTATAAGATAGAATTTTTACATGCAAATAAAAATTATGATTATTCTGTAGATGGTACATTGTTATTCCTACACTTGCTACCATTCAGTACATTTGGTAGATCCATGATTTTTATTGTTTTTGAAGTGGAATTATTGTAATAAACAGAAATGTCTGATATTATTTTTTCCAGTTTTCATCCTCGGAATCCAGCAATGAATTCAGAAACGTATCATTATAAGCGTGGAAGCAACCAGTTATTTAGCCAAGCAACCCATGTATTTGACCCGAGCTGTTATTCTGATGAAGAACTTACATACAACACTGACAAAGAAATAATTCCAATTGCAATTCATTGTGTTGCAGAAGATGGGAGTGATGGTAATTACACAATACTTAACAAAGTATTGTTTTATTACTATAAAACAGTAGCTGTTTCTTGATAATGAACATGTGATTTTTGTTAATTACCTTTAATAATGTGGCAAATGACTTTACTCAGTGGCATTTATTGTTGCAAGTCTTCTCAAGTATGATTAGCAATCTACGTTGTCTCATCCCTCTTTCCAGTGCATTTTATGTGTAATATCTGTAGTAATTGATTTTCTCAACAACAGTGATGTTTCCTTCTAGCTCAGAAACACACAGGTTATACATTATCAATTTGGAAATAAATTGTCATCACTGGTAGTGGTGGTAATGCTGTACATGAAAAATGATGATTTGTATTTCCTGTCCTTGTACATTTCAATACATAAATGAAACAGAAAAAGTTCCATTGGTATGTAATTGGTCTTGATATAGCTGCTCTCCAACTGTTGAGCTGGATTTGAGTACTATCTGTATACATTGTGTAGTGAAAGGTCTCCTTAACAGTTAAAAGTGGCCTTGGTTCCAAAGAGTTATCCCAACCAGTCACATAATGAGATGTAGTTTATTCTTCTCTGCCAGTGCCACAATTACAGCCAACATTGGTCCTCAAGTATTAGTAATCATAGCCTTTGTCACCCCGTGCTTAAAAGCTGCCACTGCCATTTGTCAGGGATCTCTTTTTTTCATCTGGAATGTAATCATGGCCATGCCATTGGTGTTGTGCCCTCATCTTCTGCACTTTGACCTGATTTAACTGTTTAATATGGACAATGCTTTAACTTGCTATTTATCAGGAGTTACGGAAGCAAAAAAGTTCCAGAATAAAATCTTTGAGCCAATTGTGGATTGAAACCTTACATGTAGGCTTTATCACCAGGCAGTTTACCAGTATTTTATTGAAATTTGAATTCATGTCAGGCAAATGCGGGTGAAAAATCTTACACAATTCAGTATATTTAAAAGAAGAAGAAATTTGTAACTAAGAGCTCTTCTCATATTGGCTACATCACTTCTGTCATATTTGTAAAATGCGGTAATTTTACATAATTATTATATAATTAGTTATCTACCAACATCTATAGTGGCCTAATCAATATTAGACATCTTTATTTCTGTATTAAATATAATGACTTGGCAATCACACTGCAACATAATGACAGGTATAATCTACTATTTTATTAGTAAATAATTCCAAACAGTGCACTGATGGATATTGGTTCTTCAGTGTTCACATTTGATTTTTAAAGCCAGAAGTCAAGCAGAGTACATGTAATTAATGTTGACTTTGTACAATAATATTATTTTAAGATTAATAAAGATGTGTAATATAATTTATTTCAGTCTCTCTAGTAACATGTTGAAGCTGTCCTGAAGTAAATGTTCACTTTCATCTTGGCTAAAACTACTTTCTCATGTGGGCCTGACTCGTATTAAGGCTCGATTTAACTTTTGGTTTGTAGTATTCTCTATGGAAAAAGAAAACTGAGTGTATGAATAATTTTGAGATTTTTTTTACTCATTGCACAACAATGTTCCAAACCCACACGGAAAAGAAAGGCCTTTTGAATAAGTGTGCATCTTACCCAAATAACATCAGAGCTCATACTGCAGCTAACTACTATCACCTTCAGATGTAGATCCTATGTCTTCTAAACAGACAAATGAGCTTATTCCTTACTTATTAATCAAAGAAGTATAGATTGTACATCTCCTATTCCAAATGCACTTCAGTAGCTGGAGGAGCATTTCAGATACCACCTCCGTAAGTCATCCAGCCTGCTGACATCCTACTGCCACCTTGGTGCAACACTAGCCAACCCCTATCCCAATACCATGCAAAGTGTTTCTCCCTATGAAGGCCTCATAGCACGTAGATATTGCCTTGCACACCTTTTCCACTTGTAACATCCCCCAAAACTCCCCACGAACAATCCACAATACCCTAAGCCTAAACAACCCCAGAATGCTGTTGGTAACCTTTCTGTCAAAAACCTCAATCCCACAGAAGTTTCACCTTGTCCTACACCCAAATTTAACCATGCTGTACTTGTCAAAGACCTCCTCTCCTCATGCCGATCCCTACAGTGAAATATCTATTTTGCCACCAATCGTTCCAATCAAAGCCAATCTAATTCCAACATTGAACCCCGCCTCTCCCAATTTGTACCACAATTCAACTGTGACCTTCCTCACTCACACCTAACCACTCTCTGGTCACCTTCCAAGAATTCCTCAATTCCAACTTGGCATCGACATCCTTCCCCAAGAAAGAAGAAAGGACAGCAGTTTACAACCTCAAAACAGATCCCATCCTAATAATCTTCCCTGTAGACAAAGGCTCTTTCACTGTATTGATGAATCACAATGATTACTTGGCAGATGGCCTACGTCAACTGTCTGAATCCTCCACCTTAAAGTTGTGGTAGGATGACCTCATCCCAAAAGTCCAACGTAACCTACAATACCTGCTAAAATCTTATGGCTCTTCCCAGAACCTCTCTCCAGAACCCCCCCCTCCCCCAGCTTTCCTCACCCCAAAAAACACCCTGCAAACCTACCTTTTACATGCTCCCAGAAATCCATAAACCTAACAATCATGGACGTCCAGTTGTGGCTGGTTATCTGAAAGAATTTTACTGATTGTTGACCAGCACCTCCAACCAATCGTTCAAAACCTAGCCTCACACCTGCAAGATACCAGCCATTTCCTTCACAGACTCTTCACCATCCCCACATTTTACCTCCTGGTTACTTACTTGTTACTACGGATGCCACTCCCTATACACCAATATCCTGCATGCCCATTGTCTTGCTGGTACCTTCCTATTCATGGGCTGTCTAGATGAAACCTTCCTAGCTTCCCAAAACCCCAAACCCTTGTTTGGTTCAGGTTCATTGATGATATTTTCATGATTTTGACTCAGGGCCAGGACACCCTATTCTCGTTCCTTCACAAACTCAGCTCCTTCTCTCCCATCAGTTTCACTTGGATCTTCTCAACCTGTCATGTCATCTTCCTGGTTGTTAACCCCCACCTCACTGGCAACTCTATGCACACCTCCGTCCACATCAAACCTACTAATTACCATCAGTCCCTGCAATTTGACAGCTGCCATGCATTCCACATACAAAATCCCTACCATACAGTCTTTTGACTGTGCATGGTGAATTTGCAGTGATGAGAAGTCCCTTACCCATTATGCTGAAGGCCTTACAAAGGCCTTCATAGACAGTCATGACCCTCTTGACCTAGTCGGCAAACAGACTTCCTGTGCCAAATCTTTACATGGCACCAATCCTCCCTCCATCCTCAAAAAGCAGTCACAAAGGAGTGTCCTTCTTGTCACCCAATATCACCCCAGACTGGAACAATTAAATCACATCCTTCGTTAAGAACCAGAGGTGAATGAGATTTTCAGAAGGAGCTTATGCAAGGATTGACTGAAATGGGGAAAAATAAAACAGTAGAATAAGAATCAGTAGTTCTGAGAAAGAGAGAGAGAAAGTATCAAGGGCCGCTGAGAATCTTATAGGCAGAAGAACAAAGTCTAATAGAAATCCCTAGATTACACAGGAGATATTGAACTCAATTGATGAAAGGAGAAAATGCAGCAAGTGAAACAGGCGGATGAGAAATGAGGTTGACGGAAAGTACAGACTGGCTAAGCAGGAGTGGCTGAAGGACAAATGCAAGACCATTGAAGAATGTTTAACTAGGGGAAAGCTAGATAGTGCCTACAGGGGGAAAAGAAGAAGAAGGAGAAGAAGAAACATTTGGAGATAAGAAAAAGAGCTGCATGAATATGAAGATCAGTATTAAGCAAAGAAGGGATACTGAAAGACAGAAGAAATATATATAGGTAATATACAAAGGAATTGAACTTGAAGGCAGTATTCTAGAAATGGCAGAGAAGTTAGAGGAAGATGAGATAGGAGAAATAATATTGCAAGAAGAATTTTATAGAGTCCTGAAAATATTGGATTTGAAACAAGGTCCCTGGAGTAGATGACATTTTGTCTGAACTGCTGATATCGCTAGGATAGCCAGTCATGAAGAAATTTTCCACCAGGTATTCAAGATGTATCAGACAGGAGAAATACCCCCCAAATACAAGAACAATATAATAATTCCAAAGAAAGGAAGTGCACACAAATGTCAAAATTACAGAACTGTAAGGGCATTTAGAAGAGTAAAGATACAATGGCTTGCATTCCTTAAATAGAACATTATAATAATGGAAAGTCCAGGTTGGAATAAATAATATAGTGAGGACAGTTTACTACTCACCGCAAAGACGTGGCGACGAGCTGCGACAGGCACATACAAAAGACACACACATACAACACATTCAGCTATCGGCCATGGCCTTCTTCAGAAATAGAGCACTCACGCAATCACACAGGCACACAACACAGTCATACAACCATCACCTCCGACTGCCACACTTCGAATCACGCTCTGCAGCGAATCGGGGAGGGGAGGGGAGGGGAGGGGGAGGGGATAGAAAGGTTACGTCACGGTGGTGGGGATGTGTTAGATGGGAATAACGAGATGCAGCTTAGGAATGGAGTGGGGAGGCGGGTGAGGGGAGAAAATAAAATAAAATAAAGTAAAGTAAAATAGAGTAAAATAATTCATGTACACTGTAAGTGCACAAGACCACATACACACGCATACACATGCACACACACACACGCACACACACACACACACACACACACACACACACACACACACATATATATATATATATATATATATATATATATATATATATATATATATATATATATATATATATGAAACGATTATTAAGACGAAAAATTCCTAGCAGGAAAAATAAAATATAAAAAATAGACGAAGATTACTCACCAGGCGAAGGAGCACAGGTGTGACAGCATCACAAATAAATAAATGAATACACACACACACACACACAATCGCAAGCTTTCGCAACCCAGTTGCGTCTTCAGGCAGTAGGGAAGGAGAGGGAATTGAAATGATGAGGGTTTTAAGGAAGGGGGTAAGGAGCCATTCCAATCCCGGGAGAGGAAAGACTTACCTTGGGGGAAAAAATGGAGGGTAAACAAATGCACACATGCCCACACATTCACACAGACACAAGTACACCTAGGCAGACATACTGTAGAAAGCAAAGAAGTTAAGTTATAGAAGTTAAGAAGTTAGACAGCTTAACTTCTATAACTTAACTTCTTTGCTTTCTACAGTATGTCTGCCTAGGTGTACTTGTGTCTGTGTGAATGTGTGGGCATGTGTGCATTTGTTTACCCTCCATTTCTTCCCCCAAGGTAAGTCTTTCCTCTCCCGGGATTGGAATGGCTCCTTACCCCCTTCCTTAAAACCCTCATCATTTCCTTTTCCCTCTCCTTCCCTACTGCCTGAAGACGCAACTGGGTTGCGAAAGCTTGCGATTGTGTGTGTGTGTGTGTATTCATTTATTTATTTGTGATGCTGTCACACCTGTGCTCCTTCGCCTGGTGAGTAATCTTCGTCTATTTTTTATATTTTATATATATATATATATATATATATATATATATATAGGGAAGTTATCGTAGGTTGAGGCCGTATTGTAGGGATAACTCCCATCTGTGCAGTTCAGAAAAGCTGGTGGTGGATGGGAGGATCCAGATGGCCCGGGTTGTGAAGCAGCCATTGAAATCAAGCATGTGCTCCGCTGCATGCTGTGCCACAGGGTGGTCCACCTTGTTTTTGGCCACAGTTTGGCGGTGGCCATTCATCCTAATGGACAGCTGGTTGGTGGTCATGCCAATATAGAAAGCTGTACAGTGCTTGCAGCACAGTTGGTAAATTACGTGGCTGCTTTCACAAGTGGCCCGGCCTCTGATAGGGTAGGATAAGCCTGTGACAGGACTGGAATAGGAAGTGCTGGGTGGGTGGATTGGACAGGTCTTGCAGCGGGGTCTTCCACAAGGATATGATCCCTGTGGCAGTGAGCTGGGTTTCGGGGTGGCATAAGGATGAACTAGGATGTTGTGAAGGTTGGGAGGGCGACGGAACACCACTTTAGGAGGGGTGGGAAGGATCTTGGGCAGGATGTCTCTCATTTCAGGGCATGAGGATAGAAAATCAAAACCTTGGCGAAGGATGGAATTTAGTTGTTCTATCCTCATGCCCTGAAATGAGAGACATCCTGCCCAAGATCCTTCCCACCCCTCCTAAAGTGGTGTTCCGTCGCCCTCCCAACCTTCACAACATCCTAGTTCATCCTTATGCCACCCCGAAACCCAGCTCACTGCCACAGGGATCATATCCTTGTGGAAGACCCCGCTGCAAGACCTGTCCAATCCACCCACCCAGCACTTCCTATTCCAGTCCTGTCACAGGCTTATCCTACCCTATCAGAGGCCGGGCCACTTGTGAAAGCAGCCACGTAATTTACCAACTGTGCTGCAAGCACTGTACAGCTTTCTATATTGGCATGACCACCAACCAGCTGTCCATTAGGATGAATGGCCACCGCCAAACTGTGGCCAAAAACAAGGTGGACCACCCTGTGGCACAGCATGCAGCGGAGCACATGCTTGATTTCAATGTCTGCTTCACAACCCGGGCCATGTGGATCCTCCCATCCACCACCAGCTTTTCTGAACTGCACAGATGGGAGTTATCCCTACAATACATTCTCCGATCCCGAAATCAACCAGGCCTCAACCTACGATAACTTCCCTATATATATATATATATATATGTATATACATATATGTGTGTATATATATGTGTAGATATATATATATTTTCCGTACCTTACATTTCCTATCTCTGTATCCCAAACCTCGCCTGATTTGAGTGGTGTGTGGATGTGTGATCGTGTGTGTGTATGTGTGTGTGTGTGTGTGTGTGTGTGTGTGTGTGTGTATGCGTGTGTATGTGGTCTTGTGCACTTACAGTGTACATGAATTATTTTACTCTATTTTACTTTACTTTATTTTATTTTATTTTCTCCCCTCACCCGCCTCCCCACTCCATTCCTAAGCTGCATCTCGTTATTCCCATCTAACACATCCCCACCACCGTGACGTAACCTTTCTATCCCCTCCCCCTCCCCTCCCCTCCCCTCCCCGATTCGCTGCAGAGCGTGATTCGAAGTGTGGCAGTCGGAGGTGATGGTTGTATGACTGTGTTGTGTGCCTGTGTGATTGCGTGAGTGCTCTATTTCTGAAGAAGGCCATGGCCGATAGCTGAATGTGTTGTATGTGTGTGTCTTTTGTATGTGCCTGTCGCAGCTCGTCGCCACGTCTTTGCGGTGAGTAGTAAACTGTCCTCACTATATTATTTAAATAGAACATTTATTTAGAAAATGTCAGTTACATCTTATGAACTGGATTATTTGTTATTTTTCGACATAATCACCCCTATTATCCAAACATTCAGTGCACAAGCATTTGTATCCCACAGTCATAGAAGGTTTCCGCCTGTTGTCGGAACTATATTTCAACTTCATGTTTGATCTCTTCATAATCGTGAAATGATTTTACACCAAGATGTGACTTCAGGTAACGGAAGACATGGAAGCTGCCTCACGGGTGGTGCCGTAGTCAATGCCCGGCATACAGATATAGCCCACTTTCCCTCTTCACGGGAGGCTAGCTCACAGCACTGAATATCCATAGATTGACTGTCATTTGCACTTGCATTAGATGACACGTTGAAACCACTGCATTGGGTTGTGGCTGAAGACTAGCATGGTATTCGGCACATCAGACCCATGTTTGAGATTACGGTGATCGAATATCTGTCTAGTGCATTCATCATGCTGGCTGTGTCTCTACCACCAGCAGAGCTCAAGGGCCGCAGCCACAGGCCTGGTCAACGTCATGGGCTTTCATGGGAGTCATTTTGACTCTGCCCCAGTACTTTAGAATGGCCCTGGAAAAGACTAAGATTGCTCAGATAGCTCTGCAGGGGGCACAGTCTTTGTAGATTCCTGTTGATTCAACAGGTTGTGGTGGTGAGGGGCTTGATGGTGGAGCAAACCCTCAGACCTAACTGACCTAAGTGGTGTGTCGCATCTCTTTCTAATGTGTGTACAATGCATAGATGGCATCCTCCATATTGTGTTGCCAATGTCCACTTTGAATGTCTTCTGAAAACCTGCACCTGACTGCTGTCCCCAGCTAGAAATGATGTCCTGCCAGCTCCCTGAGAGATGGTGCGGCAGAGGCCTAAGCAAGCTGTTGACCACAGATGGTGGCTATGTAGCAGTTCCTCTTGTGCTTTTGTCACCAGTAACATGAAGCAATGAGACCAAGAAACTGTCCAGAGCAATGTCGGCTGAGGCAGAATGCATGTATTTACACATGTGGTTCTTGAGAGTGCGTACCATCCTTTCAACTTTCTCACAGGACTGGGGTGGAAGGGAGAGAAAAGGACATAGTGAATGCCACAAAAAGTACACAAGTTCTTGAATTATTGGGATGTAAATTGGGGACTGTTATCAGTAAAAATAGTAAGCAGCAAACCTTCCATAGTGAATATTTTGGACAATGCAGCAATTGTAACAGCAGAAGAAAGAATCATAAAATGGGCTATACATTTAAATTTAAATACGCATCAACAACCAGAGGAACGGTCCCACATAGGCCACATGAAGGTATTCCCATGCCTTTTCAGGTAGAAGCCAAGGGGTAAGGGAAGCACAAGATGCTTCATGCTGGATGACACAGGTGTCACACATGCTCATAAAACGCACTGTTTTGCTGTCCATTTCATCTGAATAAATCCCCAATGTTCATCGTGAAGCAGACATAAGACCTTGTGGTGTAGGGAACTTGGTATCACCATTTGAGGAGGTGTTTGCTGGTTATAGCAGCAGGACACCCCCTCGCATGGCAAGTTGATATCGAATAGCATAATAATTGCAGAGGGGATCTGTTACGCAATGAGAGGGAGTGCCCAGCCACTCAAGCCACATGTAATGAACCACCTGTCGCAAAACAGAGTCTGTCAACACTGCCATGGCCATGCAATCGGACTTCAGGGGAAAACCTTTGAAGTCTATTGTACCTTCATATCTATGTAGAAACAGGGAAGTTCATTCTGGTTGAAGGCTGTGTCAGAATCAGCCAGCAGCGTAGACAATGTGTCGGCATTTGCATGCTAAGCAGTAGGGCGAAATATAATTTATTATTGAAACCATGACAAAAATAAAGCTCAGTGCTGTATCCTGTGAGTGACTTTGTCTGGTGTGGGAGCAGATGGATTAAAGTGTGACACCAATTGTTTGTTGTTGTTGTTGTTGTGGTCTTCAGTCCGGAGAGTGGTTTGATGCAGCTCTCCACAATACCCTATCCTGAGCAAGCCTCTTCATCTCCACATAAGAACGGCAACCTACATCTGCCTGAATCTGCTTACTGTATCCATCTTTTGGTCTTCCTCTGCGGTTTTTACCCCACACACTTCCCTTCAACGCTAAATTCACAATTCCTTGATGTCTGAGAATGTGTTCTACCAATTATCCCTTCTTTTAGTCAAGGTATGCCAGAACCCTGTCTTACTCCCTTCCCAACCACTGCAACCCTTTCATGCCCTTCAACTCTGACAACCGCTGTCTGGTTTTTGTACAAGTTATAAATAACCTTACGCTTCCTTTATTTTACTCCTGCTTGCTTCAGAACTTGAAAGAGTTTATTCCAATCAACATTGTCAAAAGCCTTCTCCAGATCTACAAAAGCTAGAAATGTAGGTTTGCCTTTTCTTAATCTATCTTCTAGGATAAGCCATAAAGTGAGTATTGCCTCCCGTGTTCCTACATTTCTGCTGAACCCAAACTGATCTTCCCCGAGGTCGGCTTCTACCAGCTTTTCCATCCTTCTGTATATAATTCGTGTGAATATTTTGCAACCATGACTTATTAAACTGATGGTTCTGTAGTTTTCACACCTGTCTGCACCTGCTTTCTTTGGAATGGGGATTATAACATTTTTCTTAAAGTCTGAGGGTACTTCACCTGTCTCATACATCTTACACACCAGGTGAAACAATTTTGTCATGGCTGGTTCTCCCAGAGACTTCAGTTGCTCTGAGGGAATATCATCTATTCCAGGGGCCTTGTTTCAACTTAGGTCTTTCAGGGCTCTGTCAAATTCTTCTCTCAGTACAGTATCTCCTATTTCATCTTCATCTACATCCTCTTCCCTTCCTACAATATTGTCTTGTAGTTCATTTCCTTTGTAGAGCCCATCTATATACTCTTTCCACCTTTCAGCTTTCCCTTCTTTGCTGAGAACTGGCTTTCCATAAGTGTCCTTGATATTCATAGAGCTGTTTTTCTTATCTCCAAATGTTTATTTTCCTGTAGGCTGTATCTATTTTTCCCCTATTTATACATTCTTCTATATCCTTGCATTTGCCTTCTAACCACTCCTTCTTAGCCATTATGCACTTCCTGTCAATCTCATTTCTTAGTCGTCTGTACTGCATTTTTATATTTTCTCCTTTCATCGATTAAATTTAGTATCTCCTGTGATATCCAAGGATTTTTTGTAGGTCTTGCCTTCCTACCTATTTTGTCCTCTGATGCCTTCACTACTTCATCTCTCAATTTTACCCATTCCTCCTCTACTGTTTTATTTCCCCCTGTTTCTGTCAATTGTTGCCTAAAGCTCCCTCTGAAATTCTTAAGAACCTCAGGTTCCTTCAATTTATCCAGGTCCCATCTCCTTATTTTCCTACCTTTTTGTAGTTTCTTCAGTTTCAGCCTACAGTTCATAACCAACAAGTTATGGTCAGAGTCTATATCTGCCCCTGGGTATGTCTTACAGTTTAAAACTTGGTTCCGACATCTATGTCTTACCATTTATAACATCTATCTGGTATCTACCGGTGTCTCCTGGTCTCTTTCACATATACAACCTTCTTTTGTGATTCTTAAACCAGGTGTTTGTAATAACTAAATTATGTTCTGTGCAAAATTCTACCAGGCGGCTTCCTCTTTCATTCCTTTTGCCTAGACCATATTCACCTACTATCTTCCCTTCCCTTCCCTTCCTTGTCCTACTACCGTATTCCAGTCTGCCATAACAATTAAGTTTTCCTCTCCCTTAATTGTCTGAATAATTTCCTTTAGCTCCTCATATATTTCTTCGATTTCCTCATCATTGGCAGAGCTAGTTGGCATATAAACCTGTACTTCTGTTGTTGGTGTTGGCTTCGTATCTATCTTGACAATGATAATGCGATCGCTGTGCTGCTCATAGTAATTTACCCGCATTCCTATTTTCTTATTCATTATCAATCCTACTCCTGTGATACCCCTAATTGATTTTGTATTTATAATCCTATACTCACCTGACCAGAAATCCTGTTCATCCTGCCACCGAACTTCACTAATCCCCACTATATCTAACTTCAACCTATCCATTTCCCTTTTTAAATTTTCTAATTTTCCTACTCGATTAAGGGATCTAACATTCCACGCTCCGACCCATAGAATGCCAGTACTGTCTCTCCTGATGATCACATCCTCCTGAGTAGTCCCCGCCCAGAGATCTGAATGGGGGACTATTTTACCTCCGGAATATTTTACCCAAGAGGATGCCCTCATCATCTGTTCATACGGTAGAGCGGCATGTCCTCGGGAAAAATAACGGCTGTAGTTTCCCCTTGCTTTCAGCCGTTCACAGTAACAGTGTGGCAAAGCCACATTAGGTGATGTTACAAGGCCAGCTCAGTCAATCATCCAGACTGTTGCCCCTGTAACTACTGAAAAGGCTGCTGCCCCTCTTCAGGAACCACACGTTTGTCTGGCCTCTCCACAGATACCCCTCCGCTGTGGTTGCACCTATGGTACGGCTATCTGTATCGTTGAGGCACGCAAGCCACCCCACCTCTGCAATGTCTGTGGTTCATGGGAGTGGGCCAATTTGTTTATGATCCATTATCAAGAGATATTTTGTGCCATTAAGTAACACATAGAACTTTTTGAGAACATATACAATGGCTAGTCTTCTTTTTCAATCTGAGAATATTTGGACTGGACTGGAATGAGAGTTTTAGACGTGAAAGCTATGGGGCGTTCTGAGCTATCGACAAAGCAGTCTGACAGTGGTGCACAAAGACAAAAATGAGAGACGTCTGTGGCCAGAACCATGTGGTGGCCCAGACGAAAAATTGCTGAGCATGGGGCTGAAACAAGTTTGTTTTTAAGGGAATGAAATGTGGCTTCACTTACTGGAGACAACCAAAATTTAGTATTTTTCCTTAAAAGGTCGTATAAAGGGAGAGAAATGGTTGCAGCTCCCAGAATGAATTTTTTGTAATAAACAATATTACCAAGAAGCACGGTAGTGCTGTAATAGTACGAAGGTGGTCCTTAATTAAGGCAACACCATAACCTGAAACCTCAAAACCATGGAACCCTATAGACAGTTGAAACTGACACATCTGTAGGATACTCTTTAAGCCCACAGCTTGCAATGCACAAAACAAACTCTGTAAATTGTGCCAGTGATCCTCAGTGGTCCATCTGGAAACAATAATATCATCAAGATAGTTAATGCACCCAGCAATTCGGGTGGTGAGCTCTCCCAAGAAACATTTAAATATAGCTGACTCACTGGCAATTCTGGGTGGGGGACGAAAGTATTGATATAAAACAAAGGGAGTGTTCACAACAAGCTTGCTTTTTGAATCGTAGTTGAGAGGGAGTTGCAAATAGACCTCCGCCAGGTCAATCTTCGGAAAGTACAGTCCCTGGACAATTTAGAAAGCAACTCTTCCTTCCATGGAATGGGGTAAGAATCTACAATTGACTGAGCATTGATGGTGGCTTTGAAGTCACAACACAATCGCAGTGCACCTGTAGGCTTCTTTACTATGACAAGTGGCATGGCCCATTCACTGGATCTAACAGGGCGAATAATGCCGTTGTCCATTAGGTGTCTAATTCAGCTTTGATGTCGTCCATGAATGCCACAGGAATGGCTTCATGGTAATGTGAGATTGAAAAGTGGTGGGACAACTTAATGCTGGTTAGAACAGCTTAGCAAATTCTGAGCAAATAGCATTTAAAGCCGAGTGTGGCACTTTATCCAAAACTCATTGAACATCATATGAAATTGTTTGATTGACTACCAAGTACATAATTTTGTGAACCATCAAGTGATAGGCTGCTGGTGCAGTGAACTGTCCTAGAATGGAAATATCTTGTTGATTATAGCTCAGAAGCTTCCAAGACGCTGGTTGCCAGAGAGCGGGGGGAGGGGGGGGGGACTGCGTTGCAGGTTTACGGATCTTTGTGAGTTGAGGAAAGTAGCTGCAACCCCAGTGCCTACCAGGGTATGAACTGTATGTTTAAACAGGTGGTCCTTAATTAAGGCAACACCATAACCTGAAACCTCAAAACCATGGAACCCTATAGACAGTTGAAACTGACACATCTGTAGGATACTCTTTAAGCCCACAGCTTGCAATGCAGAAAACAAACTCTGTAAATTGTGCCAGTGATCCTCAGTGGTCCATCTGGAAACAATAATATCATCAAGATAGTTAATGCACCCAGCAATTCAGGTGGTGAGCTCTCCCAAGAAACATTTAAATATAGCTGACTCACTGGCAATTCCGAGAGGGGGACGAAAGTATTGATATAAAACAAAGGGAGTGTTCACAACAAGCTTGCTTTTTGAATCGTAGTTGAGAGGGAGTTGCAAATAGACCTCCGCCAGGTCAATCTTCGGAAAGTACAGTCCCTGGACAATTTAGAAAGCAACTCTTCCTTCCATGGAATGGGGTAAGAATCTACAATTGACTGAACATTGATGGTGGCTTTGAAGTCACAACACAATCGCAGTGCACCTGTAGGCTTCTTTACTATGACAAGTGGCATGGCCCATTCACTGGATCTAACAGGGCGAATAATGCAGTTGTCCATTAGGTGTCTAATTCAGCTTTGATGTCGTCCATGAATGCCACAGGAATGGCTTCATGGTAATGTGAGATTGAAAAGTGGTGGGACAACTTAATGCTGGTTAGAACAGCTTAGCAAATTCTGAGCAAAGAGCATTTAAAGCCGAGTGTGGCACTTTATCCAAAACTCATTAACATCATATGAAATTGTTTGATTGACTACCAAGTACATAATTTTGTGAACCATCAAGTGATAGGCTGCTGGTGCAGTGAACTGTCCTAGAATGGAAATATCTTGTTGATTATAGCTCAGAAGCTTCCAAGACGCTGGTTGCCAGAGAGCGGGGGGAGGGGGGGGGGGACTGCGTTGCAGGTTTACGGATCTTTGTGAGTTGAAGAAAGTAGCTGCAACCCCAGTGCCTACCAGGGTATGAACTGTATGTTTAAACAGACAGAAATCATTTGGAGGGCGTGGCTGAAATAACAGCAATATTGTTAAAATCAAACAATGGAAATACCTCAAAGGATTCAACAATATTTTGGAAAGGATAGATTGCTACTCGCCACATAGACTTCTGATGAGCCGCTGAAAGGCACTCAGAACAGAATAAAAAAAAGTGTTTTATATGCCGTCTCCTTTACATATGAAGTACATCTTCCCAAAATTCTCCTAATAAACCAATGTCGGCTGTCCGCCTTACTCATAACTGCCCTTAAATGTTTGTTCCATTTCATGTCACTCTACAATGTTACGCCTAGATATTTGAATGACGTGACTGTTATCAAGAAGCTCACTACTAATGCTGTATTTGAACATTGTGGGATTGTTTTTCCTAGTCATGCGCATCACCTTACATTTTTCTACATTGAGAGCTAGCTGCCATTCTTCGCACCAACTAGAAATCTTGTCTAAGACATCCTGTATGCTATTACAGTCAGTTAAAGATGACACCTTCCCATACACCACAGCATCATCAGCAAACAGCTACAAATAACTAGTTGCTCTGTCCATCGGATCATGTATATAGATAGAAAATAATAGCGGTCCTATCACAATCCCCTGGGGCACGCCTGATGATACTCATCTCTGATGAACACTTCCTGTGGAGAACAATGTACTACTTTCTATTACTCAGGAAGTCTTCAAGCCAGTAATAAATCTGTGAACCTATTCCATATGCTCATATCTTCATTAGCAGTCTGTAGTGTGACAGCACATCAAATGCCTTTTTGAAATCGAGAAAAACTCAATCTGCCTGTTGCTCTTCATCCATGGCTCTCAAGATGTCATCTGAGAAAAGGGCAAGCTTAGTTTCACATGAATGATGTTTCCTAAAACAGTGCTGATTGATAGAAAGAAGTTTATTCATCTCAAGCAAATTTAGTATATTTGAGTTGACAATTTTATCCCACGGATGACAGGAAAATTATAAAACCCACCCCAGTGCTGCATAAATAAAATGGGTTGGAAGCGTTGTCAGGATGGAAGGCAGAGTGGTGAAAGCTTGTGGGCGCCCTAGGAAAGGGTGGCTGATTGGCAAATAAAAGATAGGCTTTAAGTTAATATTTGGTATATTCTGAAATACGGGATACATATCGGGACTCGCCCTGGGAACGGATGCAATGGATGAGTGCCAGTCTAAACGGATTAGAAAACGGGAAAGGTGAAGGTTATGGTAATGGTTACGGTTCACACAGTTGGTGGCTGATACCGAACAACCGCTAGGCAGGAGCGGACAGCATGCGGCCGTTCGCTCCTCACAGACGCCGAGCCTCTGGAGTGCGTCTGTTCTGTACGAGAACTCAAACTGAAGAGAGCGAAGGAAGTGATTCTCGCACCTCTGAGTCCTGTAGCAGTAGCACACGTGATCAAACGTGGGTGTCTGCTATTGGCTCCATGGTAGCATGGAAACGTCAGTAGTTTCAGCACGGATGCCAGAAGGGTGGCGTGATTTTAGAATCAGCTGTCAGTACTGGTTCTGGCCGGCTCTGTCCTGCAAGGTGGACAGGCTTGGTCACGTTGTCAAGGCGTATTATACAATGGAAGAACACTCGTAAAACTTGGGCAAACTTTTGAAATAGAATAATTTGAATTATTTCCCTAACCTGTTTTAGACTGGCTGGTCATCCTGTACAAATTCTACAAATGGTTATATTTTAGGTATTGAATCAAGAATAAGGAGTTATGGAATTTTTGTGTCATGATGAACTGCTATAGTACATTATATATATGAACATGGCAGTACAGTGCAAGTGTGTATTGGCGTATAGTGTAGATCAGTTACTGTAGTTACAGAAAGTAAATCTTAAATGTTGACAGAAATATTTAAAACAAAACACTGGACTATACTAATGTCAGAAGGCTAATGGTATTTACTTTTGAGTTTAAAAAAGCAAGAATGAAATTAATTGTACCAGAGGGAATGATTGGTTCATACTCTCAATGGAAGCCATAAAAATTGTAAATTTGATTATATGAATTCATTGATACATTAATGTAGATATTCTTTCTTAACAAAGTGTATATTTGATTATATGAATTCATTGATACATTAATGTAGATATTCTTTCTTAACAAAGTGTGTTTTATTGTTACCTTCATAACACACACAATTTTGATATCTTGTGGTTTGATAAATGTGGATCTCCATTGTCTTTGTAGTGAGTTGAAGGAAATCATTCTAGATATTCTTTAATATTTTTCCTCTCTGTAATATTTCTGATTCACATAATTGCCAAGAATATTGAAGCACTTGCATTTCTAAATCTTTGTTTCGCAGAACCACATCAATCTCACACAACGATAGCTGTTGTAGATCATCATTCAGATGGCACTTATGTATTGAAAGCACTCAAGCAAAAGCTTTACGTTGATGGTCTCTGTTATCTGTTACAAGAAATATATGGCATAGAAAATAAAAATAATGACACTGCAAAGGTACGTATTGTAGTTCACTCGTCAGTGACAAAAATGAAATTTTCTTTTCTTTTCTTTTTCATAAAATATGAAAAGAGCTTTCGACATACTTAAAAATTATACAATCATTACATTTAACATATTACAAAGAAATAAGTTTATTGCAAATATATGTTAAAATCAACAACTTATAAATACGGTTGGCTAAAACAATGCGGAAAGTATAGATTGCTACCCATCAAATGGAGGAGGGGTTGAATTGCAGATGAGAACATGAAAAGCTTTTGGACGAAGTCTATCTTCCGAAACATAACACACACACACACACACACACACACACACACACACACACACACACACTTTGTTACAGTTCTCAGGTGCTGGAGATCCTCTCTTCTTCTGCTATGTTCGTGGCTACCCAGATATTAGTGCACTGTTATAGTACCAGTACAACAAAAGGACATACAAAGCTGCCAGTCAGTGAAGCCTCACATGAGTGTGGCACACACATTATGGACACAATTGACCAGGACAGGACAACAACAAAGACGAGCTCAAGAGCACTAGTCACAACTATGACGATGACAGACTATGAGTGGAGGAAAGCAAACCAAAGTTGCCTCCAAGAGAATGCTATCCACATAGTTATTGATAAACAAAGTACAAAAAGCAAAACAAAACTAGTGATATAAGTGTGAGCATAAAACTGGTTGGCTGTGTGTTGTGCGTTGCCCCAAGTACCGGTCATGTTGGCTACAGGGCAAGACAGGGGTGCACTTGGGACAATCTCGGAGCTGCTGTACATGTGGATGCTGGCCGTCCTATCAGTCATGTAATTCTACAGACTCTGGCAGGCATTCAATTTCTGCAGCATCCGATAACACTCCATACCTTCTGAAACAAGAGTGTATGAACGAAATGTTCCAGACATTGCTGTAGTGGTTGGAAAGAGGGCATGGGTGAAAGGCTGGTTTCTTCAACTGACAGTTGGTAGGAGAGGGTGTCCACAGTGACATCCCTAGAAGTGGGGGCTTTGTATGGTTCTGTGGATAATCTTGGATGCATAGTATATTTGTGATGAGTCCATTGGGAGTCATTGGCTGTCACCATTGGTGGTGGTTCTGAGGACTTCTGGTCAGCTGAGAGAAGAGAGGAAGGGAATGGAGATGGGAGTGATGCTGTGCTCAGAGTCGGAGCTAGTTGTGGTGACAGAACTTACTCCTTTCTCTGTTTGGACTGTTGAAATTCATCTGTGCGTTTCTACTACCATTGCCAATATCAAAGCTGCTATATTCCCAGAAGAGCAAGTCCTCACATCTTCACCGGGTGCGTAATGCTGGGAGGTTTGGGCATGGTGTAGCAGATGAAGTAGGGCTTGATATTTCTGCCCATGATGAAGTTTGTGTTGTAGTAAATACTACAAAAACAGGGCAAGGGCTGATGTTTTGCCTCAGAGGTTTAGACTGTTTTCTTTGTTTGCTATTTGAAGTTCATAATGAAGAAGAATGTAATGGGGACCTGAGTATATGTTTTATGCCATAGGCCTCACAGAACTTGTAGTGGCACAAGCTAAAATCCCTATTCTATCACCTTGAGATACCCAAAGTTTTGTTATTTAATTTATGTATGTATAATTGGGCCTATTCAAGACAGAAGCTGCCGCCAGAATCTGTCTGTTTCAGATTCTGGTAGAGGCTGCAGCAGCAAGTAGGCAAATAAGCTATTTATACACAGTTAAAGAAGTCCCAGGATATAAAGTCCATGGTTAAACAGTGTAAATAATTATTGAAACAAAAGACTGTATTATTGATTATTCTGATGTTGAATGTCAAGCATGTATAATTTGTTGAATATTAATCTGTATAGTTATCACTATAATAAATAGTAGATTTTAAAGTTACTTCTTCACTTTAAAGTTTATTCAGTGATATACTTCAAGAGAATATTATATAAATACATGTTTATGACAATCTCAACTAAAGAAGGAAACTGACAGAGGCACAACTTAAGTTGGACCTCTCTCCTTAATATGGTTTTTACATAATGATTCATTCTAACTAAGATTAAATCTTCAGTAAGGAAGATATATTTATATTCAGTCTACACCAACTTGTGCTAGGCTGAACTTTATATAAAGAACTGTTACATTGGTTGAAAATACCAGGCTATTTGCATCACAGAATCCAACACGTGTAATAGTTCAAACTGTTTGAAGGCAAATGCTATGCTATGAGGTCCACTGCCAGAAACTGAAGTGTGAGGCAGTCCTCTGATAGCCAAACCATGGGCCAAGGCCGTGAGGGTAACATCAGTCATTGTAGACACTATGCATATTACATATGATTACTTTGTGCAAATGTCCAAAGTGAGCAGTCACAATGATTCCAAAAATGGGCATGTGAAGGTGAGGTATATGCAGTCTCAGGGATGGTGTGGTGTTGGCCAGGGTGCAAATGATTGTGGGAGTGATGCTTCATATGGGTTGCACACTGTACAGTGCTGGACCATCTTTGCAATTTCATTATCGACACCTGGCCAGTATACATGTCGGCAGGCCAATGCCTTCATGTTGGTCATCTCCAAATGTCCTCAGTGCAGCAAGTTCAGAACTCATTGTTACAATTTGGCTGGGATAATTACCCAAAGTGTATCAGTCTCTGTATCTATTAGAAGATAATATATACCACAGATAGCCTGTATGCTCAGCTTAGTCATGAACCAGCAGGTCAGGTAAGTTGGCCAATGGTTGGCAAATAGCAGAGGATCTGCTGTAGGGTGATAGATTGACATGTGAAGCTTTGATGGGAATTCTGTCCAGTACATGTTTTCATGCAGTTTTGATTGGGAAATAGAGGACTTCCTTATTTATCAAATTCAGAGTCTGGGCCTTACAATGTTATGCAGTAGGTTTTTTCCAAATTGATATATTTGTGTGGATTCAACAATGATCTGCACTGAACGCTTTGAGCTGTTTCTTCTGGGAAGTTGGATCGGGGATTGTGTGACTAAGAGCTTATGATTGGTAATTAAGGAGAATTTTGTCCCAAACAGATGCACATGAATATATTTTAATGGGAAATGCAAATGCTGTGTCCTCAATTTATGAGTAATTCCACTAAGCAGGGACCAGCGGTTTGGAAGAATATGCAGTTTACTCTTTGGAGCCTTCTTCCTTATGTGCCAAAACCATCCCAGTGACAAAGGCTGATGCATCTACTGCCACAATCAATTACACATTCAGGAGACAGTGACATGAGATAAGGGTCATGTTTCAGCATTGTTTTCAATTAGGAGAAAGTCTGGTCACAGGCAGTTGTAAGGCATTCATTGTCTTCACAGATGTTTGAGAGGCTATCCTTTGCAAGCTGCTGTTCATCGGGCTTGATTTCTTCTTTGGCAAGCCCATGTCCCAAATATTCCACTACCAACTGAAAAAATCTCCATTTCTCCAATTGAAAACACAGGCTTGCATCCCACAGAGTTGCAGATATGATGGTGAGGTCACACAAATACTCCTGGTGAAGGGCTGCTATAATAATATCGTCCAGATAATTTGCACAAGCTGGAATATGTTGTCCATATTGCTCCATGTGCCTTTGGAAAATATGTGCAGACTGAGGCAATGCCAAATGGAACTTGCTCTACTTGTATTGCCCAAAGGATGTTGATTACCACAATATTCCTCCTATAAGGGCAACTGAAGGCAATCTTTAGCAAGTTTGGTAAGAAGGTTTTCCTGCTGGGAAGTGGGACAAGATTCAACCTGTGATTGAGTGTTGATTGTGCCTGAAATCTTCACAAAATCAAAGGAAAGAATTTTAAAGTTGTGTGGTCCAAGAATTGGATCTTATGGACTCTGAAACAGACAACCTGGAGACAATCGAGCTCCTGTTTCACTGCATTACATAATGCCACTTGAATGGGTCTGTCAAGGTAGAAACGTGTTAGGCATCCAGCCAAAGGGATATGTGTGACTGAAAATCCTTGGCACATGCCAAATCTGGCTTAAATAGGGATGTGAATGCTGAGTAAAGATGATCACATTCCCAGAGCTGGATTGCAATAGACATGACATTGACTTTATCCGAGATATAAATCCAAACTGTGTAAAGGCATCCCGGCAACAATGTTATTGGCCAGTGGGTGGCCGATAAATAAATTACATTATGAGCCGTGTAACCTGTTTGTGGGGGCTGCTGTGACAAAGAACTGCCCACTCAGGGGAATAGGCCTGACTCCATAAGCCATTACATGCCATGAGGGTGGAGACAACTCAAGTCGTGCATTAGTTGTCAAGTTGATCAAAGACATGGTGGCTTATCTGTCTGCTTGAGGCCATATGTCCTTGTTATAGAGGTGGATCATGATAATTAACTTCTGTAGAAAAGGGCTGTCCAGTGGAACTACTGACTGCAGTGCATTTATAGTATCTTATAGTATAGTATCTTGTAGGGTGGGACAGGAATAGGTTGTGTTGCTGTGAGACACTGACTGATGTTCCCCTTTGCCACTAAGTGTGCAGAACCCCCAGCTAGCTGGACACTTTTCTCAGCAGAGAATAGAAAAGTAGTGCGGGCACAATGGGAGCACCTCCTTGGTCTGTGAGGAGGAGCATCTGGAGGCTCAGATGCCATACAGACGTCCAGTAATGATGAATCATGTTACTTCTATAACAGGTAGTCTATGCTGTACCAGTGGGCGTGATTGGTGTGCATGGGGGCACTTTAACTGCTGCTACTTTTGGCCTTGACGAGAGTTGTTCATTAGCAATGTGCAATGTGCTAAATATTCTCTAGTGATGGGTTATCTAGTTTCAACTCTGCAATGCAGACGTCAGGATCTGGCACAAGCTGAACGAAAATGTTAAAAATTAAGAAGTCCCTGTACAAAACCATACAGTTTTTCTTGGTGCAAGTGAAATTGCACATTTGACTGAGACTTTGTGAGTCCAGGAATGGCATTATTGGCCTGGCTGTTTGTAGTATTGATGGAATTCACACCTGGAGGCAAGCACATGATAACTCTGGGAATAATAATTGATCAGCAGAACCTATATCTTCCGAAAAGAGAGTGCGACAGGATCTGACAGTGGCACCAAATTCAATATCTGTGGCACCATGTACAACAATTTTATGGTGTCTGTCTGCAACTCAATGCTTCCTATTGGCAGTGGCTATCAGTCTGCTCTTTCCATATTGTTATTCCAGCAATGATTTTCTATTCTATGGCAGTTTAGTAATAGCAATTCGTTGTGAACACCATAGAAAGATACAGTTATACTTTTAGTAAAAAGGGCAAATTATGTGTCTATTTAAAACATCATTGTTCCATTTTTAATTAAAGATTTGTGTGTGTGGTGTTTTACTTAATGCCCTGTAATTTTGTGTGAATTACATTATCAGTATATCATTTTTTTTTCCAGGCAGCTGGAGATGAAGACACGGAGGATAATGGATCTGAATGTGTAATATGTATGTGTGATGTCAGAGACACTTTAATCTTGCCTTGTAGACATTTATGTTTATGTAACTCATGTGCAGATTCCCTTCGTTATCAGGTAAGTGTTCTCATACTAAATATTAATGACTATTGAAATGCTTATCACAGTCTGCTTTGTTGTTTTAAGTAAAAAATGAGTTGTCTTACTGAAAATTTAGTATTTGTGTAAAGTGCTGCGGTGTGCAGATGGCAAGTCGAATGTGTTACCACTGTGGTGTCACCTTGGTCATTGAATATCAGTACAGTGAAACCCCCTATTTATGTTTTTGTGTGTTTGATACTTTAAACACACAAAACAGCAGAATTGAGGTAAACCTTAAAACCCACATGTTAAAATGTGTGTCCTTGAGAAATCTTCCCTTTGTGCTCATGCAGAAGAAAGCAAAAGTTGATGAACATGGTGAATTAAACCAAAAACTGTGAACTATGCTGAAAACCACCAGAATAAAAAAAAAATGTAGGGGTGTTTTTTACTTCTGTAGCCAATGTGTGCTGTTTGCATTTTGAACTTGTCACTTGCTGTAGTGTAAATACAGTGGGTTTCGTGAAAGCATGTGAATAGACACAAGATTTCTTTCAAATGTGCTATGTGAAAATGAAATGAAGTTAATCCTACTGGGATTTCAATGTTCTTCTGTCCCTACAATCCGTTAAATGTCGAGAAACTTAACTGCATAACATCCGTAAACACTACTTAAAAGGCCATAGCTGTGCCGATTTATGTCAGTTACATGAAATTTTTCTCCATGGCATGTTTTGGGAATTTATTTCATTCTCAAATGCATATATTTACGTAAGTATTTTGAGTGATGTTTGGAAGTGTCTTCTGTCTGTTATGCACGGTAGTAGTCTGTTTTTCAAGTAATAATTTCTGTGCCAGCCTCCAATAAGCAGGAAACGACACATGTAAACCATCATTCCCAAAAAATAATTGAAAGTGTCAGGGAGATAGTCATAAGCCACATCAAACAAGTTGTGAGTTACAGCAAGTTTAAAGTTTCGCTGGAATCTAAAAATGTATAAAACATTAGAAATCTTTGCACTTCCAAAACTTGCTTAACGCTGTAATGCATAGTGCTCCATAGTGCTCCATACATGCCTCTGAGATGAGCCATCATTATAAAGTATATTTTGGAAATAACAAAATTTCGTAACATAAAGTGAAAGTTGTGGACATGTAACTCATCGTACCCCAGTCACACTTTTTCTAGTGTATGCCATGGAATTGATATCCTACTACCGTGTATCTAAAGAAGCATTAGGTGACAATCTTCCCAACAACTTTTAAGTCACTTGTATATGGCAGTCAGCTTTAGTGACTTTTTTTTAAAACTTTAGTTGCCTTTCTCACTTTTTTTTGAAGACTGGGCTGTCAGAGGCCTGGACACAGTACATCAATCTTTTTCGGAAGTGACTTCCTATAATTTTCTGACTGCTCATATGGATCTGGTTCAACAAGCCTTCCTTTCTTCTTGGTACAAATATCAACTGATGTGAAGTCTCTTATGTGTGAATAATAGTGCTTGACAGTTAGCTTAAACAGATTCTCAGATGCAATCTTAAATTGACTTGCCGCACGGAAATGGAGATCTCCAGACATTATTAACATAGGTCTTGAGATCAGTGGCTTCAGACTTTCCAGACCTATGCAGTCTTCTCTTTTTATTTTTAATGACAATAATTTTTTTTACTCACATTTTACTATGTATGCCCATTCATCTAGCATGTACACTGTTGGGCATGATCTACTTATGTACAACTCAATGCAAACAGTATTGTGATCACAACAGAGTATAGTAAAGATAATAGCAGAAACACTGAGGCATTTACATGCATTTGCCAGGCGACGCTGCTAGCAGTGCCATGTGTTGGCTCGAGTTGCATACTGTACCTGACTTTACGTCTGCTACTCTGAATTTTATTTCCCTGTATACCTCGTTTACAGTGCAAGTTTCATATTGTTGTGCCATTTAAGAAATTATGTTAGATGCTTATTCATTTAAGGTGTAGGGTTAAAAAGAAACTAAAGCAATAGTTTCTGAACAGTTTATTTGGGTAGAATTCAAACTGAAAAAATACAATACATAAATTTTAATCCTATAGGCTATATGTATGTACATTTATGCCTTTTTTGTGAGTTACTTTCTATAACACAAGACTACTCTTTCTAATTTGTGATGCTGATGAATCATTTTTCTTGTTGACAAATGCTTTAATTAGAACTGCAAAATATTTGTTTTTTGCCAACAGCAAATTACAACTGTTACACACGCCTCCTAATTCGGCACATTCATTTATGAGAAACCAACTTGCTTCTCACACCTTAAGTGCTTTCAATAAAACACTTATCAAAATTATGTCTAAAACTTTCTAACATTCTATATGACATACTCTGAGCACAACCATTGGGAAAAAGTATTTTGCTTGAGTCATATCTCTTCATCTGTATATGGAAGTTGGCAACTTCGTGTCCATTATCATTATATGATGCCAGAACCATTTTACATTTTTCGTGTTCCAACCCACTACATGCCGATCTCATAATATAATTCCTTTCATTTGTTTCAATATGTATACCTTCACTGATACTGATATCAGCATACAGAGATACATTAACACTGTCTTCAGCAGACGTTTTACTCATGGATGCTATGAATGTAAGTTTTTTCAATTCATTTAATTTTACAAGGAATGCTGCTGCACCTACTTCACAGTTACTGTCTTGAGACAGAGACAATAAACTATTGTCCATGACTGTTATGGTCTAGCGGGCCATTCAGATCGCGCGTGCCCGTATTGTGCTCTGTGGCTGGCACTGGCCCGGCTGAGATAGTTCTCGGCCTAGCCACGGGAGGGCACAGTCGTCTACACAGCTGCGTGCCATCTGCTGGCGGCGCGCTGTTATACGGCCGGAGTGACGGCCGGGTCATGCGACGAGTGAATGCGGAACGAGCTATATTGTGTTTACGACAAACAGTGTTTTCTTCAGTGGCGACAAGGTTTATGGTAGCGTGGTCTTCCTGCTGCAGTCATGGCAGAGCAACTTAGCGCATTGCTGATGAATCTTCAGTCGTTACCGGAAGTTTTGGCTCAACAGAATGCTTCCCTCACGGCGTCTATTGACACCTTGACTAGGGCTGTGACACAACAGGTTGGGTTGCGATCTTCTGTGCCCGTTCCTCTGTTTCCTCCCTTTGATGACAATGCCGAGGATTGGTCCGACTACGAACAGTGTTTACACCAACACTTCGTAGCATTCCAGGTGTGTGATGAAGGTAAGCAAAAAGCTTATTTCCTTTCGTGGCTCTCGCCTCGTCTTTTTCGATTGCTGGGCGATTTGGCACCACTTTAGACACAGGCATCCCTGTCCTTTTTGGATATCTGTTCTCTCTTTGCGGCATATTTTTGCCACCACTCTCACGTGGTGTTAGCCCGCATATCTTTCTACTGTTCGTGGAAACAGCCGGGTCAGTCATACCGCGCTTGGGCCATGGGACTGTAGGGACTGGCCCGTCATTGTCTGTTTTGGTCCGAGCTGCACAGTGATTCATATGCGGACTCTATGGTTTGCGATGTTTTGATTTGTTTTGCTCCCGACCTGGACGTTCGCAAGCAGGCTCTTCAATCGGACAATCCCTCGTTAGCAGAGGTTTTGCGTATTGCGTGCGCATTTGAAGTTTTTGAGGCCGTGGGGAGTCAACTTTCTGCTTGGGGGCCCTGCTTCAGAGAGCGATCCAATTTCATGTCTTTTGTGCAGGGCGTCCCATTCTTGGGAATAGTGCCCACACAGATGGGCTACGTGTAATCATTGTGGAAAATTCGGACACATGGCCCGAGTGTGTGGCTCCTCTGCTTGGGGCCGCAAAAAGACCTCTCACCCTCGTGATTTCGGCGTGTCACCCATGGATATTAATAAGGTTGTTCCCGTCGACATACAGCCACCGAAATTGTTTATAGACCTCCGCATTCTGCGGAAAACTGTCACACTTCAAGTGGACACTGGTGCAACGACATCGCTTCTAAGTTCGGCTACTCATCAAGCATTAGGCTGCCCCACTTTATGTCCGGCACCTCGCGCGTTGGTTAGCAACGGCGGCCACCCTGTTCCACTATTGGGGGTCATTTGTCGCCGAAGCTACATATCAGTATGTTAGCTGTGTGGTATCGTTTGTGGTTGTAAACAGTGCGACAGCTACGAATATCTTTGCCTCGACGCTTTCCATGCTTTTGGCTTCACTATTATAGATTCTGTCTGCTTGGTTTCCGATCAAATTCCGTACGAGAGTCTCATGCAGCCCCGCGCGGATCTCTCGTCCTTGTTTGCGCCAGGTCTTGGGTGTGCTAAGAATTTTCGGGCCGCTATTACACTTAAAAATATGGCTCGCCCCGTCTTCTGTCAGACTCGGCCCCTCCCGATCGCCCTCCGCGCGCGCGACTGTGTAAATGTGTGGCTGTGTGTGTATTTGTTTACCCTCCTTTTTTTCCCCCGAGGTAAGTCTTTCCTGTCCCGGGATTGGAATGACTCCTTACCCACTCCCTTAAAACCCTCATCATTTCCTTTTCCCTCTCCTTCCCTTCTGCCTGATGAAGCAGCTAGGCTGCGAAGGCTGGCGTTTATGTGTGTGTGTGTTCTATTTGTTTGTGTTGCTGTTGCACCTGTACTCCTTCGCCTGGTGAGTAGACTTCATCTATTTTTTGTATATAATTTTTCCTGCTAGGAATTTTTCATCTATAATATATATTTTATGGAGCAAAACTTTCCTGGTAGGAAAAGTATGTATAAAAAAATAGACATAAAAAAAAGGAAGAAAGGAGGAGGGAAAAGGAAAGATGCGGGTCTTAAGGGAGTGGATGAGGAGTCATTCCAATCCCGGAAGTGGAAGGACTTACATCAGGGGAAAAAGAAAAGGTAAACAGACACCCTCACCCCCACATGCATACACACACAAACACACACATTTGGCTTTCTACAAATGTCTGCCTTGGTGTGTTTGCTTACCTTTCCTTTTTTCCCCTAAGGTAAGTCCTTCCAGTCCTAGGATTGGAATGACTCCTCTTTCACTCCCTTAAGACCCTCATCTTTCCCTTTCCCCCCCCTCCTTTCTTCCTCTTTTCCTGATGAAGCAACAAACTGTTGCAAAAGCTTGAATCCTTGGGTTTGTGTGTGTTTTTATTTGTGATTTTGTGTACCTGTCAATGAGCCTGTACTTTGTGTAAATTAAATGATTTTGTGTGTGTGTGTGTGTGTGTGTGTGTGTGTGTGTGTGTGTGTCCGAATTATGATAGAACACAACAAAATGATATAAAGCTGCAAGATATTAAAACAATATTATTTAAAAACAAAACTCCACTTTTTGGGATCATTTTCATGCAGCGCTTCAGGTAATTATTCTAGGAACTTTGATCTCCCATGTCCCAAAACAAATGGAAAATGTTTTCTTATTGCCCAAGAAGTTTTGTGCAGCATATATTCGAACAAGAACAGGGACTTCCCATCAAGGCTGCCTGAAATGTCTTATTGGTTTTGATAACATACACTTGTGGTCAACATTTCATTGACTTTTGCCTTGATATTTTTATTGATCTGTATTCAACGTTCTATTCATTGATGGCTTTACTTTTTCAGGTCATTTTTCGTGTAATCTAGTTATTTAAAGCTGTTACACAAAGAGGAAAATGTCTTAGAATTTGTGGCAGATATGGTAATAAGTCCTACAAAAAAACTGAATACTGTCAAAATGGCGTTCACGAGAAAAATATTTTTACACTTCACTCACCATTAAATCAACATTTTCACACAGTGTTCAGCAGTCACAAAATATGACCATAAAGTTTCAGCGCTGCCACACAGGATGGTGATTATTAGCAAATTTAAGAGAGAAAGTAGCAATCCACTGTTTATTAGTCATCAGAAATAAACTCTTTAATACTTACAGGAATATAATCTGAATAGGAACTGTTGGTCAACGGATGCCAAGATTCATTGCTGTCTGTATCCAATGGATAAAACTATTTAGCTCCACTACTGTCTGTATCAAATATTTGTTGAACATCCAAAGATGATTCAGACGTTCATGAGCCATCTGTCATTTTTCTGTGGCTTGTGGTTATTTACCATCTGAAAATATCACCAGATGACAGAATATAGAACAGCACTCTGTCATAACAGGGGGGGGGGGGGGGGGACTTTTTCAGCAGAATATTAAGAAGGCATTGTGAAGAACATTGTAGCATGATAAAGTTGTGGCTTATGACTTCATCTCTCCAAGCTGTTCAATTATATAAATATCTGTACTTCACAATAAGATAATATCCTCAAGACACAACATACTATGTATAAAAGAAAGCACTGACTGCACAAACTTAGTGCATATTTGTCATGGTGGCTGATGCCAGTGGATTTAAACAGGACATGACTTTTTTCCCTTTCTATAATCCACCACACCTTGAGACAACTTATCCTTAGTGTATTGTATGCAGATCTTGCCATTTAACCATAAACAATTTGGGGGGGGGGGGGGGGGGGAAGCAAAGATTTCAACTAATGCACCACACAGCCAAACAGTGGAACTTCTAGAACATGTGTTTGAATAAATGAAAGGGTAATGCAACTAGAGCTCCTAGTGTCAACCATTTTGACCACTCAGAACAGTGAACAAGGGCGAAGCTAAATGTTGTTGATTGTGGATAATATCAGCATTTCCTCCCTCACCTCTCTGCAGTGGCCTAAAATATTAAGTTCATCACCACTCGCAGTACAAACCTTATGCCTTTTTGTCACTTTTAGCGTGTTTTATCACGTCAAATGTTTATAGGAAGAAAACAGGACAAAGTCAAGCGAGATTTTAAGTAAGAACTTAGAATCTAGGTAAATCTTACTAGGAAATAACATAAAATCAGATACATTGCCCTTATGAGTTTTTCACAGTGTAGAATTGCAAAAAAATAAAAAAATAAATAAAATCAAAGTTCCATTGTAATTGGAAGTATGCCATGCTTTGATATCAGAGTTCTAAACTGAATGAAAATTTATTTAACAAGCATTATCAGTGATGAGTAATAATACTATGGTTTCAACTCTGAAAGTGTGCAATAGTCAAACCTCTGAATGAGACTGACAATTGCTTACACACAAAGAAAGAAAAATCACTTGAAGTTGAACTCCAATATGGTACGAATTTGATTATTTCAAATAAGAGCTATGTCAATCTAATATATGAAAATAAATCCAGCACTTTTAGGAGTGACACAATTTCACAATTTTGGGGAAAACAAGAATAAAATATCTAAAATTTTCTGCTGTCATTTCTCGAGCATCAGTAGTTACACACAAGTAGCCTCTGAAAATCAGCTGTTCAGGCAGTGAAGTTATCAATAATTCAATCACCATATCAGTAAAGAAATAATGTGTTTTATCAATAGATTTTTTGTAAATCTGTGATTGAAAGAGGGTTTGTTCAAGAAAAAACTTTTGTCATGTAAATTAACTTGTGGGAAACCAGTTTAATACTTTTGGTTAGGTAATGTGCACAATGGAAGAAAGTCTGAAGGGATGTCTCACTGGTGGCACACTCGACCTTGTAATGTATCATTCTATTGTGGTTAATTATTGGGAACACTACAATATAGTTGCACTCAAAATTAATTTCTTCATTTACACATATCTCATTCTTAATTTATTTTATATGTATCTTGATAAAGGCAGTAAATAATTCAAACACTATTTCCCTCAACTTCTTTTATTAAAATTTGGTTCCATCCAACAGAACTAACTGACATAAACTGAGTTGAACTCTCTCGAACTAACTTCTCAGCAGTCACTTGCTTCTATATATACAATTTTCACAATATGATGCGTTCTTACATTGTTGTGATTGCTTGATTACAATTAGTAGCTTTTAATTACAATGAAAATTGATGATTACAGTCCAATTTCTCATTAATACATTACTATTGTATAACACAGACATTATTTCTTCTAGAGTTATTAATTATATATACCAGAAATTACTTAAAATGGTGGTATGACATAATCTAATTGTGACATTGATAATTATCTGGATGTACATTCAGAAATGTTCATCATCAGCAGGAAAATATAGAGAGATGATTTACAGTTAAACTTGTGAACTTTCTTACATAGATATTGGGTTCGAATTAATTTATTATGATTTGCTTAATTGACAAATGTATCAATTATAACAATGTGGTATTCATATATCTTTCCATATTGTTGACTGTTGATTTTTAATTAAACAATGATACTAATGTTGAATTTCCTAAGTTAATTGACGTTATACTTTCCTTAAATGAAATAGGGCATGCAGTTAATACAAATGATTGAACTATTTTAGGTCATGCTATAAATATAATGATAAAACTGGAATGAACAGAGGACAGAACAATTGGTATCGGGTAGTTACATAAAGATTAGGTATCGAGTGGTAAATTAAACGGCGGAGTCATAAGATACAATTGAATATCTGCTTTTACCCTTACATTACAACCTTCAAAAAAAGAGTGAGGTCACATTCTACTGAAAATTTAGTATGGTGCATGGCAGAGGGTACTTCACTTATGGTATGGACCTCAACAAAATCTAGCCTTATTCTAATCTGAATGAAATTTTTCTCGCTTGACCTTCAAAACAATAGGAAATAAATATTGTTAGAAACGAGATAGAATGGCTGGCCAGTACTTACCATTGTGCTGTACCGCCAATAGTAACACAAATGTAGAATCAGAAAAAAGGGGACAAAAAGGACAAGCTTTCGGAACACAGTTCCTTCGTCAAGTGGGAGAGAAGGGAAGAAGAAAGGATGGGAACAGAAGGGAAAGGTAGTTCCTTCGTCAAGTGGGAGAGAAGGGAAGAAGAAAGGATGGGAACAGAAGGGAAAGGTAGTTCATGACCTAGGTCATGAAGGTGGTGTTTCAGGAGTGTGGACGTCAGAGATACTGCATGTATGTTCTGAGCCAAGCCAGAGAGGATAAATATAACCAAAGAGGAAAGATCAAGTAGTAAAGAGAAGAGAAGATGAGTGAAATGAATGATGCTGAGGGGTGTAGGAGCGGCGGGGGGGGGGGGGTGTCTAAAACGTTTTCCATTAACAGATGGACACACACACACACACACACACACACACACACACACGGAGAGAGATAGAGAGAATGACATGGAGAGCGAAAGGGCGGGAGAGAGAGAGAGAGAGAGAGAGGGGGGGGGGAGTAAGGGACGAATAATGAATAGGTGAGCTGAGGATGGAGGAAGGGGAGGGGTTAGCGTAGATTTAGGCCGGGGGGTGGCGGGAGGAGAGGATATGTTGGAGGGCAAGTTCCCACCTCCGTAGCTCTGAGGGACTGGTGTTTGTTGGTACTATCCAAATGGCATGTGTGGTGTAACACGTGCCCAGGTCCCTGGAGTTATGCTGGAGGGCATGTTCTGCCAAGGGATATTGGGTGTCCCCCAGGCGAACAGTCCGTCTGTGCCCATTCATCCGCTCAGCCAATTTGTTAGTAGGCATACCAACATAAAAGGCTGAACAGTGGACACATGTCAGCTGGTATATGACATGTGTTCTCTCACATGTGGCCCTGCCTTGAATCGGTTAGGTTTTTCCTGTGGTGGGGCTGGAGTATGTGGTAGTGGTAGGATGCGTTGGACAGGTTTTTCAGCGGGATCGGTTGCAGGGGTAGGAACCATTAGGTAGGGAGGGTGGTTTTGCAATGTTGTAAGGTTTGACAAGGATGTTGCGGAGGTTGGGAGGACAGCGGAAGGCTACTCTGGGTGGTGTGGGAAGAACAGTTTGGTGTGATGGTCTCATCTCAGGGCATGACTTGAGAAAGTCATAGCCCTGTTTGAGGAATTTATTGAGGCATTCCAGGCCAGGATGGTACTGGGTGACTAAGGGGGTGCTTCTGGGTGGTCTGGGGTTAGGAACATTGTTTTTGGAGGGAGAGAAATGGACAGCTCGGGAGAAAGTCACTCTATATACTTCATATGGTGGATGCAATGGTGGGGTGTACTTTCTTGCAGGCTTCAACACCACTCTACAGTTCTATTCCAATTTCGAAGAAATTTTGCATACTTTCCCATAAAAACAAGAAAAAGAACATTGTTAAACAATGTTTCATGTGGCCTATGGCAGAAGGTAGCTTGCAATAAAGAGTGACACTGTTTTACCAGTTACCATGGAAGTCAGGTCATATATGTATGTTTTCATGGAGAAGATTTTTACACTCCACAAATGACTATATTGTGCAGGGCAAGGGTACATGCACCAATCACCATGATAGTTAACAGATTTATATAATTATTCTTCGATGGGGAAAGGAGGCAAAGGTCAGAAGAGGAGATGGACAGAATAAGGGCTAGGAGAAGAGGGGCAGGGAGACAAGGGAAGAGGAGTTCAACTAACCTAATATTGGAATAAATAAATAAATAAATATCTGTGCAATGCCGGGTTTTTAGTTAGTATACAATAAAGGATGTGATGAGCAGTGAATAAAATGAAAATCAGAATAAAATGAGCAGTTAGAGAAAGTAGTGTTCCTTTCAGCAGAAGAGAAAAGATGAACATAATTCTCTTTTTGAAGACAGTTTGTTCAGTTAAAATGCTGAATGTTTGAAAGTGCGAAGGAAACCTATTTTAAGCATTTTAATTCTCTCTCTGAACCAGTACACCAAAAACTGATGACAGCTTTCACATCCCACAGCTATCCTCCTGATCTGGTTCAGAAGCAAATTGCCAGGGCCACTTCCTCATCCCCCCAAATCCAGAACCTTCCACAGAAGGACCTCAAAAGTTCCCCTCTTGTCACTGCATCCTTTCTGGGACTGGCGTGGACTCTGAATGTGGCTCATCAGCAAGGATATGACTTCTTTAAATCCTGCCCTGAAATGATACCCATCCTTCACAACACCCTTCCCACTGCACCAAGAGTGTCTTTCCGCTGCCCACATAACCTTCATAACCTTGTATTTCATCCCTATGAAATCCCCAAACCACTTTCCCTACCTTCTGGCTCCTACCCATGTAATCGCCCCCAGTGTAAAACCTGCTCCATGCACCCTCCCACCACCACTTATTCCAGACCTGTAACCCGGAAGTTGCACACAGTTAAGAGCAGAGCCACTTGCAACAGCACCCACATGATTTGCCAACTGTCATTCCTGCACTATGAAGCGTTCTATGTGGGAATGACGAGCAACAAACTGTCAACAGACTCAGGCAGACAGTGTTGGTTGGTAATGAGGATCACCCTGAGGGATACTCCCCACAGACACTAGTGTTTCAGAACTCCAGAAATGGGAACTTGCCTTTCAGCATATTCTCTCTTCCCATTGTCCTCCAGGTCTCAACCTCCATGAATTTCAAATTCCCTCCCACTATCCTACAACATCTTTGCCTCCAATCTCTGGACAAAGCCTCTGTCTTGACACAATCTCTGTCCAACTTCTTTGCATTTTGCATATGTCTGCCATGGTATGTGTGGGTGTATGTGTTTGTTTACCTCTCTTTTTTCCCCTGAGAGGAGTTCTCCACTCCCAGGATTGGAATGTCTCCTTACCCACTCCCTTAAAACTCACATCCTTTTCTTTTCCCTTTCCTTCCTTCTTCTTTTCCGATGAAGCAACAAATGGTTGTGAAAATTCAGTGTGTGTGTGTGTGTGTGTGTGTGTGTGTGTGTTCCCAGGATCGGAATGTCTCCTTACCCACCCTCTTAAGACCCACATCCTTTTCTTTTCCCTTCCCTTCCCTTTCCTTCCTTCTTTTCTGATGAAGCAACCAATGGTTGTGAAAGCTCAGTGTGTGTGTGTGTGTGGGGGGGGGGGGTGTTTTTTTTAATGTGTGTATCGATGAACCGGTGCCTTTTTGCCTGGTACGTCTAACCTTCTTTACTTTTTATAAATATTTTTTCTAGTAGAAATGTTTCCCTCTACAATATACATCCCACCTCCTTCTTCCACCCTTCTTCCCCCTTAAAAGTATGACCCCTAAAGTACATGATATTATATCTAATTTTGTGTATTTCATTGAAAATGTATGTTATGTTTCAGGCGAACAATTGTCCAATATGTCGAGCACCTTTTCGTGCACTGTTACAAATTAGAGCTCTGCAGAAGTCATGTACTGTGCCGCAGCCAGCAGCTATTCTCCCTCCAGAGGTTGGTAATGCATCCTCATTTTTGTTGTAGTGCAATATTCACTGTAAACAATTAAGCAGTTGTGGTGTTTAATATTGGAAACTGATTACGAAACTGTGGGCATATTGGAAATTGCAATTGCTAAAGTAAATGAGGTAACACATATCAGCTTTGCTGTATGTTTGCAGGCAGATTTGTGTTCATAGAACAAAAAAAAGTGTTGTAATAAAGGAGTTTTTTGTTAGATGTACCCAGTGCTGGGGATCTCTGTGGGATGCGTACCGCTAAACGTTTTCATCCACAAAGTAACTTTTTAACGATGTTGAAAACTTCCAAGAAAGCCAAAGGTTTATTTCACGGATGTAAATGTTTTCTTTCATTTTTCCGTGTTGCTAATTGCAATACGAGCGATGCCAGTGCAGTTTTACATGGGAAAATCTATGACGTTGACTGGTTGACTGTTTCAAGCATTTGGAAGCTGCGGCAACGCTCAGATGCTGACAGGGGCATAGATAAATTTTTCCTCTGGGGGAGGGGGTTTAAAACCAGAGCTATATTTAGGTGCCCTGGTGCAGTTGACAGGTGCCAAAGCTGAGCGCCGCCCCCCCCCCCCCTGACCCATGTTGTTGACAAAAAGAAAAGTCTTTTTTGGTATACCTTGAAAATGACTAGAGTTCACCTACCGATATACTGGCTGTTGTCGAAGACATTTGCTCAACTATATTCTTGTAAATTATTTGAACATTACATACAGAATAAGCCCAATTTTCAGGGCAAAAGTAAATGCTGTAGGGATCAGTAAATTAGAAATACCTTCCGCACTACCACATCTGGCTTAAGTCGTCAGTTGTCAGCAATTGTAAACATCGAAAGCCTTCAGACAAATAACATATACTGGAGACCAGGGAAACCAGTTTTTTACCTGATTAAAAGTGTGTCTTTTTCGTACAGAATAATACTACAGCTCCGCCAGCTAATACTACTTTATTATATTTTTTCAGCCACATGTCTTGTTAAGTTTTATTGTTAAAAAATTTATTGTGAAAGACACACAGTGGTGCCATTTCCCTGGGTGATTATGCCATACATTTGAATATCAAGGATAAACCTACATGATGAATAAGTAGTAGTAAATAAGTGTTACATCTACTGTAATTTATACTTATCACTTTTCATCATTAGACATTTAGAAGGTTTCAAATACTTGTTGATGTAAAATTGGAATAAAAATACATTTTATAATTTAGACTTGCTTAAGACACCTCAAAAGTTAGAAATATAGTTTTTGGTACTTCAAAACTGCTACATTCTCTACATTCTGCAATTGCCCATATCACAAAATGTATGCATCTGTATTACACTTCATTTTGCCTAAATTCTCCACCATGGTGCCATTGCCCCAGTTGAAAAATATGGTTAAGAACATCAATTTAAAGCCCCATTTGCCCCCCGCCCCCTCTGGTTGCTGCACCACTGATTGAATCTGTCTAATGTACATGTTGCCACCTTATATGTAGATAATCAGCACCTCTGGTATAAATTATACACGAAAGTAATAAGGTTGTGACATCATAACATTTGTTCTCGTTTAATCACACTCATCAAAAAATATATTTGTCTGTGTAATGAACAAGTTCGCCGCCCTACTGTAGTAATAAATTCAGCAGATCACTGAAGTTGGTAGCAGTAGAGTACATAAAACACGGTGGCCTTTGTTACACACCAGGCAAGCCTCGTGCAGTACTTTAAACAGTCTTTAGAGCATATTTCTGGCTGGAATTTAACAATACTTGTTCATTTTTACTGATAGTTAGCTGGTGGTTACCTGGTTGTTTTTAATTGACAAGTGAAAGTTGTGCGCGAAGCTTGCCTAGGCCTAGGCCTAGGCCTAGGCCACATTTGAGACAAAATGTCCTGACAACAATTAACAAGCCAAAGCTTAACGAAGCATCGATTGCAACACACAGACACCCTGGTACCTCTCTTTGTTTGGCAAAGTTTTCAGTCTATCTCTCATATTCATTACACAAATTACTCTCATTTTTTAATTTTAGCACTAGTGACAAAAATAAAGTTCTGGTGGAGGGGTTGAACCCCCTCGTCCCCTCCTTACCCCTCTCCCCGCCCCCCGTATCTACGCCCATGAACACCGAGCTACTGACAGATGTCTCTACAGTCCCGCTACCATGATCGTTTGTGATTCATTGCCATCTTTGTTTCGTTGTTTTTTATTCGTTTGCTTTTGCTGTTCCATTCTTGTCGGTTGTGTGAAGTTTTACAATGTGTCCTGTCTTTCGTTGCAACTTGTAAGTTAAGTTGGAGATGAGAGATTAGCAGAAAAATAACAAACTATTTTATTTGTTCTCCTGCATCTAAATAAACAAAAAATGTCAATAATTCATGTGTGAGTGAAGAGCCAGGGAGTTCAATATCAGTGGATGACGAAAGGGAAACTGTAAACCTGAGCACTGAACCAACGTGTGAAAATACATTGAACGAAGTAGTAAAGTCAGTTGATGAATCAGATACCATTTTTTTGTAGGTCAACATGTTGATGACGTCATGGGTAAAAGTCGACAGGTTGTATTCCATACTTCAGTTATATGTAATTTTCACTTCATTATATCTAATGCTGGAGTATCCCCAAACTTTTTTTAGCAAGAGAGCACTGGATGTACCAAATAAGAAGTTCTTAGTGTTTGCATGAAAAGTGGTGTGTTTGTTACAAATTTCACACATTTGTGAGGAGATAGTGCATGTTGTAAAAGATCCTAGTGATGCCATCAATCTTTTCTTAAACTGAAATTTCTCAGAATAATGACTGGTTTTATAAAGACATTTAAGTCATTAAATTATTACAATTACTTATCGATTCTGATGTTACAGGGTAGTTGTGAGAATATACCAGCTGGATATGAGGCTGTCTCTTTAATTGAAGCCTTAAATGGGCCTCCTATTTTACGAGCTCTCCCAGCAGCTCCTATTATGGATCTGGCAGAAACTCCTGACCAGGAAGTAGCTGTTCAAGCAGCAGAGGTTCTAAACCGGTAAGGTGCATAAGCATTCAAACTTTATTTTTTAATTGAGTTCCACAAGTCAAGTCACGTCACTGAGGTTAGCGAAAAGAACAGATAGCAGTAAGTAGTCTCGCCATGTTGGCTGAACGCAATGATCGTGTGTGTGTGTGTGTGTGTGTGTGTGTGTGTGTGTGCACGCACATGTGCACTTTGAGCTGAACATTATCGAGAAGCCTCTATACCTATCAGTGACTTATGTAAGATGAGTAGTAATCTATCCTTTTCAAAATATTGTTGATACACTAAGTATTTTGATATCATTTTCGAAGACAGACTTATGAGGATGGTTTATATTTGTAATTTAGGAATACATCATGCAAATTGGCAGAATTTTTACGTTTCTTTCTGTCACAAAATGATGCCAGTGCCATATAGCAGTGAATGGCAGAACTCCTTGGAAGTGTGGTATCTTTCACAGTGCTCCATACCACTGCCTCATGTCAGGAAGTTCTTCACATCAATTTAATGTAGCAGAGGGTGCTTTGTACCAGTGTTACATGATTAAGTATGCTTGTAATAATGTTGCATGGCAGAGAGTGGTCTATGTTGGTATTGAATCACAGAGAGTGCATTGTACACAGTGTGTTCTACAGGAAGACTCATGCCAATGTTGTGTGTCCAGAAAGAGCATTCTACCAGTGGAACATGACAGAGGGTGCTTCGTGTGAATTCTATGTGGCAGAACATGCTTTTTAATGCTCTGTTGTGGCAGTTCTTTGTGTTGTGTGTCAGAGGGTGCTTTTTACTAGTGTTTCGTAGCAGGAATAGGTTACTGTTTTGTTGCAGTTGAAATTGTGTTTTAAGGTCACTGGAAGCTGCGAAGTGTCCTCATTATCAAACATTAGTTTTGATGCATTTCATCTCTCTTGAACTGTGTGTTATGCCTTGATATAATTTTTCAGGTAGATTCAGTGATACATATGAGTATTATTTGCAAACTTTGTTGCAAATAGTCTTTGTTAAAGAAGTAAAAATTAAAAAGTCACAACTTATGCTGAAGTTTTACTGCATGGGCAGCGAAAAATAATTCCCCCCCCCCCCTTTTTTTTATTTTGAGAGGTGTCAGTGGGAAAAATGTTTTGAAAGTATGTCTGCAGTTCCTTATAAAGCACTACGTTCTCTCTTTCTCTCAGTTATCCTGCTTCAATGGAGAGAAAATAAATACAGTATTTTTGTTAAATTCCAAACAACTTAAGCAAAGTTTTCACATGTGCAAGATTCAACAACAGCCGCAACTTGGACTCTGAAATAAGAACCGAAGAAGCTGACTGTGTGGATCATAGACTGTACAGACAGGTATGCACTTAGTATCAACTACAGCCAGCAATGGAACCCACTGTATAGCAGCTAGTAGCTCAGGTGGCAAAACTCTACACACAACACATCAGCAGAAACTATAAAGTCATGGTTAAAAAAATTGAAAAACACAATTCAACATTCATGTGAACAATTGTGCTGGTACTGTAGCTATTTCAGCAACTCTGCCCATCACTGTACTCCACCTTGTGATTACTTAAACTTCAAAGATGGGCAAACATTAATGTCTGATTGCTGCAACTAAGGTTTCTGGATTGAGGGGTATTACGAAGAAATACAAACAACATACTGTTTGCAGTCAGTGAATCATACCAATTGTATGAGCAGTACCAGTCATTAGGTGAAGAGTGTCTTGTTAACACTCATTCGGAAGTCTGTGTCTAAACAAGAAGAACCAGTGACATACTGGTGACAATAATGACATGTGATTACAGTGGAGAACAACTCTAGAATCCTTACACATGGAGAAAAACAGCTAACATTTCGGCTGGATTTGAATTTACACTCGGCATGTGGTTACAGATATCCCCTTGGAACACACTTCATTCATAACTATTGAAGTATCTCCGATCTGAAAAACTGCCAATTGTTGCATGCTTCTACTCGTCTCTAATGACCATGCTGTTGAGGGATGTTAAATCCTAAACTTTCTTCATTCCTTTCTTCCATATTGGGTCAAGAGGTTCAATGTGCCCACGGCCTTCTGCATTAAAGTGTCTGTCATCTCCATCATGTCTTCCACACCAGGCATTGCAGCTCTTTGAAGAGGCACATTTTCGAAACCTGCTGCAAGAGTTTCCATCACTACACCTGTCTGTGCCACAAGGAAGTGTTCACGCTGCTCTCAACACTGTATCAGCACAACACAAGGTCAACCCATTGCAATCTCCCTGCAGTGCTTATGTTCAGAGAAGCTACATGTGGAAGCAGAGTTCACCAAACTACTAAAAGCTGATATTGTGATCAGATCTGACAGTTCCTGGCCTTAGACAGTCCACATAGTGTGTAAAAAAGATTATTTCAGGAGGGGATATGGACACTATAGGTCACTCAATGGCCATACAGTTCCAGATTGCAATGTGACTGATTTTAGTAATAACATTAGCAATGCCAATGAATTCAGTGTGATAAACTGTGCCGAGGCATTTTCCTATATTCCCATGTCTTCATTTGACATTTTGCCAAACAGATGACATTCTAATATTCTCTACTTCAGTAAATCAGCAATTTGAATACCTGTGGCAACTTTCATAACACTTGTAAGAGTATGGCATAATTGTAAAGGAATCAAAATGTGCATAGTGTCAATGGGAGGCTAATTTCCTGGATACTTAGTCTCTGTTGCAAGTCTGTCACCATTGCCAGAGTGGGTCAAAGCTGTTCAGCAAATGCCTCTTCCCACATGTTAGAAGGCTCTTAGCAAATTCTTAGACTTGCTGAACTATTACTGACATCACTTGCTTAATATAGCTGCTGTACAGGTCCCACTTATAGTGTTACTTGATGGCAAACATAGCAAAGAAATTCCTAAAATACCATGAACTCCACAGAGCAGAGCAGCATTAAATAACCTTCAGGAGCATCTGTCACAAGTAACACTATTGGAAACCCAAGATGGAATGCCCACTTGGCACTTACGGGAGATGTGAGCCAGACAACTGTCAGAGTGGCTCTGTAGCAAAAAGATGATGACTAAATGACAGCCCTTCGCTTTTTCTCTAAGAATCTGACTCTACAATAACAAAATAGAGTACTATTGATTGTGAGATATACCTGCTGTTTTTCTATCTATTAAGTAGTCCCACTCATCAGTTGAAAGAAGACACTTTGCAATTTTTATGGACCACAAGTTGTTAATAGCTTTCTTTCAGCAGACACAGACCTTAGTTCACCATATCAGAGTGACAGGTATTTATACATAGCACAATTCACAACAGATGTGCAACATGTAGATGGTAAAGATAACCTAGTTGCAGATTGCCTATCTCAGATCTGTGATATTCACATGTCTGAGCCATTGCCAAATTATTCTCCACTACAGCCGTGTGGCCTGGGCTACAAAACGATTGTTGTGCATGGGCAAGAGAATACCTCATGTGATATAAAAATAAAATTGGTAGACATGTCTTCACACCTATTGCTCAATTCCCGACTTCTTTGCCCAGATTTTCACATGTTTGTGTAGATCATGTAGGATCATTACAATCATAACATGGAGAATGTTGTTTACTAATGTTAATGAATTCTTTCACAAGATTTCCAGAAGTTGTCACAAGACATATCTGTGTAGTCAGTTGTCAAAAGATATATCTGTGTAGTCAGTTGTGAAAACTGAGATTTCCATAGTTGGCATACTGCAAGGCATAATTACAGATCATGAAAGACATTTTGAAAGTTAACTTTTTAATGACTTTGAATATTGTGTGGGCTGCTAACACTTCAGTTTGCAACTCATCAATGTGGTCTGCCCCTAGTCTTATTTCGGCTTATAACAACAATAAAGGAGGCATACAATGGTTTCCCATTCAATTGGTTCACTGTGAGAAACTGAAAGTGTCAGAACAATGAATCTTGTCTGTATTCACACAACCAGTTGTTCAAAAACCATGGATACAATTTGCACAGTTGAACAGCAGAATGAGGAACATTGGACCTAGCAATCCCCTCAGACATGCATAAGGATCAAAATGCATCCCATGACTTGGTGTGACCACCACTCGCGTCACTGTAATTCAGTTTTTACACAGTCATGACAAAAGGAATCCACAATTTAAAAATTGAGAAAGCCACCAAGGAGGGGACTGTTGTAATCAAGAGGCTTAAACCTGCATACATACAATCTACAACATTTTTATCATTAATGGAGGCAGCGACTCTGCAGATAAGCTAGTTGAACCCTTGCTACCAGAGGAGACTCCTGAAGGGACAGCTACAGAACAAGAACAAACTGCCTGTGCTTCAGCTTTTTATTGCAAATTTGGCAGACAAGTCAAGTGCAAGTTTCCCTACATACCAGGGGCACTCAGTTCATAAGGGGGAGGGGCAGGGGGGGTTGATGGATTTACTTCACCACAACAAAAAACCATAATATCACTGTTATAAAATTTCATTTGGTCACCATTGTAACTGTTGTGTACTTTAGTTAAGTTATTCTCCACGTATTAGATACAAAGTAACAACACAGTATATAATTACAGTTCCGAGAAATCATTGACAACAACTTACGTTAATTATATCTTGTGCCAAAATAATATGAATGGGTTACACCCTGACCAATCGAATCTCTGAAGAAATAATGCTATCTGGAAATGTTACTTTTATTTTTCACTAAAGTATAATCAAAGAACTAGAAGTTATTTGAGGATTACAAAATACATAAAACACCGCTTTTATTTTATGAGTCCTAGTTACATGCTTCCCCTTCTTTCCTCATTATTATCTACTTGGATAACTCGTTTTTAGAGAGATCCCAAATGCTTTTTTCATATAATGTGCCAGTTTACAATCCTGATCAGGCAGCAAATAAGTCCTCACATTTAATATATTCTTGTGTTAGAATGTCTTGTTTATCTCTCTAATATATTCTCTCTTACAACATCCTGATAGAAATGCATCCTGTTGAATTTTATTATCACTTGAATTATAATACAAACGAAGCAGTTTCCTGGACACTGCTGGATTACAGTTCTTGTAACAGCATCAAATAATGGGTTAATTTTTTCTGTTACAAACATTCTTTTATTTTTTCTTGAACAATTTCTTGCCTTCTTACTGTCTTTAAATCATTACCTGACCCTGATTTACTTATTTCATTAATTTTAATACAATTTTCTGCAACACTTCAATACAAACACAGTATAAGAACTGGTAACAAATTTGTAGCAAAGAACCTTCAAGTTCACTTCTGAAAATAATGTCATTGACTTAAAATTTTCAAGGCAGGTAATTTGAACATGCAGAAATCAAATCTGTACTAAGATGGAAAAAGGTTGTAACAACACTTACTTACACCCCTAGTCCATCAAACTTTTTAGAAGTAAGATTTTGTTTGTGCAATTGGTTGGGGGAGGGGGGGGGGGGTAAACAAATAGTTTCTGAAGCTTGACAGTGACTATTCTGACAGATGTATTACATTTCAGACCCTGTGATAGTTATTATTTTCCTCATGCAAAACTCGGCCTTCAATTGCTTTTAGATAAATGTCTAAAGTGTCACTTATTTGTCCATTCTTAGCTATTTTTACTCTAAAAGAAAAGAAAATGAAATGTCTAATTAGTTATTATTTCCTTAAATATGTATTTCTCTCCCTCTTTTAGATCTAGTCAAGAGAGGATACAGTGCACAAAACAAGTTCTGGAACATGAAGAAAAAAGTCCTAGAGACCGTACCAGCCGTGAAGGTTCTGTTTCATGCTCAACTCCAGAAGTATGTATGTTCATCTTTTATTTTAGGGCATAAAATAGTAGTGTTATTAATGTAAAGTAACAAAAGAAATGATGTGCTCATTGTACTTACATATATCTAAGTACATATTTACCAGTTATTAAAACTGAAGTGACTATTGGTTAAGGATTAGAGAAATAGAAACTAGCTGACAGTATCTCCATCATTTCCATCATTGATTGACTATAAGAACATAATTATTGTTAAGGAACAAACACAATTCAGTGATATTCTTGCAAAGAATAGTCACATTTTACCAAAAAGCATCACACTTCATCACTTGCCCTGTAGTATCAACAATAGTATGTATTGAAAGTCACACCAGGTTTTAAACTGGCTGCTGTTGTGTTGTAAAGCAGCTCGTAATGTCTGTTGTGGCAGAGGAAGTGATGTGTTTGTCAGGTCAGTAGGTATGTGTAGTAACTTTAAATGAGCTTTAATTCCACTTCAGGAATTCATACATAATAAAACACATTTGAAAGGCTAATACATGTTTACACTGATATGGTCACACAAAAAATGTCCTCATAGCTGTGCACTTCCCCGCACTGCGTTCTGGTTGGCGCTGCTGTAGCACTATTTTGGGAGCAGTGTCCCTGCAGTCTGTCACGCAGAATCTCATGGTGGCCATATCAAATATTGTGTGCGAAACCACAACGCTTCTCCCCCTTTTGGTTTGAGCACTCACTTTCTGTAGGTGCCTCAAAACTTTTGTAAATGGAGAATCATCTGTAATGACTTGAACTGTCTTGTCTTCCATACTTTGTATTTGACTTGTTAGATCTGTAGCAGAATCAACAAGGTGGTGGTGTCAGAGGCCCGGCTAGAGACCACAAAACGCAGTAAATGTGCTCCATGTATTGGGTGTATCATGATTGCCACAACAAATAACCACTCAAAGTTACATGTCAGGCCTACATTAATTATTAGTGTGACATGTCTGTAACCTGGCATTGCAGTGCTGTTGGCCACAAAAAAATTACAGTCACTATAATTCTTGTGTGGCAGACAACTTCATGGATAGACAGGCACATTGGCATCTGTGTGTATTAGGTACTGCAGCTTAATGTTGCACTCCATCTGAAATAATCAACAGCTGACTAACCTGCATGTTTCCCATCTCGCAGGGAGAGCTGTGCTTCATAACTAAATTGCCTATGGTACCAACATATTATTAGTTATAGTCACAGTAGCTGTTGTGCACATGTCTCTGTTTCTTGCATGTCACTGTGGCTAGAATTGCTTCAATGTATATGTGAACTCTAGTTCCCTTGCCCTGCATGATCCTGGGTTAGCTGGATCTAGGGCGCTAGAAATGGAACTTGCACTACAGGGTCCATTCATGACAGTGTTGCTCGTGGGTGCCGAGGCTAAGGCTGGTGTCTGCCCCTACTGATACATGCCGTTTTCACTGTTGAGACATGGATCCAAATTCCACATCTGTTTTAAATTCTCAAGACAAGAATCTTGCTTCCTTTGTACAGGAAAGAACAAATGAAAAGAATTACATTGTGAAACGAAGGACCAATACCCTTGGGATACCGCAAATATTGGACATAAAAAAGAATTTATATGACTCTCGACGCCAATGAAGGAACACAAACAGAGACCAAGAGAAACAGAAGACAAGCAATTTAAAAACAAGAGACTACAAATGTTGTGAATTTGGTGACACAAATTGTGTTGAAAAAAACTTATACTTAGAAGACACAGATTCCAGCATCCCAGATAAGAACCACCCAGGGGGTGGAGGGAGGAGGGGGAGGGGACCAACTTGCAGAAAAAGGAGAACCTACTGCATTCCAGATAAAGCCTACCTATGAAAAACCAGCAGAAGATCTTGTGTAAAAAGGAGAACCTACCATAATCCCAACAGAAAACTTATCATGGTTTTCATAAGCAACCTGGAAACATCAGAAAATCAACGGAAACCCTGGTCTGCCTTTAAATAACTTGGTGTGGCAGATTACATCTACAATTTCAAATTTCAAAGAGATGAAAAAGTGAGGGTCGATAATTGTAACCCAAATATTATGAGAAAACTTTGAAAGTTTCTCATAATTATCTTCCTGAAGCCAAACTTGAACCAACAACATTCATCTGGACATTAATCCAAAAGAAGTTGCAGAAGAACTGAGAAGTGACCAAAATGTCAACATATTTAAGTAAGAGTCATATCAAAGCAACTAATAAAGGTGCTCCAATGATCAGAGTTTTTATGCAGGAACAAATCGCAGATTATTTGCAGAAAATAAGTTCAATTTTTTGGGACAAATACACAATGTTGAACCTCCAAGACTACAACAACTGCAACATATACAGTACACAAAGTGCTAGGCTTTTGATCACCAGTTGGAAAACTGCAAAAATAATGTTAAATGCACAGTAGAACATTCCTCCAGTAACTGTCCTTCCAAGGGTAAGAAACTAGTACGTACAAATTGCTCAGGTGATGATCTTGGACAAATGAAAAATGCCCTAAGTATCACAAGGGATCAGCGACTACTGAAACGTGGAACACTGTTTCGATGGAGCAGTGTTTTCAATTTTTTTGAATATGTGACCCACATCCAAATGAAAATTGTCTGGTAACCCTTTCCAAATAAAAATATTTTGGAGACCCCCTCCCCTCTCCACAAACTCTTTCTTTGGCTTCAGCTTTCTTTTAAATTGTTGTACAAAGTTTTTTCTGTATTTTTTGGAATAGAACAGATTACCTCATATTTACATGATTTCCAACAAAAAACTATATTTTGTGTAACGATTGTATAACTTTCAGACAAGACTCTGAAGCAAATTATGTTCATTAAGAAATGTCTCACTGTATAGACAATTTGAAAAGAATTTTGCAGAATAAGGTATTGCATCATGTTCTTTCTATTGCTTGGATCGTGATAACAGTTTTCAGACTTTGCACTTATTCTTCATTGACACTGTATTATAAAAGTTGTTCAGGATAAACTAGAGTGGAAAGCTTCATCAAGCCAGTCTCCGGACTGAAATTCACAATATTATAAAACAGTCTATAATGTATTCAGTTCACAATAAATGTTAGACAAGGAAACTGATAGTTTTAACATTAAATAAATTTCACTTAGACATACATTTTTGTACTACTGAACCCCTACTTATTTTATGGTGCAAGTAATTCTTCCTGTGACGGTGACCCCCCCTCCCCCCCCCCCCCAAGCAACACCTTGCGACCCCCCTGGGGTCACAACCCACAGGTTGAAAACCACTGCTATAGAGTACTGTCCCGCTCTTTTTAAAAGATAGGATTTGAACAGTAGTGAAACTGTAATCTATGAATCTGTACTCTTCTTGGTCAAGAACAACATTAAACAATGTGTTATCAGGGAAACCAAATACAAATGTGACACTAGAAATAAGGCAAACATTAACATTCAACAATAACAGGAAACTTCCACAAAGTGAATGCACTTAAAATGTTTAACAAATTGCCTCTTAGTACAAAAATTTGCCACGTAAAAAACTCAAAAGTAAATGATATGATTAGCTAACAAAAAAACCGTTTTTACAATAAAAAAGAGTTCTATGATATGGAAAATGTAGAATATTATTGTTTTGTACATGTAATGTTAAGATGAATTGTTGTTCTTTGATTGCATTTGTTGTTTACTATTACTGGGAATGTTAATTCTCCTATATGTCGTCTCCTATATGTGACTTTGAATCTAAACGAACTTCAGGCTAGAGGAGTTTAAAAGTCCAAATGCAATGTTAACATTAACACATATCAATTTAAAATACAGGGTGGTCAATCCTCAGCGCAACCGCCTTTGTGGCATGCAACTTGCTGGCGATGGCAGCTGCAGCGTCCGTTTAGCGGGCCATGACCTCTGCACTAAATTCGATAAGGGTTGGTGCGCAAATAGTTTCTGACATACATAACACAAACACTTAGAAAGAAAAGTTTATTACTCACCTGTGTTACGCAAGGAGGTGTTGGAAGTGCCTCTCTTCATTTTTCGAGCACTTCTGACACCTGCTGACAAAGTTGCTCATTACTCATTGATTCCGAAAAAGGTCCATGACAGAAAAACTAACCCAAAATTAACTAACTTTTTGGATGAATCATGGTCCCACATAAGTGGGTATGTTAATTTGTAAAATAATCTTTACTGGATTAATTCATGAACAGCCCCTGCTTGATCAAAAAATAGGAATTTTGGTGCGCTGTTAGCAGCGGGGGAATAATAAGCCCTATATTTTTTCAGTAAACAATTAATAGTGACAGGTATGTTGAAAACATATTGTGGTCTTTATTTGCCCAATTAAGTAAAAGAACATGCCTTTGCGACATTTCGTCAAGACTCTGTGATGGCACGTACAGCCAACTTATCATTATGAGAAACTGGTAGGCCTAATGTGTTCGGTGAAAGAATGATCACTAAGAACATTTGGCTCCCTCGTTCTCCCGATTTAACCCCGTGTGATCTTTATCTGTGAGGATCATTAAAAGAGAAAGTGGACAAATTAAATCCCCATACTTTAGATGAACTAAAAACAAACATTTGTCAAGAAATAACTGCAATTTCTGCAGACGAACTTCAGACTGTAATGAGCAACTTCCTCAGCAGATGTCAGAAATGCTCGAACAACGAAGGAGGCAGTTCCAGTCCCTCCTTGCGTAATACAGGTGAGTAATAAACTTTTCTTTCCAAGTGTTTGTGTTTTGTATGTCACAAAATAATTTGCGCACCAACCCATATTAAATTTAGTGTGGAGGTAGCGCGGTCCACTAAGTGGGCAATGCAGCCTGCCATCACCGGCAAGTCGCACGTCACAAAGGCGGTTGCACTGAGGATTGCTCACCCTGTATTACTAAATTACCATCCTCAGAGTTACATCATTTTTGCGTAATAAAATTATAAAGTTCTCAAGATCTCCTAAAATCACCAATTTGACAATACAGTATTTTGCTAAAAGCCACTAATTTTGCTTTATTGGGTTTATTAAATTTTCCAGTTCATAAATATAATGTCCACTCCCATGAACCACAGACATTGCCGAGGTGGGGTGGCTTGCGTGCCTCGACGATACAGATAGCCGTACCGTAGGTGCAACCACATCGGAGGGGTATCTGTGGAGAGGCCAGACAAACGTGTGGTTCCTGAAGAGGGGCAGCAGCCTTTTCAGTAGTTACAGGGGCAACAGTCTGGATGATTAACTGAGCTGGCCTTGTAACATCAGCTAATGTGGCTTTGCCACACAGTTACTGCGAACGGCTGAAAGCAAGGGGAAACTACAGCCGTTATTTTTCCCGAGGACATGCAGCTCTACTGTATGAACATATGATGATGGCATCCTCTTGGGTAAAATATTCCGGAGGTAAAATAGTCCCCCATTCGGATCTCCGGGCGGGGACTACTCAGGAGGATGTGATCATCAGGAGAGACAGTACTGGCATTCTATGGGTCGGAGCGTGGAATGTTAGATCCCTTAATCGAGTAGGAAAATTAGAAAATTTAAAAAGGGAAATGGATAGGTTGAAGTTAGATATAGTGGGGATTAGTGAAGTTCGGTGGCAGGATGATCAGGATTTCTGGTCAGGTGAGTATAGGATTATAAATACAAAATCAATTGGAGGTATCACAGGAGTAGGATTGATAATGAATAAGAAAACAGGAATGCGGGTAAACTACTATGACCAGCACAGTGATCGCATTATCATTGTCAAGATAGATACGAAGCCAACACCGACAACAGTAGTACAGGTTTATATGCCAACTAGCTCTGCCGATGATGAGGAAATCGAAGAAATATATGAGGAGCTAAAGGGAATTATTCAGACAATTAAGGGAGAGGAAAACTTAATTGTTATGGGCGACTGGAATTCGGTAGTAGGACAAGGAAGGGAAGGTAAGATAGTAGGTGAATATGGTCTGGGCAAAAGGAATGAAAGAGGAAGCCGCCTGGTAGAATTTTGCACAGAACATAATTTAGTTATTACAAACACCTGGTTTAAGAATCACAAAAGAAGGTTGTACATGTGGAAGAGACCAGGAGACACCGGGAGATACCAGATAGATTTTATAATGGTAAGACATAGATTTCGGAATCAGGTTTTAAATTGTACGACATACCCAGGGGCAGATATAGACTCTGACCATAACTTGTTGGTTATGAACTGTAGGCTGAAACTGAAGAAACTACAAAAAGGTAGGAAAATAAGGAGATGGGACCTGGATAAATTGAAGGAACCTGAGGTTCTTAAAAATTTCAGAGGGAGCTTTAGGCAACAATTGACAGAAACAGGGGAAAATAAAACAGTGGAGGAGGAATGGGTAAAATTGAGAGATGAAATAGTGAAGGCAGCAGAGGACAAAATAGGTAGGAAGGCAAGACCTACAAAAAAATCCTTGGATATCACAGGAGATATTAAATTTAATCGATGAAAGGAGAAAATATAAAAATGCAGTAAATGAAACAGGCAAAATGGAGTACAGACGACTAAGAAATGAGATTGGCAGGAAGTGCAAAATTGCTAAGCAGGAGTGGTTAGAAGGCAAATGCAAGGATATAGAAGAATGTATAAATAGGGGAAAAATAGATACAGCCTACAGGAAAATAAAAGAAACATTTGGAGATAAGAAAAACAGCTCTATGAATATCAAGGACACTGATGGAAAACCAGTTCTCAGCAAAGAAGGGAAAGCTGAAAGGTGGAAAGAGTATATAGAGGGGCTCTATGAACGAAATGAACTTAGAGACAATATTGTAGGAAGGGAAGAGGATGTAGATGAAGATGAAATAGGAGACACTGTACTGAGAGAAGAATTTGACAGAGCCCTGAAAGACCTAAGTCGAAACAAGGCCCCTGGAGTAGATGATATTCCCTCAGAGCTACTGAAGTCTCTGGGAGAACCAGCCATGTCAAAATTGTTTCACCTGGTGTGTAAGATGTATGAGACAGGTGAAGTACCCTCAGACTTCAAGAAAAATGTTATAATCCCCATTCCAAAGAAAGCAGGTGCAGACAGGTGTGAAAACTACAGAACCATCAGTTTAATAAGTCATGGTTGCAAAATATTAACACGAATTATATACAGAAGGATGGAAAAGCTGGTAGAAGCCGACCTCGGGGAAGATCAGTTTGGGTTCAGCAGAAATGTAGGAACACGGGAGGCAATACTCACTTTATGGCTTATCCTAGAAGATAGATTAAGAAAAGGCAAACCTACATTTCTAGCTTTTGTAGATTTGGAGAAGGCTTTTGACAATGTTTATTGGAATAAACTCTTTCAAGTTCTGAAGCAAGCAGGAGTAAAATATAGAGAGCGTAAGGTTATTTACAACTTGTACAAAAACCAGACAGCGGTTGTCAGAGTTGAAGGGCATGAAAGGGATGCAGTGGTTGGGAAGGGAGTAAGACAGGGTTGTAGCCTTTCTCCAATGTTATTCAATTTGTACATTGAGCAAGCTATAAAGGAAAGCAAGGAGAAATTTGGAGAAGGAACTAAAGTTCAGGGTGAAGAATTAAAAACTTTGCGTTTTGCCGACGACATAGTAATTCTGTCAGAGACAGCAAAGGACCTGGAAGAGCAGTTAAACGGAATGGACAGTGTGTTGAAAGGTGCATATAAGATGAAGATTAACAAGAGTAAAACTAGGGTAATGGAGTGTAAGAAAATCAGGTGATGCTGAAGGAATTAGATTGGGTAACAAAGCAATAAAGGAGGTAGATGAATTTTATTACTTGGGCAGTAAAATAACAAATGATGGTCGCAGTACAGAGGATGTAAAATGCAGAATGGCAATGGGTAGAAAAGCGTTCTTGAAAAAGAGAAATTTGTTAACATCGAATATTGATTTAAGCCTCAGGAAGTCCTTTCTGAAGGCATTTGTATAGAGTGTGGCCTTGTATGGGAGTGAGACATGGACGATAAACAGTGCGGACAGGAAGAGGATTGAGGCTTTTGAAATATGGTGCTACAGAAGAATGCTGAAGATTAGGTGGGTGGATCACGTAACTAATGAGGAGGTACTGAACAGAATTGGGGAGAAAAGAAATTTCTGGCATACCTTGACTAAAAGAAGGGATCGATTGGTAGGACACATTCTTAGACATCAAGGAACTGTGAATTTAGCGTTGGAGGGAAGTGTGTGGGGTAAAAACCGCAGAGGAAGACCAAGAGATGGATACATTAAGCAGATTCAGACAGATGTAGGTTGCCGTTCTTATGTGGAGATGAAGAGGCTTGCTCAGGATAGGTTATCATGGAGAGCTGCATCAAACCAGTCTCCGGACTGAAGACCACAACAACAACAAATATAATGTATTTATCCGTCAAATAATTTCTGTAATGTGTATTAAATAATAATAATAATAATAATAAAGATATGTGCAAATATACCTTTTGAAAAGGGAAAAGACAATAATCTACTAAGGAAGTGGTTTCAAGTTAAAATACTACTATTCCACGGAAGAAGTACTGAGGTATTTAAAGTAAGACTGTTTGAACTGATTACTGTCCATAGCACATTCATATATATTACATTAATAAGTAATGATTTTTCTCACTGGTCACATATTTTGTCTTTATAGTTCCGTATGTCAGTCTTGCTAGCCAGAGAGGATGAAAATCATAAAGAACAATCAAAATCACCACTTCTTGTCCGTCACAATGTACGTCCTCACTGTAGAGAAAAGAACTCTGCAAGACCCCGTGACACAGTCAGACTGGTTAATGAAAAGACAATGGATCAAACTGAGGAAGTAAGTACTTTAGTTCTTTGAAATCTTTCTTTGCTTTTTTTTTTACAGGTTATGCTGTTCTAAATATTCACATTCTACATTCTGTTATGATCAGTATTTAATGCTAAGAACTAAAATTTTTCTCTTGTATGACCTGCCTTTACATTGCAATACTATTAGCAACAATGTAATAAAATCATATACCTGCCCCATAACAACAAAGATAGGTGATTTTTGAAGAGGTTCACAAATCACCGAACTCCACACAACATCTAATTAAACAAGAACAAGAGAGTACTTTCCCCTGCACTCTAAATGTTTATTGAGCATAAAACAGCTGTTCATAATAATAATAATAATAATAATAATAGTAATAATAATTTGTTATTATATTTAAATAGAGGATTAAAGTTTTAGGTAGGAGTTCAAAATGGTAAGTATAAAAAAATGGATGTTTTATTATGAATCAGTATTATCACCCTTAGTTACATGTATTTATGCTGGAGTTTTGTGTCCATGTAGTAATTATTTCTCATTAACAGAAGTTGATGCAGAAAAGCAGCATATAATTAACATTTACCAAGCTGAGCTCCAAGCTGAATACCACCTTGTGTATGTTGGTTGATGTAAACTACTTTTATCAAACTTCAGATGGCTGTAGAGCAAGTTTTGTTTGAACAATACAAAAACTGCTATTGAAGTTTGAAATGTTAATGTTTTGATTTCATAAGAAGCATCTATGGAAGATAATTTGTTTTCAGGAAATGAAGAGAGGTTTTTTTGTGAAAATTGTCTTTTACTATTTATTAAGATTAAAGAGGAAATAATCATTGGAAATTGATAATATAACTCTTTAAAGACATTAATTATGTTGTTTGCACATATCTACAAACATATCAATTATTTATCATAATGAACTACATTGTTGTAAATTTTGAAACATTTCATGCAAATGTGCATTACAGTTACTATACTGATATGAGTTCTTTCCTTCCATCCATCCCAGTAATATTTTTCTGCTGTTATATTTTGATTTAGAAAGATGTTAGACATACCAGAACTTAATTATTTTCCAGCATTTCACATCACTATCACTATGGAATTCAGAGAAATCATCAATATCTGCAGTGTCAGCAAGTACTTCTTCAGTTCTTTCTGAAGTTGTGCATCCTTCTCGCTTGCCACTTTAAGTAAAAAGGCTACAAAAATGCTTACTCCAATAATAAGCGTAAAAAACAATGTTCAACAAATGGCTTAAAATCATAGTTCACAAACCAAACAAATGACAGTTATAAGCAAATTGTTTTGGAAATATATATCAATGTCACTTAACATTGTTAGGTCCTGTAATATAGTGCTAAAGTGATGAACTAAAAGCATTAAAGAAACTATGGATTTTAGTGGGATCCCTAAATTTATATTTGAAACAATACAAATCCTATTAATCGTAACACATTGTGTCCCTAAAGTCATGGTGCAGTGTTAACTAGTCATAGGGAGGAAACAAAACAGGATAGAAATGTGAAATCTTCACAAAAAATGAAGAAAAACTCTTCAGGATTATGTTACATAATTATTGATGAAACAATAAAATGAAGCAAATTGCATAGTTTCAGCAGGTCAGGCCATTTCAGTCAAGGTGAATGGTGCAGGGGAAAGTTTAGTGTGTTCTGTGGTTTGCTAAATTTGAACCTTTGACATACTTTCAGTGTGAATATTGTTTTAATGAAGTCCTGCCTCATGGAAATACAATTAATTAGTGGGCTCAGCAGTTGAAAAAACTAGTAGCTTCTTACAAGGGGAAGGCCTCAGACATGGCCAACCGATTTGGCTCAAATTTAGCAGGTCTTTTGTCAAAAATATTTTGGGTCAACACCCCGTTTTTTTAAGAAAATCACCCCTAAAGGTTGTGATTAGCAATCGACGAAATTGGAGGGATTGATAGATAATTGTAAATTGAGCATTTTTCATTATCAGGTATGGAATCTGCAAACTCGTACTTTTCCAGTAATTGAGGAAAGAAACTTCTACAACTGCCACTTCTGTACCCCACATGGTAAACGCTTTTCACCGATAGCGCAATGGCCAAGGTACGAATCTCAAAGAAACCAAGCGGATGTTATTCTTCTTGTTTGTATTTTTCCATATCTCATTTGATAGGGATAGGAGGGTTAATAATATAAGTAAATCAGTAAGGAATGATGATGATAATAAGGTAGGCAAAGGGATCACAGATAGCCAACCGTGTGTCGGTTGTTTACAGTGAGGCACCGGACTGAATGCACGCGGAGAGAGTTATGTTGTCCGGTTGTCTCTTTGTCATATCATAGTTGTGAACCTGGAAGAGTGAAGGTGTCCAGCTTGACCCTTGTACTAGTGATGGGACAACCGACTGTTTTTAACAACCGATTGGTTAATCGGTTGTTTTTTCGTTCAGTCAGTTTTTTCAGTCGAATAAAACAACCGAATGAAAATAGTCTCTGTGGCCGTATGAATGTTTTCACTCACTGGCGGGGTTTGAGTGGTTTCAGTCGATGCGAAACAATCGAATGAAACCAGTCTCTGTCGGTTGTAGCCACTATATGAATGTTTTCACTCATTCAGTGGGTTTGAGTGGTTTCAGTCGATGCGCGAGCACCGAATGAAACAAGTCTCTGTTCTTTTTATGAATGTTCTTGGCATTGAGTGGTTTCGCTTGATGCGATACAAGAGACTGAAAAAGCCTTTGTCGGTTTCTTCAGTTATATGGATGTTTTTAATAATTCATCGACTTTGTGTACTCCTTCAGCATTTTCGGGTATAAATGAACCGTGATTCAGCATGAAACATTCTTAAAGACAAATCTTAAAAATATAGCAGTGTGTCCATGTGTGTGTTTCTATTGCATGTAAATCTGCAGTTTTTGTTCCAATCTTGATGAAATTTTGCACACTTGACGTTCAAAACAAGAGAAACGTCACTGCCTACATCAAATTTAATTCGGTGCATAGCGGAGGGTACTTTACATACTAACTTCGACAAAAACCACAATTTGGCTGCGATCTTGATGAAATTTTGCACACTTGACCTTTAAAACAAGGCGAAGGTAACTGTGTACAATAAATTTCGTAGGTGCATGGCGGAGGGTACTTTACCTACTAACTTCGACAAATTCCGTTGGTATTCGAATTTTAATGATATATTTCACTCTTCACCTTCAAAGAAAGAGAATGGTCACCGTCTACATCTACTTTAGTTCGATGCATGAGAGAAGGTATTCCAGAATTCGACGCCAATATAGAGTTTTATTCCGATCTTGATAAAATTTTGCACACTTGAATTTCAAAACAAGTGGCATCTAAGATTTTGTATGGTACATGGCGCAGGGATGGAATAAACCTCCACACCGTTTCACCGATAACCACAGAAATATCTGTGACAAGAGTAAATAATTATGAAACTCGAGCTGAATGTTTTCATACACTGCTGACGAATACAGACGCGCTGAAGGAAATTTACAGCACTGATAAATGTTGTATGTCTTCTCATACTCCTTCAAATTAGATGGAATTAACAAAAATGTTTTTATAAGAAACATTTTTATACAAAATACTTTAATAAACGTTTATTTACAATATCTAATGTTTTAGTTATCTTCGAATTTGGATCTAGCAAATATGCTCAAAGTTAAAATACTTAACTCTGTCCTACTAATACCTTAGATATGTATGAAAAATAAGCCGCAAACCGCACGTTTCTACCTGTTCCCACTTCGGAGATACAGTATGCGAGGTTAAACTTGTAGCGCTCATTTTGGAACACCCTGTAGTTTCCACGCTTCTTTATTGAGACAGTAAGAAACCGACAACAATGGGCGATGGCACGCCTCGCGACGCCGCCAGACACTGTTGTGTGGAGTTTGGCGCGCGCCTGCTGGCGCTGTCGCCCGTGGAAACGCCAGCGAGGCAGCACCCCCTCTCGTGTTCCCGCTCCCCGCGGTACTTCGTGGTCATTGGCCACTTATCTTCTACGGATTGTGGATGTCTGCGAAAGTAATCTGATAGGGCCCAGATGATCGGCATTTTTGAGGTCTGTGGTGGGCAATGAAAGTGATCGCAGGTCTGCTCCAGCGATATGACATTTAATTAGTTACTCGTTGATGGCCCCTCGAACAATTTAATCTACAACAAAATATTAATCACTGTTACTGTGTAGTATAAAACGAAAAGTTACTTCATTCACTACATAATTAAATGAACATTGTAATACGCATTTTAACTTTGGCATACTCCTTTTACATGGCGGTATAATGTAGCACTGCTGTAGTTATCTGATGTGCATGTAAGTTTCATTCATAGAAATGTAAGCTAACACACTAATGAGTCGTTTCAGTTGGGATAATGATTACATTTTTCAACCGACAGAAAAACTTACTGCCTCTTTTCACTTGAAAAGAAAGAATGAGTAATTCAGTCAATGTACAAAACTGCAAAAGTGTCGCATGTTTTCATTCGGTTGTTCCCACAGACTACTTTCATTCGAAAAAAATAAACGAATATTAATCCAACATAGTAAAACTACTACCGACTGACTGTTTCATTCGTTTGCTCCCACTGACTGGTTTCACTCAAAAGAATTAATGAACAGGCCAACGTACTGTGTCAATTTTTTCATTCGGTTGGCCCCATCGACTGATTTAACTCAAAAGAAAAGGAATGAGTGGTTCAACCGACTGTGTCGATTTTTTTATTCGGTTGCTCCGACCGACTGATTTCACTCAAAAGAAGGAATGAGTAGTCCAACCGACTGCATCGATTTTTTCATTCGGTTGATCCCACCGACTGGTTTCACTCAAAAGAACGAATGAATACTCCAACCGACTGAATCGGTTGTTTCATTCGGTTGGTCCCACCGACTGGTTTCACTCAGAAGAATGAATGAATAATTCAACCGATACGAGAAACTACAACCGAATGATCGATTTTTTTCCAACAACCGAATGAATCGATTGTTTTCATTCGATTGTTCCCATCACTACCTTGTACAAGTCAATCAGAAAGAGTTGTTCTCCGTCATTAGGCTGCCACGAACTCGCGGATACATGTAGTGACTTTTCTATTGTTAATGCACTGAATGAAATATGTTTTGTGAATAAATACAATGTTCTTCCATGAGTATGTAGTTTGTAGTAATTAGCTCTTTTGTTTATGCTGTAGTAACTAGTTATTGTTTGTTGTGTCATAACTTTCAGGTGCATAATCTCAATAATGGAGAATGTACACCTTTCGACTAGTGCTCTAATATATAGTTGGGAGCCTGTCACAGACGATGGCAAGTGGGAAATTACCAACACTGAGTTTTGGTTTCTAAAAGTGTTGCAAAACAGATGCATTATCAATGCACTACCAGGCAGTTCTGATTCTCAGCATTCCAGATTTATAGGAGCGGATATCGCCAAGCATTTTATGGAGCTGACGAATAAAATGACTTTTGTTGATACTGAAGTACTATACCATGAAGACGAAGCAGAAGGTGATTCAGTTAAAACTGTCACAACTATTGAATCGAAAAATTGTCATAATACTTTGGAAATTTCCACATCACAGGGAATATGTGCTTCATCTGTTCCCATTGAGTATTACGAAGTGGTTACTAAATGATTGAACTATGGCTCTATACCCCTTGAAGTAAAAGTAAAGGTGGTAGTGCTAGCTAGGAAACATCCAAACTGGAACTTACAAACACTCCAAAAGAATGGAGCAACAACAGCCCTGAAGAGGAAGAAGGACTTGAAACTGTGGGAAAGTGATATTGTTAAAGGAGGGACGAGATACAACAAATACCAAGAGATAAATAAGTGGACATACAACCGATTTGTTGAATCTCGTCATTGTAACGAGAAACTAACAACGAGGATACTTCAGGAGTGGGCTGTAGGTACAGTGCTTCAATATACGGCTAACAAGGATTTTATGTTTGCTGCCTCATTATCTTGGGCACGGAATTTCAAATCTGAGTATAAAATTCATCAACAGCATGTCACTAAATACGTCTTTCATCAGGAGGTACAAAATATAGAGGTTATACAGAAAGTGGCAGCTCTTTTCAGCACACAAAGGGCATCACTTATGACCAGTTTTAATCATGATTACATGACCAATACCGATCAAACAGGATGCATGTATCGGATGAACATTTGAGGCACATTATCGCATAAGGGAGAAAAAAGCGACCCTTGTTGTCAGAGCTGGATCTATGACATTCCTCAAGGGGGACAAGCTTAAATTTGCCGCCCCTTCATTCACCCCATAAGAATCGACATTTTTTATGCTAATTTGGTTTACATATTTCTAAATAAATGTTACCGTCTCTCAACATTAACTGAAGAAAACACAGTTTTCGTAAGCACAATATTGCACGTTTCGAGTACACTCGTCGAATGGCTCGGCAGGCAGTCCCAGCTGTTTGACAGTGTGCCGCCAGCAGATGGCGCGCAGCTCGCATCAGCTTTTACGATGACCATGCCCTCCTGTGACTAGGCCGGGAACTATCTTGGCCGGGCCCGCGCCAGCCACGGAACAATACCGGCGCGTGCAATCTGAATGGCCTGCTAGGCCATAACATTTCTCCCCCCTTGGGGCGAGGAGCCGGGCTCCCGAATGGCGGTGCCGAAGTCTGGCTGCTGGGACTCTTCCACCTCCATCTGATCATCTGGTGGCTCCATCCACTCCCTAGCCGGAACCACCTCGTACGGAACCCCTTTGATCGACGAGGGGTTCGCCCTCGTGAACGCTGTCTTGCTGCTCCCAGCACTGGCTATGGCGGTGGGTCCTCCATTCGCCCCTCCTGTGGCACCTCCATGGGCAACTCCGGGCCCCCATTGGCTGATGGCAAGGTGCCCCCACTGCCAGTGACTGGAGCTGTCCACCGTAAGTCCACCGTAGGGGACCGTAGGTGTGGGAGGAGGATGGCGGACCCGGAGCTGATCGTGGTGGCGGGTGAGGATCCCAGTAGGAGAACGGACCTCGCAGAGACAACGGCCAAGCCCCCGAACGACCATGGCCGGGATCCAACGTGGATGGCGGCCGTAGCTTCGAGTCCAGACAGCCAAGCCAGGGGCAAAACGCGACAGAGGACGAGGACGGGGTGCAGAAGGGCCCGGATGCACGAGGGACAACAGCGTCCTATGAGGGCGGCCGTAAAGGAGCTTAGAGGGGCTCTGCTGACCTGCCGGGGTGGACCGATAGGACGACAGGAATTGGAGGAGGGCGTCCTCCACTGAAAGATGCACCACATACTTGCGCATTTGCGTCTTGAAGGTGCGGACAAACCTCTCCGCTGCCCCATTTGACTGTGGGTGGAAAGGTGGGGCCAGGACATGGTGGATCCCATGGGTAGAACAAAAATTGTGAAAGTGTTGTGAAGTAAACTGTGGCCCATTATCTGTCACCAATGCGGCCGGGAGACCCTCAATAGAAAATAGCTTTAACTGGGAACATGTGGTAACTTTCGCAGACGTGGAGGCCAGACGAACGACAAACGGGAAGTTGGAGTATGCGTCAATGACGCAAAGCCAATACCTATCTAAGAAGGGCCTCGCAAAATCGACATGGAGTCGTTCCCAAGGTGCAGACGGAGTGGGCCATGGAGAGAGATAGTTGAGCGAGGAGCTGCTTGTTGGGATGCACAAGAAGAGCATCCTGCAATGAGGCGAGTTATGTCCCCATCTATGCCTGGCCAATATACATGTCGGCGGGCAAGCATCTTTGTGCGAGAGATGCCCCAGTGGTCCCAGTGTAGAAGATAGAGTATCTGCTGGCGCAATGATGCTGGAACCACCACTCGATGGGAGCCGTCTTCCGTGGACAGAAGTACAATGCCCTCGTAGGTGCTAAGGCGGTGACGAATGGCATAATAATTGAGGTGAGGGTCTGATGCCCGACACGGAGGCCGCTCCGACCAGCCTCGCTTCACCCGTGTAAGGACTACCCAGAGGACAGGGTCAGCCGCGGTAGCCTCCGCGATCCGTGAGCTATTGATAGGGAAACTGGAGACTACATCTACTGCCGACTCGTCAACAGCAAATCACAAAAGTTCTTCGGCATGAATGACCGGGTCGGGGCCTATCGGGAGGCGCGATAGGGCGTTGGCATTGGCATGATGAGCCGTCGAGCGGTACTGTATCTCGTAATGAAAACGAGAGAGGTACAAAGCCCAGCGTTGAGGCCATGGGCTGCCTTGTCCGGAAGAGCCGCCGATGGGTGGAACAAGGACACTAATGGGCGGTGGTCCGTGTATAGGGTAAACTTTAATCCATAGAGATAAACGTAAAATTTTTTTAGAGCAAAAACGATGGCTAGGGCCTCCTTGTCCACATGGGAATACCGGCGCTGCACCTCTGTAAGAGTTTTAGATGCAAACGCCAACGGGCGCTCCGACCCATCGGGAAACCGATGTGCCAGCACCGCCCCCACACTGTGCTGGGAGGCATCTGCAGCCACCACCAGCGGGACCCCTGGGGTGTACGCCGCGAGGCAGGGATCCTCAAGGAGGGCCCCTTTAAGTGATTGAAAAGCCCGCTCACAAGCTGGAGACCAGTGGAACGGGACGCCCTTACGCAGCAATTGGTGCAGGGGGTGAGCCACTGTGGCTGCCTGTGGGAGGAAGCGATGATAATAGGCGTTCTTACCCAGGAATACTTGAAGTTCATGAACGGAAGGACGGGGAAGAACTGCGACCGTACGCACGTGCTCTGCCACGGGACGCACTCCCGACCTGGATACCTCGTAGCTCAAGTACTCGATAGTCGGTTGGAAGAAAGATTATTTCTGCAAATTACAGCGGAGGCCAGCCCCCTTCAGAATGGAAAACAAGGAACGGAGGTTGGCAATATGGTCAGCAGCTGTGGATCCCGTCACTACAATATCATCCATGTAGTTCATGCAACAGGGGACCAGTGCTAGCAACTGCTCCAAAAAACGCTGAAAGATTGCGGGGGCACTGGCCACACCGAACGGCAATCTCTGATATTGATATAGGCCAAAAGGCGTAGAAATCGCCAGCGCCTGCTTGGAGGCATCATCTAAAGGCAACTGAAGATAAGCCTCTGCCAGATCTATCTTCGAAAAATACTGGCCCTCCGAAGACCGATCTATCAATTTCGCTGGGCAACGCATGGGAAAAGAATCAATGATGGATTGAGAATTTACAGTTTTCTTAAAGTCGCCACATGAACGCAGGGTCCCTTAGGGCTTGCGTATGACAACTAGAGGGGAGGCCCACTCGCTTGCTGTGATAGGACGCAAAATACCTTCCGCATCAGGCGATCTAATTCAGATTTAACAGCGCCGTGGAGGGCGATCAGGAGAGGCCGAGCCCGACAGAAGATGGGGCAAGCCATATTTTTAAGTGTAATAGTGGCCCGAAAATTCTTAGCACACCCAAGACCCGGCGCAAACAAAGACGAGAACTCAGCGCGGAGCTGTGTGAGACTCTCGTATGGAATTTGATCGGAAACCAAGCAGACAGAATCGGTAATAGTAAAGCCAAAAGCGTGGAAAGTATCGAGGCCGAAGATATTCGTAGCCGTTGCACTGTTTACGACCACAAACGGTACCGAGCAGCTAACGTTCTGAAATGTAGCTTCAGCGACAAACGACCCCAACAGTGGAATAGGGTGGCCACCGTAGCTAACCAACGCGTGAGGCACCGGACGTAAAGTGGGGGAGCCTAATGCTTGATGAGTAGCAGAACTGAGAAGCGATGTCGTCACGCCAATGTCCACTTGAAGTGTGACAGTTTTCCACAGAATGCGGAGGTCTATAAACAATTTAGGCGGCTGTACGCCGACGGGAACAACCTTATTAATATCCATGGCCAATGCGCCGAAATCGCGAGGGTCAGAGGTCCTTTTGCGGCCCTTAGCAGAGGAGCGGCACACTCGGGCGATGTGTCCGAATTTCCCACAACGATTACACATGGCCCGTCTGTGCGAAAGACATAAAACCGGCTCGCTCTCTGAAGCGGGCAACGCACGCCGCCTTTCCCCCCGCCTATATGACACAGGCAAGCGCCGCGGCGTCAGAAGGGAGGGAGGGGAGGGTGACGCAACAACAGCCACCGAAGAAACCGGCGCCACGGATAACTGGGCCAAATCGGCAACAGAGGATACCTCCCCTCAAGCGGAAAGTTGACTCCCCACAGCCTCAGAAACTTCAAATGCGCATGCAATACGCAAAACCTCCGCTAATGAGGGATCGTCTGATTGAAGAGCCTGCTTGCGAATGTCCAGGTCGGGAGCAAAACAAATCAAAACATTGCGGATCATAGAGTCCGCATATGAATCACCATGCGGCTCGGACCTAAACATACAACAACGGGCCCCTGCAGTTCCGTGGCCCACGTGCGGTTTGACTGTCCCGGATGTTTATGCGAATGGTAGAAAGATATGGGGGCCAACACCCCGTGAGAGTGGCGGCGAAAATATGCCGCAAAGGGAGAACAGATATCTGGAAAGGACAAGGATGCCTGCGTCTGAAGTGGTGCCAAATCGCCCAGCAAACGAAAAAGACGAGGCGAGAGCCACGAAAGGAAATAAGCTTTCTGCTTACCTTCATCACACACCTGGGAGGCTACGAAGTGTTGGCGTAAATGCTGTTCATAGACGGACCAATCCTCGGCATTGTTGTCAAAGGGAGGAAATGGAGGAACGGGCACAGAAGACCGCAACCCGACCTGTTGTGTCACCGCCCTAGTCAAGGTGTCAATAGACGCCGTGAGGGAAGCATTCTATTGAGCCAAAACTTCCAGTAACGACTGAAGATTCGTCAACAACGCGCTAAGGTGTTCTGCCATGACTGCGGCAGGAAGACCACGCTACCATAAACCTCATCGCCACTGAAGAAAACACAGTTTTCGTAAGCACAATATTGCACGTTCCGAGTACACCCGTCGAATGGCCCGGCAGGCAGTCCCAGCTGTTTGACAGTGCGCCGCCAGCAGATGGCGCGCAGCTCACGTCAGCTGTTTCGATGACCGTGCCCTCCTGTGGCTAGGCCGGGAACTATCTCGGCCGGGCCCATGCCAGCCACGGAACAATACCGGCTCGCGCGATCTGAATGGCCCGCTGGCCCATAACATTAACATATTTTATTGACTGAATTAAGATCAAAGGAAAACATAACAATTTTAATTTATACAAATATATAACATGATTGATTTGATTTGTTTTTCTCAGGGAAGCCAAAACAGTCTTGGTCCAACCCACCACTGCCCGCACCGAAACTAAGTTTATTGTGTGGTATCACTCCCTGTATATCTAGTAAAGCCAACCATTGCCCTTGAACACTGCAAGGAGTCCGTTTACCAGTTCTTTATTAGACACAAGTTCTTCAGGTCTGGTTGTCCCAAATGTTCTGTGCCTTTTACTCTCCAATGCAATGCATTCGAAGATTAGATGTGATGCAGTTTCATCACCGTCATCACAGATCCTACATTTAGGGTGCTCTTCTGTTATTCCCATTGTATTTAGGTGTTTCTTGAAATTCCCATGGCCTGTCAGCAATCCAACCATGAGTCTAATCTCTCTCCTATTCAGGCCCAGGATTGCAGATCTTCTTTTAAAACATGGCTTTGGCATCATTATCTTGCCATGTTTTTGTTGGTAGACTTTAGTTCAATATTCTACGTGCTGTCTTCTGAGCCAGTTACTTAGCTCCAATTTGATCATTGCCTTGGTGATTGTCAGGACAGGTTCCGGTCCAATAAATTGAGTCTCTGCCCCCATCCTGGCTAATCTGTCAGCATGTTCGTTGCCACTGATCCCCTAGTTGCCAGGGATCCACAATAGGTTTACTCTATTGATTTTCCCTAGCTCCACCAGAACCCTGTGACATTTTGCAACAATTTTAGACCTTGTTGCAGGAGCTGCCAGTGATCTCAGGGCTGCCTGGCTGTCTGAATAGGTATAGATGCTACGATCTTTGTAGCACCTACGCAAATTCTCCTCCATACATGCCCTGATGGCAGTGATTTTGGCCTGGAATACTGAGGCCAGTTATCCTAGAGTGATGACGCCCTCCAGTCTTGGCTGCACTTCGTATACCCCGGCCCCAACACCTTGGTCTGATTTTTACCCGTCAGTGAATCCAATATCCCCCATCCCCGGTGTCGAACTATTTTCTCCCACTGCTCCCTACTTCCAATTGTTATATTGAAAGGCTTGTTGAAGCAGTATGGCGTTATAATATAGTTGGCTGGCATTTCCCCAACCTTTCCTATATTTACCTCACTCACTATTTTAGTGTGTGATTCTGGATATCCCAGAGAGTTCCAGTTTTTGCCAGTTTTGAGTCTGTATGCATCAGCCGCTGCCTCCATCTTGACCCAAAGGTGTAATGGGGGCATATCCAGCATGGTTTCCATCCCAGCAGTTGGTGTGCTGCTAATTGCGCCTGTTATGGCTAAGCAGGCTAATCTCTGCACCTTACCAAGCTCCTTAGCAGCAACCTGCTGTTCTACCTTCTTCCACCACACGACTGCCCCATAGTTGATCCTGGGTCTAATCACTGTGGTGTATATCCAGTGCATACCCTTGGGGCTCAGGCCCCAATTTTTGCCACAAGCTCTCCTTTTACTTACTAAAGTACCTTTTGCCTTGGAGCAAATATTCCTAATGTGAGGGGTCCATGTCAGTTTCTCATCTAGATATTTCACTTCATTGAAAAGCTTTAGATTCCAACTTGAATGTTGGATATGCTTCTTTGTGAATGGTACAACAACAGTCTTCTTAGGACTAACCCCCAGATCCTGTTTTCTGCACCAGTCTTGTACAATGTCCAATGCACCTTGTGCCATATTCTTTACTGTGTCAGCAAATTTGCCAAGTATTACTATGACAAGATCATCAGCATATCCTTGGCAAAAGTACTGCCTAGAGTTTAATTCTCCAATGAGATCATTCACCACTATATTCCACAATAAAGGGGAAAGAACTCCTCCTTGCGGGCAACCCTTAGTGGTGTTGATTACCATTTTTTCATTCATCATGGTAGCTTCTACCTTTCTTCCACTGAGCATGGCCCTAGTCCACCTACATATAGTGGTCCTTAGGTCATGCACCTCTGCTGCCCTAACCATGGAATCGAAGGTCATGTTGCTAAAAGCACCCTTGATGTCCAAGAAGATACAGAGGGCTATTTCCTGAAAGTGTAGTACTTTCTCCACCTTCCCAACGAGTTGGTGGAGAGCTGTCTCACATGATTTACCTGGCTGATATGCATGTTGGTTTAAATGTAGAGGAGCTCTACTTAACCTCCTTTCTCCAACATGTACATTAACCAGCTTTTCCAATGTCTTAAGAATGAAGGAGGACAGGCTGATTGGTCTCATATCCTTCGCCTTGGTATGATCAATTCTCCCTGGTTTAGGAATGAAGACAACCTTCACTGCCCTCCAGGCATTGGGAATGATTCCTGCTGCTAGGCTAACCCTGAATAACCTGCATAGGAATCGAATAAGATTTTCTCCCGCTTGTTGCAGGAGAGCTGGAAAGATTCCATCAGGGCCAGGTGACTTGAACGGTTGAAATGTTCCCACCACCCATCGGACCTTACACTCCTTGGCCAAATCCCAGTCCTCTTTGCGAATTCCTGAGAACTGTTGTCTCTCAGGAATCACATTCTGGTCTGAGTTATCCCCAAGAGTATATTGAGGAAAGTGAGTCTTGAGGAGCAGTTCCAGCGTTTCATGTGCTGTCTTTGTATACTCCCCATCCTCCTTCCTCAATGTTCCTCCTGGATTAGTTGGTACCCTAGTGAGGATTTTATGAAGTCTCGCTTGAGCAGCCGTGCCCTCCACTTCATCACAGAATACCTTCCAGGATGCCTCCTTTGCCTGTCTGATGGCAAGGTTGTAATTGACAAGGGCCTCACGATACTTTGCTCATTGTCCTTTGCGCCTCCCAAGGTTAAACAGTCTCCATACCTGTTTCCTTTGCATTTCCAGGTTATTATTCCACCAAGGCACACTCCTATTTGTGCACTTCTTGGTGATTGAGCAGTTGCCCTGGTATGAGGTCACTATAGCAGAGGTTACGGCCTCTGCTACTTCCTCAAACTCTGCTGGATTCCTTATCGATGTTTTAATTTCTGATAGGCTGAAGTCAAGATCTTTCCTATATGTCTCCCAGTCCATTATCCTGGGATTCCTATAGGCTATGGTCTTTCTGGTTCCCATTTCAACCTTGAATTTAATATACATGTGATCTGATGAGGATGGCTCCAGGACCACATGCCACTGTTTGACGTAACTTCCCATCATCATGGAACCAAAAGTTATGTCAATTACTTCTTCCCTTCTACTATTGCTGAATGTAGGTTCATCACCCCTATTCAGGATCTCCAAGTTGTTAGATAGGAGAAATTCAAGAAAGTGCTCACCTCTGCTGTTGGTGCCCTTGCTGCCCCACGATAGATTGTGGGCATTGGCATCACATCCCACCAATAGTTCGTCACCTTGCTGATGGCAGGCTTCCGTCAGTCTCCTCACTTCCAAAGAAGGAGGAGAGCTGTTTTCGTAAGGGTGGTATGCTGAGGCCAAAACAATTTCCCTCGTGATACCTTCCTCACGTTGCTGCATCCTGATGGTCACCAGGTCCCTGGAACAAAAAATCCATCATTGGTATGAAAGGTATTCCATTTCTAACATAAATGCATGTTCTGGAGTTTTTTAGATTTCTAGCATAAATAAGCTTACCTCCAGTACCACCGAGGCCCGATACACCCACTTTGTATAAATAAGGTTCTTATATCAGGGCCACATCCACCTACTGTCTCCCTAGGCGACGGCTCAGGGCAGCAGTGGTCCCTTTACTGTACTGCAGGTTTATTTGCAGCACTTCCAGTCCCCATCTTGCTGCCATTATTGCCTTTAAGGTCTTTGATTACCCTGAAGGCGACCTTCGAGAACCCTAAAAACAGTTTCAGGCCTTGCTCTCGCAATGCCTTCAGGGACTTCTATCCGACCTCCACCACCAGGGTTCATCCTTCCGGAATGACCTTTTGGTTAATTACCCTCAAATCCTTTGTCGAGACTTTTGGGTTCTGGACCCTTATTTTCTAGAACATAGTCTTCGGAGAGACATCCTTAAGGATCTTTGGTACCCATATTGATACCTTTGTGGTCGTCAGGAGTTCGGCTGCTGTCTTGGCCAGCAGCTTCGCATCCTCTCACGCGGATATCATGGGCACCTTGTACTTAAGCCATTCTGCTGAGTGGCCCCCCTCATAGACAAAAATGAGGGCACCGCGATCTAGATAGAACCTCCTGAATTTGGGTCCTGGACCAGCGTCCCCCCCCCCCCCTCCCCAATCTTTTCAAAGAGGGCCACCTGCACGAGCTCCTCCTGCTGCGAGGTGATGCTCACCAGTGGGTATCCTCCTTGGACAACTGATATTCTAAAGACTGAGACTGCAGTACTATAGGTCTGTTTCCCTATTTCCTGCCTCAGTCTTATAGGATCACGCTTGTCCAGAGAGGAGGGAGTCTTAGGTTCCTCCCTAACCCTCTTGCTACCTGTCTTTGAAGTCGAGGGGGTCTGTGTATCCCCTTCGACCTGAGACAGTTTCTTTTTGGGGGTCTTGGGCTCAAGCCCTTTTGATTCCCTCCACTTATGTTTAGGAAGCCATTATTTTCCTTCCATTTGCTTCTGTTCCTTGAGAAGTTTCCTCCTCTGAGCCCCAGACAAGGCCTTAATCCTAATCTGGTCCAACATCTCTGTTACAGTTCCCACTTCTTGCTCAGGTCTAGACCCTGATTTAGAAGTAGAAGTGCACTCCATCGGTCCTGATCTCGATGTCTGAGTATCTAAGGTCTCAGATAGCCCCTCAGATTCTTTTAAAATAATTTCTTTTTCTGTGTTCATCTTAGTCCCATGAGATTTGGGGATTTATATGGTCCACATTACGATAACCCCGCGCAGTGTAAGGCTGCTTACTCAGGGAGGTCTCCCGGTATTCCTGAGGCTCCGTTCGAGACACATCCACCCACGTGCCATGCACTCCTCGGCACGGATTGCATCACACCTTGGGTTGGGAAGGGAAATGAGAAAGGACTGGTAGAGGATGAGGAAGATGGTACGTTGTGGGACACTCTTAGTCTCATCCATCAGCTTAGGTCTTTTCGGCAGTAGGTTCTCTACCTTCGGTATAGCCCTCAACTTCCCACTGATGTTCAAGCCTCTCCACCCGCATGGACAGTGCTTCGTCAAGGTGGTGTCCACCAGAGAGGTATAACATGATTAATCATTGCACAAAAATAAATTTAAAATTTCACTTTTCGAGTTTTTGTGTGTGTGTGTGTGTGTGTGTGTGTGTGTGTGTGTGTGTGTGTGCTCTGTGGATATTATACTCAGAGTTGTTAATCTTTGTTGAGCAATCATGCTCCTCAAGTGATTTTTAATTAGTTTCAGCTTTCTGAAGCTTCTTTCTCCAGACAAAACGGAAACTGAGATGGTAAGATATATTTTTAACGCAGTAGTATGGTAGGGATACCCCTCTAACAAATTTATTTTTATAAGTCAAACTTAATATGCATGGTGCAGTGGCATCTTGCAAGATTCTGTCTACTGCCAGCGCTTGTTGTTTGAAACTTTCAACTTCAAAAATAAGTTCTTCCTTGCTAAGATCTTCTGTATAGGTAACTGTCAGTTCTGCTGCAGAAAAATAAACTGTGCACTAATTTTCTCAAGTGCATTGAACCTGGTACTGAGCTTGATTGTCACTCTGTCAATAATTTCTAACAGGACATCCTGAAGAAATCTTCCTGCGAATGTTCGGATACTTCGTCGTCACAAATCTCATTGGCCATTTTCTTCTTTCTTCTTATGTTTTTTTTTCAGAGAATACCATTGATACCTCATTATATTCTGCCAGCACTTTGGTGCCAGAAGAAACATATATGTTGTTGATGTGGTCTTCAGTCTGGAGACTGGTGTGATGCAGCTCTCCACAATACCCTATCCTGAGCAAGCCTCTGCATCTCCACATAAGAACAGCAACCTACATCTATCTGAATCGGCTTATTGTATCCATCTCTTGGTCTTCCTCTGCAGTTTTTACCTCACACACTTCCCTCCAATGCTAAATTTACGATTCCTGGATGTCTTAAAAATGTGTCCTACCAAGCGATCCCTCCTTTTAGTCAAGGTATGCCAGAAATTTCTTTTCTCCCCAATTCTGTTCAGTACCTCCTCATTAGTTATGTGATCCACCCACCTAATCTTCAGCATTCTTCTGTAACACCATATTTCAAAAGCCTCAATCCTCTTCCTGTCTGCACTGTTTATCGTCCATGTTTCACTCCCATACAAGGCAACACTCCACACAATACCTTCAGAAAGGACTTCCTTAGGTTTAAATCAATATTAGAGGTTAACAATTTTCTCTTTTTCAAGAATGCTTTTCTACCCATTGACATTCTACATTTTATATCCTCTGTACTGCGTACATCATTTGTTATTTTACTGCCCAAGTAACAAAACTCATCTACCTCCTTTATTGTTTCGTTGCCTAATTTAATTCCTTCAGCATCACCAGATTTTCTGACACTGCACTCCATTACCCTCGTTTTACTCTTGTTAATATTCATCTTATATGCACCTTTCAGCACACTGTCCATTTCGTTCAACTGCTCTTCCAGGTCCTTAGCTGCCTCTGACAGAATTACTATGTCATCGGCAAAACGCAATGTTTTTAATTCTTCACCCTGAACTTTAATTCCTTCTCCAAATTTCTCCTTGCTTTCCTTTATAGCTTGCTCAATGTACAAATTGAATAACATTGGAGAAAGGCTACAACCCTGTCTTACTCCCTTCCCAACCACAGCATCCATTTCATGCCCTTCAACTCTTAACAACTGCTGTCTGGTTTTTTTACAAGTTGTAAATAATCTTACGCTCCCTATATTTTACTCCTGCTTGCTTCAGAACTTGAAAGAGTTTATTCCAATCAACATTGTCAAAAGCCTTCTCCAAATCTACAAAAGCTAGAAATGTAGGTTTGCCTTTTCTTAATCCATCTTCTAGGATAAGCCGTAATGTGAGTATTGCCTCCCGTGTTCCCACATTTCTCCTGAACCCAAACTGATCCTCCCCAAGGTCGGCATCTACCAGCTTTTCCATCCTTCTGTAAATAATTCATGTTAATATTTTGCAACCATGACTTATTAAACTGATGGTTCTGTAGTTTTCACACCTGACTGCACCTGCTTTCTTTGGAATGGGGATTATTACATTTTTCTTAAAGTCTGAAGTTACTTCACCTGTCTCATACATCTTACACACCAGGTGAAACAGTTTAATCATGGTTGGTTCTCCCAGAGACTTCAGTAGCTCTGAGGGAATGTCATCTACTCCAGGGTCTTGTTTCGATTTAGGTCTTTCAGTGCTCTGTCAAATTCATCTCTCAGTCTAGTATCTCCTATTTCATCCTCATCTACTTCTTCCTCCCTTCCTACAACATTGTTTCTAAGTTCATTTCCTTCGTAGAGCTTCTCTATATACTCTTTCCACCTTTCAGCTTTCCCTTCTTTTTGCTGAGAACTGGTTTTCCATCTGTGTTCTTGATATTCATAGAACTGTTTTTCTTATCTCCAAAAATCTGTTTTATTTTCCTGTAAACATTCTTCTACATCCTTGCATTTGCATTCTAGCCACTCCTGCTTAGCCATCTCACACTTCCTGTGTGCTTCTATAGATGCACAAATCTCTACTAACTTTTGCCTGTCTTGATTTGCTTGTTCTTTTTTTAATCAAGAGTTCAACAGCCTTTGCTTTCTTAGTAGCTTTCTAATTTTATTATTATTATTATACTACGGTGGATCTTTTCCATCCTTAATCATCTTTATTGGCACATATTTCTGTAACCCTTTACTTAAAATGCATTTAAATTTAGTACACAATTCCTCTACATCCATTGTACCAGAACTAAACAATGCCCATTCATTTCTAAGTGTGATGCTAACAATTGTTTATCAGCTCTTTCTAACAAAAACACTCTCCTAACCTTCTTGATTGGTTTATTAACTTTAATCACCATTGACACTGTCTCTACACTGACATCTCTATACTTATAAGCTGCATTTGTTGTCTGTCCTCATATAACGCAAGATCCAGATAACCAAATAAATTGAAATTTCGTACACATACACAAAATTACATGGGGAAGGTTCTTAAACAGGTTTCATTCCAATTTTTTGGAAAAACCAACCGGAAAATTTGAGAAGAAGTGAAAGTGCATTTTCAGTGTGTCTGTGTAAATCTATATCTTCGCACTGGTCTAGATAAAATTTTGCACAATTTATCTTCAAAATAAGAGGAAGGGCACTGTCTACATAAAATTTTGTTCAGTGCATGGTGGAGGGTACTTATAGATTTCGCCAAAATCAACAGTTTTGCTCCAATATTGATGAAATTTTGTACATGTGACCTTGAAAAGAAGATGAAGGTTACTGTCTACATAAAATTTTGTTCGGTGTATGGGGCAGAGTACTTTACTTACAGAGTTCAATTGCAATCTTGCAGACACCATGGCCAGTTGTATGTGGTCTGCTCCAGAGTGGGCAAAGACAAAAATATTTTTGTACATACTCCCAATGGAACTGCCAAAAATGCTTCAACAGAAATGTACTCTTTTATTACATGCAAATAAACAGCTTTGTATGCTTCTACAGTAAACCTTATTTTAAACCTGGGCAAAGCCAGGTACCTGCAGCTAGTCATTAATAAGATAATGATATTGATTGATCCATAGAATAGACTGAAATGGTTTAAAATTGCTTCATGACATTGATAGTAATGAACAATTCCTAAAGAGGATAATGTTTAGTGATGAGACCACGTTCTATGTGTGTGGGCATGGTTGTTGCTATAAGATTAGTTTATGGGCTGCTGAAAATGCTCATGTCCACATTCAGTACAAACATATACAATGGACACCTTATATGCTCTTGTGCAAGATTAAATTGTGGGCCCGTATTTCTTTGCAGTGTAGACTATGGGTTCAGACAACTACCTAGAGATGTTGCATTTGTATGCAGTGCCACAAATTGAAACTGAAGACGATGACATCTTCCAACATGACGGTGCTCCTCCACACTACATCAGAATTGTTTAGGAGTTTCTTGATACAACATTTCCCCAGCTATGGATGGAAAGGGCTATATTTAAGGCATGGCCTTCATGATCCTTGGGCTTGATGTGCCTTGACTTTTTCATGTATGCCAGCCACAGCTGTGTTATCAAAGAAGTTAAGGTCAACTGCCAAGGAGCGAGGCAAGACTGTGACAAGGCAGAGTCTAGCGGGCTTCCTGATGATCAGGGGCAATGCTTGCCACTAATGACATTTGTCAAACATTGTGCACCCCTCCTGACCCCCAAATAGTTATTTGATTGTGTAATAGTGTCGCATCCTTGAGTCCCCCCATTTCTTGATGTACATTCAGCAGTTCTTGTCTACTGATACAGTTAATTAAACATTACAGTTGTGCAAATCTATCTAATTGAATAACTATTTGGGATTTAAGGGAGTGCACAATGTTTGGCGAATGGACTTAGTGGCAGGCATTGACCCTGATTATCAGGCAGCCTGCCAGACTCTGCCTTGTTGTCGCCTTGCCCCACCACTCGGCCATTGACGTTCACTTGTTGGATAAGACCGATCAGGCCACTGCATCATCGAAGATGCGTGCAGCTAGATCGACTACTGCATGCCTCCGGGATAACACTCCTGTGCCAATGAGAAATTTTCTAACTCCATCGATTACGTTATCAGTAGCACCTTAAAATGTGTGAAACCATAATGAAGGTATCACTCATCCCAAGATAACCAGTTGAATAACTTGACTTTTAACAACAGATACAGAAGATTGCGTCTTCTTGTGTATAATGCGATTGACAATTTGGATATGGATTTTGATATGAATGTAATTGCACAGGTGATATTGCAAGGCCCTATGACATTCTGTGGATGTGTTGTTAAGTTCGCAATAATTAACAAAGTTACACCCCAACATGAAAGTAGGTGGTTGATTTGCCGTTCTTTGTTGTATTGGTAGGAGTATTAAACTGCATGGCAGTTTGGAGAGTGCTAATACTTGAAAAGTTAGCACTTATCGTATGTTTAATGTTTTTGAAGTTGCTATTACAGAGTATTCAGCAGGAGTAAAATATAAGTTAACAGAAGGTTATTTACAACTTGTACAAAAACCAGACAGCAGTTATCAGAGTTGAAGGGCATGAAAGGGATGCAGAGGTTGAGAAGGGTGTAAGACAGGGTTGTAGCCTATCCCAAATGTTATTCAATTTGTACATTGAGCAAGCTATAGAGAAAAGCAAGGAGAAATTTGGAGAAGAAATTAAAATTCACGGTGAAGAAATAAAAACCTTGTGTTTTGATGATGACATTGTAATTCTGTCTGAGACAGCAAAGGACCTGGAGGAGCAATTAAACGGAATGGACAGTGTGTTGAAAGGAGCATATAAGATGAACATTAACAAGAGTAAAACAAGGGTAATGGAATGCAGTCTTAGAAAATCAGGCAATGCTGAAGGAATTAAATTAGGTAATGAATCAATAAAGGTGGTAAATGAGTTTTGTTACTTTGGCAGTAAAATAACATATGATGGCCGTAGTACAGAGAATATAAAATGCAGAATGGGAAGAAAAGCGTTTTTGAAAAAAGAGAAATTTGTTAACATTGAATATTAATTTCAGCATAAGGAAGTCCTTTCTGAAGGCATTTGTGTATAGTGTTGCCTTGTATGGGAGTGAAACATGGACGATAAACAGTGTGGACGGGAAGAGGATAGAGACTTTTGAAATGTGATGTTACAGAAGAATGCTGAAGATTAGGTGGGTGGATAGCGTAACTAATGAGTTGGTACTGAACAGAATTGGAGAGAAAAGGAATTTCTGACATGCCTTGACTAAAAGAAGGGATCGATTGGTAGGGCACATTCTTTGGCATCAAGGAATTGTGAATTTAAACAATGGAAATTCCAGAAAGGGTACAATAATATTTTGGGCTCAGTGGCCGGAGCCGGCGGTTGTGTGTGTGTGTGTGTGTGTGTGTGTGTGTGTGTGTGTGTGTGTCTAACTGATGAAGGCCTAAAAGGTCGAAAGCTATAATGTTGTTGTCTGTTATTTGTGCCTTTCTGAAGCTCATCAGAGTTGTGAATTTACTATTGGAGGGAAGTGTTTGGGGTAAAAATCGCAGAGGAAGACTAAGAGAAGAATATAGTAATCAAATTCAAATGGATGTAGGTTGCTGTTCTTATGAGGAGATGAAGAGGCTTGCTCGGGATAGAGTAGGGAGGAGAGCTGCAGGAAACCGGTCTCTGGAGTGAAGACAACAACAACAACATTAAGGATTATGGTAAACCTTATTTGACAAGTAACATGCCACTTGTTATTATAACTGTGTATCAACACAGAATTAAGGAGATAGTCTTTTGACATTTGGTATAAAGGTTTTGGTGTTTGTTCAAAAATAAAGATGATTGGTGTTGTAACACATTATTATAGATGATAAATACAGTATGTGTCACCCCCTTTTCAGACATTGATTTACACAGTTGTAATGTTTAGTTAACTGTAGTATCAGCTGAGAATTATAAATCTCCATATCAGAGAAGCTATTCACTCTGTTACACCTAACACCCTTCAGCATGTATGGAATGAACTAGAATCTTGTTTAGAAGTATGCAGAGCAACGGACTGAAAGCTCAATTGAACTGTTCTGATCAGATGTGCAAACTTTGAGTTTATTTGCCAAAGGTTTCACATTTCTAACCTGTTACACTGTATTTCTATTACTGGTTAAAACTGCACCCTGCCTTTAGGGATAAAGTGTGTTACTGTGGCCTCATTTTCTTCTTTTCTGCTTCAGATATAGTATTATGGTAACTGTGTAGTAAGTGTTAAGAATTCCTCCATCTGGAACAGTAAGTTGTTGTAACTGGAAGAAATGGAGGTGGACTGAATACATATAAAACAACAGAGAGAGAATTTTATCTTGTGGAACTTTTCTTTTTGCAATATTTCAAAAATGTAAATGGACAGTACGCAAACCAAAATGTCTGGGAGACAAATTTGTCTGGGAAAACACTGGAAAAGAGAAAAACAAAGTGCATTAGTAAACTTGAAACAATGGACAAAATTGTCAGAATTTAAATAACAGAGAACAAGTTGCTGTTTAAAAGCTACAGAAACTTAATGGAAATAACTTTTTCTCTGATTATTGCTCCTTATGACCAAAATTAAATGTACATACTTTCTACCTGTGCCATCTATTTCTTGTAACATTTTTCTCTATACAAAATTGAAGATTACCTGATCATTGCCACTACACATATGTATTTATTCAAGATTTTTACCATAGTTCTACACTAACAGTTGAAGGCTTGTTCCAAATGTGTTAATCATTAAAAATCTAGTCAATTTTATACCTTCTGTCTTATAGTTTCTAACCTTCATATTACAACTATTAGGTACTTCTCCATGAATCTGTAATTGCCTTATTTTGCTCTTTCCCTGCCCCAGCCCCTCCTCTCTCTACAAACATTACAAATTATCTCTACAAAACTCACTTGAGTTTTGGTACAGACAATGCTTTATGTAGCAGAGGTAGCCACACAATGGGAGCCAGAATCCCATTGGTGTACCAATCCACTTAACTAATTGTCAAATGCAAAGTGCTTCAAATGAGACTTCAAGACCCAATATTTTAGAATTTCTAATTCATCCAAGTACATGAAGTGCACTTTTACCTAGTTTCTAATTTTTGTTCTTGCTTCCTTTGCAGAATGTTGATGATGATAGTGAAGCAGAGAAGCTTTCACCATTACTTGAAGTGGCAGGTGTTGTGAGTCCACCAACTACAGTTTCAATAATTGGAAATAATTTGGATGATGAAGATGAAGAAGAAGAAGAGGAGGAGGAAGAGGAAGAAGAAGACACACATGTTGACAGTCTGCATGCTAAGGATGAATTAGCTGCAAAGAGTGACATGGCAACAGGTAATTTATCATTTTCAGATAATGTCAATTATCATATCATTCAAATAATTTAAGAAAGAAATAATTTCATTTGATATTGAAGTTTTTCTCAAAGTTTGATAACGAACCAAACAATTAAAGAGTATGCTTGTCATTGTGTGTGTGTGTGTGTGTGTGTGTGTGTGTGTGTGTGTGTCTGTTAACCTACCTTAAGTGATTGGTGTCATTTGTTCTAGCCTAGTTGAATAGTGACACCATTGTTCACTATTGGTTAACTAGTGGAAAACAGAACATTACATAAACTTCTCATTTCACAACAAAGAACTTTAATTTGAAAAGTGAAACCTATCTGAAACATGTTGATTTATCTCATTAGTTGCATGTCAGAGCATTTAGAAAATGTCTCATGGACTATTCCCCATGAAATTGTGTTCTATGTGGCATATTTTATAATGATGTAAGAATAGTTTGGCAGAGCTTTCATTTTTAATGCAATGCAGAGTGCAAGTGGGGTTCGGACAAATTTTATTACTCAACAGAGTGAACAGAATACAAAGTTTGTAAACAAAAATGGGGTATCAGCTAATTTTCATCAAGGTTTCTGAGACAAGAAATCAATTGTCAATCAAAGTGCATAAACATCATTTTCAGAGTCATTGACAAAAAAAAAAAAAAAAAAAAAAAAAAAAAAAAAAAATTGAATTCTCCGTAAAGAGGCTCACTGAGCTGCTGACAGACACGAAAATAGATAATCACATTCCCAGAACTTAAATTTTTGGCAATGGCCTTCGTCAGAAAAAGAAGCACATACATTCACACAATCATTCTGACAACTATACACACACAACTATTGTGTTGTCTGATTGCGTCAATGTATGTGTTTCTTTTTCTGACGAAGGCCATGGCCGAAAATTTAAGTTGTGTGAATGTGATTATCTATTTTTGTGTCTGTCAGAAGCTCAGCGATCCTCTTTACGGTCAGTTGTTACCTATCCTCCATTATTGATATTCCTATTGGATTTTCCATTGTTAAAAGATTGGATTTTGTGGTATTTGGAGCTTATCAAATGGATTAATTTAGTTCTTTGTAATTGTGTGCCTTATATGAACTGTAGATGGAAAAGCAAAAATCCCCAGACTAGTTGTCATAAGAATTCTTAACCACCAATGCTTACCAATGATACTTCTTCTTTTCCTGATTTATATCAGTGATCTGGAAGTGTTTGATGATTCTTATTAAATAATTATTTTTCCTGATGACAGAATTTTGCCTAAAAGTGGCAAAATTATGAAGTAGTCATATAGTAAACTGTACCAATGGAATGTCCACTTCCAAATATTAATATCTCTATGTAAAAGGCAATCTCCTGACTTACTGACTGACTGACTGACTCATCATCGCCCAGCCCAAACCACTGAAGATATAAACTTGAAATTTGTAGAGGGTGTTGATCTTACTCTGTAGGCGTCACTTAAGAAGTGATTTAAGGGGATGAAACATTTGTTTCAAAATACATTGCTATTTAGGCAATTTTGAAGCTAGAACTACAAAATTTCGAATTTTAATTCAGGGTTCAAATTTGAAAGACACATGTTTTGGATTTTGTGAAATTCAACCAATAAGAAGGTAAAACAAGGATCCAAAAAATTGATTTTCAAAAATATATTGCTGTGAACTCAATTTTAAGCTACGACTACAAAACTTCGGATATGGAATCTTGGCCAGGATTAAAAAAACAAGAGTTTCAGGATTATTGGAAGTTCAGCAAGTCAGAGGGTAAAATAGGGGATGAAAAATTCTTTTTGAAAACAGGTTGCTATTAAGACAATTATGAAGCTAAAGCTGCAAAAATTGATATTTGTATTGTTGGTTAGAATTTAAAAAATACATGTTTAGGTATTTTTGTAAAATCAACCATAAAGGGGGCTAAATTGGAAAGGGGATGTTTTTCAAAAATCTGTTGTTGTTTTTGGCAATTTTGAAGTTAGAACTACAAATTTTTGGTTTTGTATTCGGGGTTCGAATTTAAAAGACAAGTGTTTCGGTATTTTTGGAAATTCGACCAATAGGGAGTGAAATACGGAATGCAAAAATTGATTTTAAAAAATATGTTGCTGTTAACTCAAATTTCAAATTTCAACCAGACCCAAAGAAATTGTGTCTAATAAAGAACTGGTAAAGGGACTCCTTGCACTGTTCAAGGGCATTGGTTGGCCTTATTAAATATACAGGGAGTGATTCTGCACAATAAACTTAGTTTCGGTGCGGGCAGTGGCGGGTTGGACCAAGACTGTTTTGGCTTCCCTGAAAAAATCAAATGAAATCAATGGTGTCATCAGTTCCTAAGGGTTACAAACTAATTAAAGTAACTTAAACAAACTTAGACTAATTTATGGTAAGGACAACACAAACACCCATGCCCGAAGAGGAATCGAAGCCCCGACGGCGAACAGCAGCGTGCACCGCAGCAAGGCGCCTCTATACGCACGGCCATTCTGCCGCGGCTACAAGTAGTATCATAACATTTCATTATGGATGCCTTCAACAGGAATATGGATCCTGTGTGTAAGTGGTTCCATTGAAGGGAAAGTATCAAGGAAATTGATGGTATAGCAATGGGTAGTAATGTAAGGAAGGCACTGACACTGGTGCCAGAAACAATACGATAAACATGGTGACATGATTTGAAATGAACCAGTGCCCATGGCACTGCAATCAAATTGGATCTGTTAAATGTTAGCAGGAATCAAAAGCTATGTGATGGTAACATTGACCATAATGGGCCAGTTTTTATTTGGAGCAATAACACACGTAAATTGAGCCTACTTTTGCCAACAGTATGATAGGCACGGGCACTGGCATTACTGTATCTGGCCACATGACTGCCTCGGCCATTGTCTAGTGCCAAATGCATTGCACAGCAATGTTTATGTACATTTAACAGGCCAGTGCTTAGAGACCCTTGTTAGTGTGGCATTGCCAGTGCCAGTTCCCAAATGAGTAACTGAGTAACACAGCGACAGACTAGCAGGCTTCAGTCAAGTGCAGCAGATGGGAGTGGCGCGGTCAGCTGTGTGGCACTTCGGCTGCAGAGAATCCGAATCTCTAACATGGGGGATTATCGGGTGACGATGCAATTAATTCACTATTTTATCCACTAGACGTTATTCCTAACTGTAGCTCAGTCTTCATCGTTAGATGAAGCATAAATGTGAAATATGAGTGCAGTGACTAAGCAGGCATCGTGGCACTTGCAGTGCTGTGGCAACAGTGCTTTGGTGCAGTGACTCATTTGGCACTGGCACTGTGCACACCAACAGGAATCGTACACTGATCAGATGGTCAGGGATGTGGTTATTCATCTTGCACCTGATGGAGAAGTAAGGGAGTGAGCTGTGCAAAACTAAAACCCCTCATTGTCTGAGGTTCTAAACATTTCTCAAGCTTTTGAGGTTTCGAGGGAAACAAAATTGAGGCTCGGTGTGAGGTGTCGTCTGTTCAGTCCTCCACCCCTCGCCAGCCAATGGAAGATGAGCCTACTGTCGATGACGTGGCCGCAGTTCAACAACATTCTGAGTAATGAAATCTTCTCGGGTTACAAGCCGTGTCAAGTGGTTTACTGCCCACGAGCTTTTGACAGAGAACTCCTCTGCCATTGTCAAGTGGATGACTGTCAATTCGCGGCCGCTGCCTTGCTTATATAGCTTATATAGTGACGTCACTGGTGCCCAGTTCTGTGATCATATAAGGCGATGTTTTGGTCACGCATACGTCGCGCCTGCTTTAACTCCGCAATTATGGGATCCAAGCCGTACTGAGCTGCAAACCACCGTCTTTATTGAGGGTGTTTTCTGAAACTTTTATCTCTACTGCCTCGTTTATTACGCTGTCCCAGAAGCTGTTGGTCCGCTTAATAATAGATGTCTCATCGAAAGCAATTCGGTGTCCGTTTTCTAAAGCATGTTCCACCACAGTTGATTTTTCGGGATAGCGTAATCGAAAGTACCGCTCGTGTTCTATGTGTCGCTTTTCAATAATGCGAACAGTCTGGCCGACATAAAACTGCCCACTCATATGGACCACCACGCCACCAGCTACAATCACCCAGCACAGAAACAATCTGTTCTGAAGACCTTAGTACACAGAGGCGTAACCGTATCAGATGCTGATAACCTGTCAAAGGAGCTTAGCCACTTAGGCAAAGTTTTCAAAGATAATGGCTACAGCAAGAGACAAATATCGCAAGCAGTGTTACTTAAAGCACGAAATCTGAAGACATCTGAAGAAGAAGTCAAGAAGACCACATTTTTGCCGTATTGTGGCTCGACAACAGGGAAAATCAGCCGGCTCCTGAAGAGACATAAAGTTGACACACTCTTCAGACCTCCAGTAAAGATCCGACAGCTAATGAAGCCTGTGAAGGATGATGTAGGTCTCAGAACACCAGGCATCTATAAAATTCCGTGTGAGTGTGGGCAGTTTTATGTCGGCCAGACTGTTCGCACTATTGAACAGCGACGTATAGAACACGAGCAGTGCTTTTGATTACGCTATCCCAAAAAATCAGCTGTGGTGGAACATGCTTTAGAAAACGGACACCGAATTGCTTTCGATGAGACATCTATTATTAAGCGGACCAACAGCTTCTGGGACAGCGTAATAAACGAGGCAGTAGAGATAAAAGTTTCAGAAAACACCCTCAATAAAGACGGTGGTTTGCAGCTCAGTACGGCTTGGATCCCATAATTGCGGAGTTAAAGCAGGCGCGACGTATGCGTGACCAAAACATCGCCTTATATGATCACAGAACTGGGCACCAGTGACGTCACTATATAAGCTATATAAGCAAGGCAGCGGCCGCGAATTGACAGTCATCCACTTGACAATGGCAGAGGAGTTCTCTGTCCCAACAGCTTGTGGGACAGCGTAATAAATGAGGCAGTAGAGATAAAAATTTCAGAAAACACTCTCAATAAAGATGGCGGTTTGCAGATAAGTACGGCTTGGGATCCCGTAATTGCGGAGTTGAAGTGCACGCGGCGTACACGCGACCAAAACATTGCCTTATATGGTCACGGAACTGGGCACCAGTGACGTCACTGGGGGCAGGGCGGCTATATAAGCACAGCAGCGGCCACGAATTGACAGTCATCCACTTGACAATGGCAGAGGAGTTCTCTGTCAAAAGCTCGTGGGCAGTAAACCACTTGACGCGGCTTGTAACCCGAGAAGATTTCATTAATAGATATCGCCGCGAAAAAATGCACTCATATATAACATTCTGAGTGGTCTGCATAGTATACAGCAACAGCCAAGGGTACATAGCTCGCAACATCAAATCACACTGGCTCACTCTCGTTCTCCTTTTCCAGCCTGCCTTTCTTGTTTTGTCAGTCAGCATCATACTCTTTGTCCTCAGTGTGGGGTCACATGGCAATATTGCAGAAAGAAGGATCATATTGCATCTGTTTGTAATCAACACTCCCCTCCCCCATACATGATCAGGATGTGGACACTGACATAATTGTGTTGCAGTGCTCATAGCACCCGTTTCTAAATTCTTCCTTGACCTTAAAGTATTTCGGAAGGTTCTCCGTATGCAGGTCGATTGGGGACAGCAGTCACCTAGTTAAATTCACAAATATATGTTGACTTGGGCTCTCCATCTCTCCTGCCAGACAGTCACAAGCTGCTGAGTTATAATAAACAACAGATTCCCTTGCTCGGCCGATTAACCACTCTGGTGACCTACCACACAGTAACTCACTGCTTCATTTCTGGTGGTGGATAATGCATCCACACAAAACCTTTTGGTATGGATGCTTTGCAGCTATTCGGGTTTTGTATTTCCAATGAGATCAATTTAGTCTCTGGCAAGGTACCATGCCAGGAACTGGATGTGCTATGCGCGGAAATTGTGTCATTATTTACGTCAGGGTTGGGATGGGCCATGTCATCCCAGGCTCACATCACGATGAAATCTTCCATGTGGCCACATTTATTTATTTATTTATTTATTCATTGGGCGCACCCATTACCTGTTGCCCTCTGGGTTCTCAGTTAAAGCAGAATTAGTTTGCCTCAGGTACTTTGAGGTAATTCGCCTGACCTTTCGACTTAAGTGGCCCACTCCCCAGCTCCTCTTTAAAAAACCAACTGGCAAACTGCGGTTCTGTGGTAATTTTAAGGTCACAATAAACACCCAGTCCATTATACACACTTGCCGTTACCTTGCCGGGAGGAGTTGCTAGATAAATTGTCAGGAGGATTTTTTTTTTTCCTCCAAGATAGATTTGGCAGAAGACTTCCTCCAGCTCCCCTTAAATGAGGCTTTCCAACATTTGTTGGTAGTTAACACTTATTTTGGCCTGTACCAATATTTATGGCTCCCATTCTGTGTGGCCAGAGCCCCTGCAATTTTTCAGCAGTTCCTAGAACAGCTCATTGCTGCAATCCCAGGCTGCCTGGATGACATTGTGGTATCTGGACCTATGGTCCCCTTTTTTGGCCCTATAATCTGCTGATGTTAAAAGCAATCTGGATAAGTGCCAATTTTTCCAACTCTCTATTGACTATTTGGGCTTTCACATCTTCTGTGAAGGTATTTCCCCTTTATGCCATCAGGTTACAGCCGTTTCAGTTCTGCCTAGCCCTGCGTTGGTGAGGGAGTTGCAGGTATTTCTAGGCAAGATTGTGTATTATCATAAATTCCATCCCAAAGTGGCATTCATTGTGCAACCATTCATGCCCTATTGCACAAAGGCGTGTATTTTTAGTGGTCCCTGGCATGTGAAAAAGCCTTTGAAACAAAAGCTGCTGTCACACCCTTGCTTCATTGCTTTCCAGTGCAGGCAGCACTTTGTCTTGTTCACAAACACTTCCAAACATGGAGGAGGGGCTGATTTGGCTCATAGGTATGAAGATGGTACAGAGAGGCCCATTGCGTATGTTTCAAAAACATTGAACTCAGCGCAACTCAAGTACTGAAGGATCAAAAAAGAGTCACTCACCACTGTCTGTGCATTACACTAATTCTAAATCTTCTTGTATGGCACAAAATTCCATTTGGTCATGGCCCACAACACCAACAGTCTGGCCAGCTGCAACCCCACCCCTACACCCTCTGCACCACCAGCACCACCTCCTCCATCTCCACTTGAGTCTACACCCCTGATGGTGCCGACCCAGGAAGAGGTCAGCACCATGGATTTTGAACCCTCCTCACCCATCATATTGCAGTGGCCACATTGAGAGAGAGCAGGCCAAGCTGCTCCCTCAGCGTCATCCAGAGTCTGAACTACCCCTTTTCGGCCTATCCTATTGAGCACTGAATCAACCGCTCCCTTCAGTTATTAGCTGCCAACGGCCGCTACGTTCACCTCCTATAGGTACCTGGCCACGCAGGCGTGCCTGGTAACGAGGCTGCTGATGCTGCTGCCAAGGCTGCAACTCTCTTATGTTGGACGGCTACGTACTGTGTCCCATCACATGATATTCAAGGGGCTCTTTCGCGGCGCCTTATATCATCGTGGCATAATGTGTGGTCTTTGCTTACAAATAATAAGCTTCGGACTATTAAACTGCTCCCGGTGGCTTGAAGGACCTCGTCACGCTGCTCGCGACGAGAAGAGATCATCTTGGCCCCATTGCAGATCGGACATCACCCGTTCAGCCACCGCCACTTGCTCTCTGGTGACCCTGCACCGTTATGTTCCTGTGGCCACCCGCTGTCGGTGCGCCATGTTTTATTGTCATGTTCCAATTTTACTCCTGTTCGGCTTGCACTAAATCTGCCGGACACACTGGAATAAATTTTAGCTGATGATGCGTGGGCTGTTGCTCAAGTATTGAATTTTATCACCTTGACCAATTTGTCAAAGGACATTTAGCTCTTCCCTTTGTTGTTTTTTATTCTATTTTTTTAGCTGTTTTTCTATAGTCTCATTATCCTTGGGTATATCCCAGTTTTGTTTCGGGCGCTAATGACCTCGGCAGTTGTGCGCCCTAAAACCACATAAAAAAAAGGCCAAGCTGCACAGCACTTCCAATTCCCATGACCGTGCTCTCCAGTGCCAGCTCGACATTTTTGTGATGTGGGCCCAATGGATGAGTCTTGTGTGTGGTATTCCCTTTCTCTGCAAGGAAGGGAGATGTGCTGTGACATAGCCACTGTGAACGCGTTTTCAAATTGTGTACGCCATCCTCGTACGTATGACTCCCACCACCAGAGGCAAGAGCAGGACAAGTGCAGGCAGCACACCACATACTAATTTCAGGCAAAGAGAGCAGTGCAGTCATTTCTGTTGTGTGTCTGCTAGACACAGTAAGTTGACACCCGATGAAGGCGTTTTCAGTTAACAGTGATACTGAATGTGTTTGAGTATACAACAAGAATTTACTGACTTCATTATATGATGAACAACAAGCAGCCAGTATTTCCTGTGATTTGTCAAACGAATTTGATTATGTGAAACACAACATCCTTTTAAGTAAATTATAATTCTATGGCGTCTCAGAAAGTGTTGGAAAATGGTTCAAGCCGTACCTTGCTAACAGGGTGTCAGTGCAAGGGTCTAGTGAATTAAGCCATCAGTCATCAGCAGATTTGGAAGAAATTACATATGGTGTCTCACAAGGATCCATCTTAGGGCCATTGCTTTTTCTTGTGTACATTAATGACTTCTTATCTGTTACACTGTCAAAGCAGAGTTTGTTTCGTTGGCAGATGTTACAGTTATTACAATAAATAGCACACCGAGCATATTTCTAGAAAGGTTTGCTAATGATATTTTAGCAGACATTAATAAATGGTTTCAAAGCCAACTCATTGACATTAAACTTCAGAAAGACTCACAGTTCAGAACATGTTAGAGATTTCCAGCCAGCATATGCATAAAGTATAAAGAAGGGTAGGTAGATGAGGTTGACAGTATTAAATTTCTGGGATTACAACTTGATAATAAATTCAGCTGGGAGGAGCACACCACAGAACTGCAGAAACATCTTAAGAAGTCTGTATTTGCAATTCGAGTGTTATCAGATGTAGGGGTCACAAAAATAAAATAAAAAAAGCTTGCAAACTTTCATTTCATAATGTTAAATGGTATAATATTTTAGGGCCACTCTTCAAGTCAAACAAACTTTTTCAGAGGCCAAAAGTGTCTAATATGTATTATTTGTGGAGTAAATTCATGAACATTCTGTATAAGGCCCTTCAAAGAACAGGATATGTGAACTATTATATCTCATTACAGTTTTTTAATTAAATTTGTCGTAAATAATAGATCCCTTTTTCAACAAACAGCTCAATTCACACACAGAATACTAGGAACAAAAACGATCTACACAAGGACTTAAAAACACTTACATTAGTTACAAAAGGGTCCATTACTCAGGAACACACTTTCCAAAAATTTGTTAGCAACCATAACAAATTTAGTTACAAATACAAATAAAGATCAGTTTAAAAGGAGCCTGAAAGAATTAATACTGGCCCTGGCCAAATCCTACTCCATCCTACTCCATTTTTGAATAGAACCAAATGATGTACATATTCATACTATTCATATTACAGGGTGTCTCATGAAAGATGTCTGCCTGGCGGTACGGTTGCCAGCCACCGCCACCACATCCGTTGGCCACAGCAGCACCCGATTCTTGGACTGTATTGTGCCGCAGGCGCATACACTGAGTTAAAGTCTAAAAAAACATTGCCATCTTAGTAACCTAAGCTTACTTTTATTTACAGTAGATGTCAGAATGATGTCCCTCCATGGAAACAGTGGCCTGACATCTCTTGAACACATTTGTGAACACTCGACGAATTTCGGCTGCCGAAATCTGGGAAATGACTAGTCGAATCCTGTCTTTAAACTCTTTGAGTGTATGGGGATGCTAGCATACACCTTTTCTTTTAACATTCCCCAAAGATAAAAGTCATAGGGATTTAGATCTGGAGAACAAGGAGGCCAGTCCACTATCCTATCATCAAAAACACTTCATATTACTGCCATAGAAGCATTGGCAATGTGTGGTCTTGCATTGTCCTGCATGAAATAACCGTACAGCTTTTCGTTGGGTGAAAGTTCTTGAAAAAATGGATGCAGGATATTGTTCACATACCTGTCAGAATTTATTGTTTTGTGGAAAAAGATTGGCCCAATTATTCACCTCGCACTAATTGCACACCACACTCCAGTTTTCATGTCATGAAAAGGTTGTTGATGTCATTCATGTGGATTTTCTGAGCTCCAGTGTTGATTGTTCTGTGAATTTATGTAGCCTGACAAATGCAGCCGTGCTTCATCAGAAAAATAAAGCATCTCAGGGTCAACTTGCCCATCGTGCACAGACTGTAACAGCCAGTTACAGTAATGATGTCAAGTAACAGTATTTGAGTTTGTGAGTTGATGCACTACCATTATTTTGTACGGCTTCAAATTCAGTTTGTGTATTGCTCTGTGAGCAGATGCTCTTGACACACCTGTCTGAAGTGCCAAACGGCGAAGAGATTTTCTTGGGCTTTTTTCCAAGGTCTCCCCTATCTCATCTAATTTATTTTCGTTTAGAATACTATCTCCTCTAGACCTTCATTTGTCTAACCCAAATCCAGTCTTGAAATTTCTTCACTAATCTGTGAATCGTGGATTCATTGGAAACATGCACACCTGGAAATTTCCGTATGAATTCTAGCCTACATTCCACATACGTTTCTGTTTTTGCATAGTTCAGCACAAGAAACACTCATTGATCCTTTGTGTATACCATACTGAAAGGAAACTCGACAGCAGACTCAAAACAAAACACCTGAACACTCTGTCACGCAGTACAGAATACAAGAGCATGGTGTTTCTACCTGACGACAATAGGGCTGGACTCGGCGCTGTTGCCAGGTGTCCCAGAACACGTATGGCGGCGTACGTCAGGCGGAGCGGCAGCAGCTGGCAAATGTGCCGCGCAACTCGCGGACCTCTCCCAGCTGTCTTTCATGAGACACCCTGTATTATTTCAGCTTGTAAAAATGACTTTTATGATCATGAATGTATGGCGCATATGAAAGTAAGATAGTCTAACTCGGAACAAATAATATTTTCAACACGAACATATGTGTTTTTATATGACGATTAGCTCGGCAAATGATGAGGAGATAAAATAAATTATTCAGATGGTTAAGGGAGAGGAAAACTTTATTGTGATTGGGGACTGAAACTCAGTAATAGGAAAGGAAAGAAAAGGAAATGAATGGACTGGAGAAAAAGAATGAAAGAGGGGATATCCTGGTAGAATTTTGAGCAGAGCACAATTTAATCATCACCATGAAAGAAGGTTGTGTACATGGAAACATGGAAGAAACCAGGAGACACTGGAGGTACCAGACTGACTTTATAACGGTAAGACATACATTTAGAAACCAAGGACAGATACAGACTCTGACCATAACTTATTGGTTATGAACTGTAGATTAAAATACAAGAAACTGAAAAGGGCATAGGTGATTGTTTTCCGGGTCTGTCCCGGAAATCTGGGACTTTTTTATTATGTATCCAGATAGTTCCGGGTTTGCTTACAGGTGCTTAGATGTGTAAAAAAATTTCACAGGAAATTACAAATATTCAATACACGAAACAAATGCTTTTTTATTATTTTTATTTATTTATTTTTGCTCTATGTATAGCCGCAGTGTGCTATCTATAATGTACTTATCCGCCTTTTGGCTTAACTTACGTGGGCGACAAAAGACAGCGACAGCTACAAGCGACAAATCACAACCGCACGTACTGCTATGAGTCCGTCCTACGTCGGCGACATTTGTAGAGTTACGTGTCAGACACGACAACACAAAACTTGATGAAAAGTTTGTCATTTTATCAGTCGACAATACACAAAGCCAAGTCATCAGATTCATCGAGGCCTAGTTCTAATGGAGAAAATTCTACTCATGAATTGCAAGGTAAACCGTCCACTTCTAAAATATATTGCTCTGCTGGCAAAACTAAATTCAACTGTACAAGTGAATTAGTGCAATCTACAATTTATTCTTCATTCTCTGTGCGAGCTACTTTCATTCGCCCACAGTCTTATACAAACGTAGAAAATGATGGCAAATGAAAAAATACAGAATCTTCTTACAGCTTTGACCATGCTTCATTGTCAAAATGACACTGTAAAGTATCCCAACTAATCAACCTACTGATTTCTTAAAAAAAAATTATTTCCTAAATTAAAATTTAAGACCAATTAACTTGCTTGTAATTGTACTACATAATTGACTTTGAAAACATAGTAGGCCCAGTTGAAATTTTATGTTATCTTCTACATATAAATGATAGTCGAAATTTCAGGGATTTTAATAAAGCACCACAATCACGCCTGAAAGGGGTAGAAAATTAAGGAGCTGGAATCTGGAAAAATTAAAGGAACCAGAGGTGGCTTCAGAGAGAGCATTAACAAAGGATTAACCGGAATGGGGGAAAGTAATACAGTAGAACAAGAATGGGTAGCTCTGAGAGATAGAGTAGTGAAGGCCACAGAGAATAATATAGACAGAAGAACAAGACCTAATAGAAATCCCTGGATTAGACAGGAAATACTGAACTTAATTGATTAAAGGAGAAAATATAAAAATGCAGCAAATTAAACAGGCAAAAGGGAGTACAGACAGCTGAAAAATGAGGTTGACAGGAAGTGCAGATAGGCTAAGTATGAGTGGTTAGAGGACAAATGCAAGGCCGTAGAGGACTGTGTAACTAAGGGAATGATAGAAACCTACTACAGAAAAATAAAAGAAACATTTGGAGACAATTAAAGCAGTTGTATGAATATCAAGAGCTCAGATGGAAAACCAGTACTAAGCAAAGAAGGGAAAGGTGGAAGGCACATACACAAAAGAAATTAAATTGAAGGCAGTAATCTAGAAACAGAAGAGAAAGGTGAGATATGAGATACAGTACAGCAAGAATGATTTGACAGAGCAATGAAAGATTTGAGTCAAAACAAGGCCCCTGGAATAGATGATATTCTGTCAGAACTGCTGATATCGTTAGGAGAGCCAGTCATGAAGAAATTCTTCCACCTGGTATGCAAGGTGAAATAACCTCTGACTTCAAGAAGAATATAAATAATTCAAATTCCAAAGAAAGCAAGTGCAAACAAATGTGAAAATTAAACAATCATCATTTTAATAAGTCATGGTTGCAAAATACTAACACAAATTATTTACAGAAGAATCAAAATACTAGTGGAATCTAACCTCAGGAAAGATCAATTTAGGTTTAAGAGAAATGTAGGAACATGGAAGGCAATACTCACATTACAACTTAACTTAGAAGATAGGTTAAATAAAGGCAAATCTATGTTTTTAGCATTTGTAGATCTTGAGAAAGTTTTTGATAATGTTCACTAGAATACACTCTTTCAAGTTCTAAAGGTAGCAGGGATGAAATATAGGTAAGAAAAGTTATATGAAACTTGTACATAGATAAGACAGCAATTATTAGAGTTGAAGTGCTTGAAAGGGACGTAGTAGTTAGGAAGGGAGTAAGACAGGGTTGTAGCATTTCACTAATGTTGTACAATCTGTACATTGAGCAAGCGGTGAAGGAATGTGAGGAGAAACTTGGGGAAGGCATAAAAGTCCAGAGAGAAGAAGTAAAAACTTTCTGGTTTGCCGATGAAATAGTAATTCTGTCAGAGACAGCAAAGGACTTGGAAGAGCAATTGAAGGTAATGGACAGTATGTTGAAAGGTGGGTGTAAGATGAAGATTAACAAGAGTAAAACAAGGGTAATGGAATGAAGTGTCAGAAAATTAGCCAAAGCTGAAGGAATTAGATTAGGTAATGAGGCAATAAAAGTAGTAGAAGAGATTTGTTATTTGATTAGCAAAATAACTTCTGATGGCCAAAGTATAGATGATGTACAATGCAGAAAGGCTATGGGAAGAAAAGCGTTTCTGAGGATCAAAATTTGTTGACAACCAATTTTAATGTAACTGTTAGTAAATTCCTTCTGAAAGAATTTCTCTGTAGTGTAGCGTTGTATGGGAGTGATTGTGAATGATAAAGAGTTCTGACAGAAAGATGATAGATGCATTTGAAATGTGGTGCTCAGTGGCATTTACTGTGGGCTATCAAAGCTATCACCAAAGCCCAATCTAAAGCAAACCAAAATTGCCAATAGAAACCAGTTTCTGTCATGAAAAATTAGTGCGTAGTGTTGAATATGTCTCGTATGCTTCATTCCAACAGTGGGAGAACAGAGCTTCGGTTGCTTGCTGCCACAGTCTTTGCTAAAGTGAGGGGCAGGGAGGGGTGGGGTGGGGTAGTGCGGCCAACAGTGTTGCAAGGCTTCGGAATCCTTCGTCGCAACACAAGCACAAGTGCTGAAATGTGCCAAACAGACACGACTCTAGGCAAACTCTGCATCAGTTTAAAACAACAAAGAGTGAGTTTGTTTCGCAACAGCTGTATTGGTGTTATTTATTTCATAGTGTGCACTGTAGGTGGTTGTATCTAATACATAAAAATGAATGTTTGTTCATTTTTATGCCCTGTTGTATTATTCATCCTACTGTGGGGCAACTTTGGCAACATACTGTTTGCACTTTCGCGAAGGTTATAGGTATAATTACATCATTCTAAGACATATAGTTCAGGAGATAGGTGGTTGTGAACAATGAGATACACGAGAAACTGCCACATTATGAGTGACTTTTAATTTATTACTTCTTTGCTACACTTTCATTTTTGCCGATTACAGTGCCATTTTTAATTAGATGAAAAAAAATTTCATATGACATATTTTTTCACAATCTGCCATCTGCCATAAAAAGTAGGCGTTTCTATAAAAGATTTCAAAGTTGTCTCCCACCACCCATCACTGGTTTCAGTAGGGGATGCAGGGGTGTTGGAGGCAAGTGTAGTGTCATTTGATGTCCCTCTCAACACTTTAACATTTGCCGGTAACCGTTTCTTTGTTTGCTGCTAATTTCTTGAGATATTTGGCACAGTCACTATTAGTATCTCGGAAACAGCACAAGGTATCGATTTTCTTTTTTTCTTCCCCTTAGTATTTCTTTCCCAGTACAACGTAGTAGTGATAGCCCAAGTTACAAACACAGTATACGCCACTGGTGGTGCTGCAGACAAATGATGAATATTAGATGGGTATGTCATATCTAATGAGGAGGTGCTGAACAGAATTGGGAAGAAAAGAAGTTTCTGGCATATTCTGACTAAGAGAAGAGAGTGGTTGGTGGGACACATTCTAAGATATTGAGGAATCATCAACGTAGCATTAGAAGGAAGTATGTGAGTAACAATCATAGAGGGAGACCGAGAGACGAGTACAGTAACCTGGTTAAAAAGGATGTAGGTTGCCGTTTTTATTTGCTTATGAAGAGGCTTGCACAGGGCAAGGTTTCATGAAGAGCTGCATCAAATCAGTCTCTGGACTGAAGACCACAACACACAACATCCCATATTATTTCATATGCAATTCAGTAGCATGAAAAATTACAAAAAGAATGGTGCTGGTTACATCACAATGCATCAATAACATCCAGATCAATAACATCCAGTTGACGTTTGAAACACACTGCTAGTGCATGTTATGAGGCTCAGCCATGAGTCTCGCTTGAGTGAAACAGATAAAGATTTTTGAAAATGGGAAAACTGCTTTTCTAGATAAATGTCTGCAGAATATATTATTAAAATTGTTTAGTCATGTACTCAGGTAAGTTATTTGGATATTTGCAGTCGTGGTGAACCATGTGTTAAAAACCATTTTCGTATTAGTACGTAAATTTTGATTCTATAGATCTTGGTAGTAGTAAAGACATAACATCATGTGGTAAAAATGTCGATGATTTGCAAATGAATAGAAAGTGTAGAAGTGTCAACCCTGCAGAAAATTGTTTTTCCTTTCTTCTCCTTAATAATCATGGTTTTTCCTGGTTTTCTCAGGAACTGCCCATGAACGAATTGTGCTTTTATAGTCTGTTTTAAATCCACTTTAGACTACACATAATGTACAAAAACAAACCTGTTATCTCAGTTTGAGCTGCAGGGTGGACTGACCACTCTCTAAGGTGCTGCTGCGGAGCATGCTGTTCCTTGCCTTTAGAGGTTCGTGTTCTCCCTGTGTGTGTGTGTGTGTGTGTGTGTGTGTGTGTGTGTGTGTGTGTTTTGTCCTTAGCACAAGTTAGTTTAAGTAGTTTGTAAGCCTAGGGACTAATAATCACACCCCTCAGGGACTCAGCATTAATTTGCTGAGTACGGGTTTGGCGAACCCGGGGTCCTGAGCCATGGGCTGTGTCACGCCAACAGTCCGCTACACTGTAAGCTCTGTGCGTGCTTCAATGACCATCGTTCGGCGCGATGGTGGAACATTGTACTTTTCAGAGCTCGGGGATCTTGGCTTAATCGCCCGTGCCACGAGGATGGTGCAAACTTCTATAAAAAAAAACTCAATCTCAAGGTGTGCTATGTGCCAAGGAGATGCATGGTTATTGAAGTTGAACAGTTGCTAACGAGCAACGTCTGAGGAACATGCTGAACCTCAGTTGTATAAGGCTTACCCAGGCAAGTGGGGCTTTGTCTGGGTGGACCCTTATTTCCCTAGCTGCTCGTGGGAACACCATGAAACGGCCACGGAACGTTGGTGGACGTACAACTGCCATCTACAATCATGGTTGAGGGGATTACAACGCTATGCAGTATGACCCCCAAACGTTTCCTTCCCTGTCCACACCATGGGAGGAACATTGGGCGAACATTCAAGGTGACGCTTATGCCCCTAAGTATTTAGTGTGCAGTGGTACAGATGGGGAATATTTCATGTCCACAAAGCCAATGTTCTTTGTGGAACATTTGGAGGACAAATATGGAGAGGTGGAGGGTATGTCGAAGATGAGATCTGTGTCAGTCCTAATAACGTCATCCCCAGCGCAGTCATGGGCTATGCTAGCCTGTGACAAATTGAGTGATGTTTCCATTACCATCAAGCCACATAAGAGCTTAAATATGGTCCAGCGTATCATTTTCAACAAGGATCTTCTGCTGCAGTCGGATGACAAATTGCGAGCTAACTTGGAGTGGTGAGGTGTGCATCTCATCCGGTGCATCTATACGGGTCCGAAGGACAACAGGATTGCCACCGGTGCCTTCATCTTGGCTTTTGAAGGTGATTCATTGCCTGAGAAAGTCAAGGTGGTGATCTACTGGTGCTTTGGTTGGATTTGTCCTGGGACTCAAAAGACTCCATTGCACCACTGATTCTCTGTCGCCAGTTCCAAGCACTGTTTGACACATTTTAAGGTGCAGCCGTTACATGAACTGTTCTTTGGTCAATGGCCATGCTGGATATGCATTTGTTTGTGGTGACTACATCGAACAGTGATCGCTGCCTTGTGTAAGCAGCATCTTCACCGCAGAACTGGTCGGTATTTTTAAAGCTCTTGAACATCTCAGAGCTCGCTCCAGGGGGTTGTTTGTCATCTGTAGCGACTCCCTGAGTGACTTATAGGCTCTTGATTAGTTTTTTCCCAAGCAACATTTGGTTTGGTCAATCCGAATTACTGTCTTTGCCCTTGGCGAGTCCGGTCGTTCAGTCGCTTTCGTCTGGACACCAGGCTACATAGGTATACCGGACAATGAACGCGTTGATCAGCTGGCCAATCGCAGCAGTTACGTCCCTTAGATTTACAAACATTTATCACAATTTGGTAGGGATGTAAGATATGTAATGTTTGAATTTTGACCTTCTACTGTTTGTCCATTCTTCTGATAGGTATACAAATGGTTGCTAGTTCAAGCATTGTCCAATTATCTCTGTCAACAAAAGAACCCGGAATGTAGGCCCCTACATAATCACATTTTTAGACTTGGCATTTTCAAACACTTTACTACTGTACTGTTATGTATGGTTTGGTAAATCAGATGCTGCAGGTGTGTGGCTTAATTTTTGGGTACCACTTTTTCAATTGCTTCTCATACCTGTACTACATGTAATTTTTTTCCTTGTTTGAATGGTGAATATTGAATATTTGTTTGAATGTTCTGAATATGCATTTATCTAACATGTATGTTAAAGGTTTTGTAAGTGATGCTGTTCTGCCCACTGATATGGATGGATGCGTAGTTGCTGGTGCTGGTGGTGGTGGGGGTGGTGGTGGTGGTGAGGACTCAGATTATTACACACCAGAAGACCCAGCAACAACAATACTCAGTCCTTTGCATTCAGAAAAGGTAAGTTGTATAGACTGACATACTAGTAGAGGAAGGGGGTGGGAGGGGGGGGGGTGGTTTGAATTAACACCTAGCTGGATAGTACTGTTATAATAGTAATGCAGCTTGCACGACTACCAATTTAGTGTTACATTTTGTATTTTTAATCAACTTTTATATGCAATAGTTCCTTTGAATATGTTGTTAGGTATTTAAATATTTTTAGAGCAAATTCTTAGAAGGTTTTATTTTTTCAGTTGCATCTTTAATAGGTATAATGAGTTGGGAAGGAGATGGTAAGAATTTGTTATGCAGCTATGTTTATATTTTACATGTTGTTTTTATAATTTTTAGTATATGTTATCTTTATCATCGGTACAGACCACCTTGTTGTTTAATGGTTATAATGTGGATGTTCCACATTAAATTCTATTTAATAATTTTAGATTTGTGTAATAGAATGGAATTCTATGTCTTAAGCTAACTGAAATTATAACTCACTGTTTTTTGGCATGTTCATGCAAACGTGAAGTAAAAAAGGCAGACAAAAGAACCAAACCAGATGCTTGGTTCTACATCTATACCACTCCTACACTTCTGTATTGATAACAGAGCCTTCCTCTACTGTCTCCAACCATAGAGGCTTGAAAAATGTCACCTTCACCCTGCCACTAAATTGATTCCTCTCTTGAAGCCACACACTTGCTAAAGACTTAGAAGACTTTTAAAAAATTCCATGTCACTTCCAATTCAACTGTGAGATTCAAGTAAATATGTGGGGTTCAATATAAAGTTATAATCCAAGTGCAGAGAGCTTGTTTGCTTATCAAATAAAGACAGTAAATGTCAAACGGTTAGTGTTATACACTGCCTGACAGCATGACAAAAAGACTGACACTCACAAGCTTTTGGGCAAAACAGCCTTCTTTGGTAGAGTATACGATGCACACACTCATACAGCTCTTACACACATGATTAAAAATACTTGCTAGTTGACATTCTTCATGTGCCACTACAGTGCTGCCACATAGGCTGCCAGCTACTGCTCAGCTATAGGCAACACATACACAGCAGGTCAGTTTATAGTTTGTGTGTAAGGCAGAGCAGTATTGGAAGAGGCCACAAAGAAAAATGGTGACAGTGGACCTCTGTCGACAACAGATTTCAAGCGACCATTGACTGAACTTTTTAATCCCATGCCCTAAACTAACCATACATGACAGACAGTGTATTGGACAAAACAATGGTCAGCAATCTCTAGCATAAATATCATGGTTGCTACATCAGTGTGAGTAAAGCTTACCTCTACAAACAAGCTTGGACATTAAATTTCCAGATACAGCACTGCAAACACAGTTATCTATCGCTTTCCTCACACTTGATAGTGGTTACATGAGCTGTGTTGTTACCAACCAATCAGCAGTCCTGCTTGGCACTGGTTACAGAATATAAATGACACAGGCAGATTCCAATGAAAAAAATAATCAAGATGAAAAATAAGGGCAAATAAAAATGCAATGCATCCAGGACTGGTCCAGTATTATCTCTATTTGCTATACCTGTTACTATTGATGTGTGGTTAAGTGATTAGATTTACACTGCTCTGTAATATGTCCATAATGTCTGTAATGAATTCATAATGTCACTGCTCTTTTATTGCAAAGTTGGTACTAGTCAACTTCTGTGAATGAGGCAATGAAGCAAGATGTTTACATGCAGTATGAAGCACCTATGATGTCTCACAGAGGTGTTAGACAGCCTATCCACCAACTGAATGCATTTGACAGAGGCCGCATCCCTGGACTGCATGACACAGGCGGTCATATTGTGCAATTTCCAGGCATGTTTACCATTCAGATGATACTGTAGCCCAATATTGAAACAATGGGTCTATTAGTGGCCACCCAGTCATGTCGTGCATGTTCGGGTTGACCAAGAAACATCACCCTGAGTGAGGACTGTTGTATGATGTACCAAACAATGTGGAATCCCAACCTCAGCAGTTGCAATCTGCAAACATTTACTGGAAACTCTACAATGTCCTGCTCGCACACAGTGTTTTGCCAACTTGTATCTTCTGGATTGAGGTCCAACTGCTCCATTTGTCATTTGCCCTTGACACCAAACACCAATGCAGGCTTTTGGAGTGATGTTGTGCCCAAGAGTCATGGACAAAGAACAGATGGTGTCACATCATATTCAGTAACGAGTCCCCCTTCACCGTAATCTCCAATGACCATCATGTTTGGGTTTGGTAGCTTCAAGGGCAGATGGCGCATTCGCCAATTTTGTGTAGAGATACATGGGCATAACCCCTCCCCCCCCCCCCCCCCCCCCCCCGCCACCCCCCGGCACTTAATATGATGCAGTGCAACTGTGTTCTTTATAACAAATGTTTTGGAGATCAGACAAAATTAATCTTCAATACCTGTAAAAGGGAGATAGTGTTATGGACTTCTTTGTTCAGCATATGTGTAGGTATTGTGGAAACTTACTGTTGGATGTTATCTTTTAGCATATATAATGAAGTCAGATGATGATGACAGTTTGTAACTTCAGGCAACCCCACAACCAATAATCACATCTGTAATAAGGTCAGATGATCATGATAGTCTTGTGACTTTAGGCAACCCCACAACTAATAATGACACAGATTGAGGTCTGCGAACCTGGGATACCAAGCATGCCAGGAGTGAAGGCTATGCATGCGGTCCTCATCAAACATTGTGGGCACAGTCTTTCACACGTGTATCAGTACGGGGTGAAGCACATTACAGCATAAAAGATTGTCTTTAGCAGTCAGGTTAGAGATGATATCATTCTACAACATATTAGCATACCTCGCACCTGTCACATGCCAACAGGGGCAGCGTGCATTTCCCCATAGGAAAAGGGACTGATCAAGATTGATGTAGTAAGTGCACACTACACTGTGACCTTTTGTCATGGAATGGGATTTCCAATATGTTTCTAGGATTTTCAGTTGACGAAAACCCACAGCTGAGGTTTTTTTTTTTTTTTATATAGATCCTGAGAATAACTGATGTGTTGCTGTCCAACACCATCTTTTTGCCTGTTTGTGCACTCATTGTTTTCATAAAACTCCTTGTCATTTCATAGATATATGTTAATTTGTCTCTGTCTACCTACGTTATTCTGTAACTTGTATGTTAGAAAATTTTGGTTTATCCTATAGATTAATGTTCTGTCCCAGCATCAGTTCTAACTTTCTCTTATTTTGTTTCACAGATCTTTTTAATATTAAAGAAACTGCAAAATAATCCTTCAGAACAAAGTTTTCTTTTTTTTACTAATTAACTTATTGTTCTGTTTATTGTTAATGATATGAATAATGGCATCAAATAACAGTAAGGAGAAAGTTTGTGCAGTGTTTAGGTACATGAAGCTGAACATTGTAGCTCAGCTTTAGAACTTGTGGAGTGCACAGCTAAGGCACATCCACACAATCCACACCAGTGCCCCTTACCTTTCCCATTACTCTTCCTCAACTCCTCTTTCCTTTCCTTCACTGCCCTCCTCCTCCCTCCATTCTACTCCTATTAGTTTCTGTCACTCTTCTTCTGCTTCGAATCCCTCATTTCCTTTTCTCTGTCTCTCTCTCTCTCTCTCTCTCTATATATATATATATATATATATATATATATATATATATATATATATCCTCTCCAGAGAGAACTATTGCCATGTGACACTGTTAGAAAGCCGGTCACATATAATTAAATACAGACAAATTGATGGGGAGACAGCATAAGAACAGGAAGAGAGGGTCAATAAATAGGATGTAGAGCAATTACAACGTGCTGATGGAATAGGGAGGTGTATTTGCAGGTATTTGAAAGATGGGCCACACTTGTTCAGCTTCGTACTTATATGTTGCTCACCAACTTCTCCATATTGTATCTGTATTTTGCTTATTGTATGTTTATTGTTGGTGCCTTTAGGTGAAGTTGATACAGTGGCTATTGTCACTAACTTTTTATGTACAATGACAGGCAAAAAATTACCTATCCTGAATAATTTATTCAAGAACAGAGAATTGTGCATTGCCAAGATCAGAAGTGCCAGTGTTCCCAATTCTAACATTCTGTGGAGCTTCAGCATGGTGTTTACATCATTAAATAGAATCAATATACTAGTTTGGATAAAATATATGTAAAGATTAATTGCAATTAAACTCATTGTATAATTGCTTTTGAAAATCAGTATTCCGGCATCAAAATCAGTTGAAATGTAAGAACTCTATGTCAACAGAATTACTGAAATGAGGATCATTGCAAATCTGTTTCTATGGCTGAATGTATAGGCTGGTGGTTTATGAATGTAAAGGTCAAGCATTCAAACCTAACTGGAGTCACTTACATTTTTATTTAAAAGTCCTACCTTAATTTACTAAAACTTGTGCAATTCTACGCTTTCTTAGGTTCTACATTCTTTCAAAATATTTTATAGTAGTTTAATCACTAAAAAAAAAGGAAAATGCTCATAGTAAAAATATTGAAAATGCATTTATTTATTTGTAATTACTTAAGCAGACAGTTGGTGGCTCTATGTTCATAGTTTTCAACTAAGAGAAATGTATCAGGAGATTGCCATATTTTTCTAAGTTCTTACACATGATTTACATGAGGGAGTGAATGTGCCTTCCAGTATCTGTTGTTTCCAGTTCAACCTCTTGCTGTACTATTTAGCTCAACAAAATTCATGCCCAGGCGGTTGGGGACAATGTGCATGGAACGGGCAGCGTAATATACGAGACAATCACAATGAAAGTTGGTGTGCTAGTATCTGTGATGCTTGTTTCTATGAGTTGTATATGTAGGTTGACATTTGGTCTGCACTTGTTTCCACAAGTTGCACATGTGTTGTTTACGTTTGGCCTGCACTTGTTGGCAGGAGTCACAATCATGATTTTTACATTTGGCCTGCATTCATTTTCAGGTCTCTGACTTGTGATATTCATGTTTGGGCCAAAATTGTTATCACAAGTCACACTCATCAAAGGATGGCAAGGGGTTACTATTTGTTCTTCAACTACAGTAGAGCTAATCATGATTATGCTAAAAAGAACATACTGGTAGCTTCTTGCTTGGGTGCCAGCTTAATAGCTTAATGTATCAACCCCCCCTCTCTCTCCCTCTATGTATTTCTGTAACTGCAACACAAATGTTCCGTTATTTAATTACTTTTTGTTTTTACACTATATTTTAATATTCTCTTCAGTAAATAACTAATTTCGGTTTATGAATTTAATGTCTATAAAAATAATTATTCTTGGAGGGTTATGAGGGTGATATTCATCTGACCTCCTATAAAATAGGCTATAAATAATCATTCTTGGAGGATGATACTTATCTGACTTCCCGTAAAAATACAGATATAATAATGTGTAGATTTGTATTTTGAAATATTGTTACCCTAACAATTATGTAAGATTTTTACAAGAAAATAAAATAAAATAAAGAGCAATCTATGTTTAGCTTCATTATTATGCACACATGTCATTGGAATTGATTACAGTTTTGATCATTCGAAGCACAGAATTTACAAATTAAGTTCCTGCACCCATGTAAGATATCCAGATCCAACATTTGCACATATGCCTCTGCTTCTAGTGTGTGGGGCCAAGAATTGTGCCTCATATTATTTTCAACTGTACAGTAAAAAGGAGATAGCTGAATTGTGTACTTATAGTAGAAAATTACTTTCCTCCAGTCAACACCTTCACAGGTTCTCACAATTGCTAATCTATCCATGGCTTGTTCGTCAGACGATGGTTCTTCGATAAGAGCATGATAGGACCTGATTTCATGGTCCTTTAATCTTCTGAGAACAGTTTTCGATGAGTCCAGGAAATATGAAGCTCTCCTTAGTTTCTAGATGATTGATGAAGGGAGCATTCTGGATGACTCTGATTAATTCTTCAGCTTGTCTTCATGTAGAGACTTATGGTCTTCCAGGTATTGGTTGTATCCCTCCCTCACCATTGTCTCTTAAAGTGTCTAATCCATCTCCTTGTTGTTGAAGCATCAACACCACAATGAAATCTTACATCAGATGCACTAATGCAGTTTTCAAAAGACCAATTATTCACTCACGAACATTCACATCAACCATTTTGAAGCTGACCTATGACATATGCCAATCAACTGATATGTTTCTCTTAGCTGAAAACGAAAGATACATAACATGATGGTTGACTTAATTACAAATCAATACATCAATTTTAATACTTCACTATGAGCATTTGTCTGTCTAATGATTACACTACTATAAAGTGAAACATTTGATAAAATGTGGAACTTATAAAAGCTTACAACTGTACAATCTATAGCGAATTGAGGATAAAAATATTACCTTCACTGTTGTAAATAAAAAAATAAAAAAATAAAAATAAATGATAAATGACTCAAGTTGGATTGAAACTCTCATCCTTTATTATTTGTTAACTGTCAGCCTATCCACTTTCTTTAATCCACTCAGCCACTGAAGCAGATGTGAAACTCCTCATTGTAGTGATTCTACTAATGTGGAGTTCTTATACTTCATCTGGTTCTACGTGCTTGATTAATGATTATCAAAAGAAATAATGTGATTAGTTAAACTGCATTGAATCCTGACATATACTACACTACCGGCTATTAAAATTGCTACACGAAGAAGAAATGCAGATTATAAACGGGTATTCATTGGACAAATATATTATACTAGAACTGACATGTGATTACATTTTCATGCGATTTGGGTACATAGATCCTGAGAAGTCAGTTCCCAGAACAACCACCTCTGGCAGTAATAACAGCCTTGATACACCTGGGCATTGAGTCAAACAGAGCTTGGATGGAGTGTACAGGTACAGATGCCCATGCAGCTTCAACACGAAACCACAGTTCATCAAGTGACTGGCATATTGTGACGAGCCAGTTGCTCGGCCACCATTGACCAGACGTTTTCAATTGGTGAGAGATCTGGAGAATGTGCTGGCCAGGGTAACAGTAGAATATTTTCTGTGTCCAGAAAGGCCCGTACAGGAACTGCAAAATGCGGTCGTGTATTATCCTGCTTAAATGTAGGGTTTCGCAGGGATCGAATGAAGGGTAGAGCCACGGGTCGTAGCACATCTGAAATGTAATGGCCACTGTTCAAAGTGCCATCGATGCGAGCAAGAGGAGACCAAGACGTGTAACCAATGGCACCCCATACTATCACGCCGGGTGATACACCAGTATGGCGATGACAAATACACGATTCCAATGTGCGTTCACTGCTATGCTGCCAAACATGGATGTGACCATCATGATCCTGTAAACAGAACCTGGATTCATTAGAAAAAATGACGTTTTGCCATTTGTGCACCCAGGTCCATTGTTGCGTTCACCATCGCAGGCACTCCTGTCTGTGATGCAGTGTCAAGGGTAACCACAGCCTTGGTATCCGAGCTGATAGTCCATGCTGCTGCAAACATCGTCGAAGTGTTTTTACGGATGGTTGTTGTCTTGCAAACATCACCATCTATTGACTCAGGGATCGAGACGTGGCTGCACCATCCGCTACAGCCATGCGGTTAAGGTGCCAGTCATATCGACTGCTAGTGATACAAGACCCTTGGGATCGAGCACGGCGTTCCGTATTGCCCTCCTGAACCCACCAATTCCATATTTTGCTAACAGTCATTGGATCGCGACCAACGCGAGCAGCAATGTCATGATATGATAAACCGCAATCACGATAGGCTACTATCCGACCTTTATCAAAGTCGGAAACATGGTGGTAAAAAATTGGTCCTCCTTACACGAGGCATCACAACAACGTTTCACCAGGTAATGCCAGCATGTTGTAGGTGTCGCCACTGGTGCCAACCTTGTGTGAATGCTCTGAAAAGCTAATCATTTGCATATCACAGCATCTTCTTGCTGTCAGTTAAATTTCGCATCTGTAGTACATCATCTAGTGTAGCAATTTTAATGGCCAGGAGTGTATTATCCTAACTATTATATTGCTTCTGTTCAATTATGGAAACACCAAGATGAAGCTCCACAGACTGCCAAAGTTGGGAACAGTGGCGTTTTTTAACTTCAGCTTGTGCAATGTTCTGCTATTGGACTGTTGATTATTTGGCTCAGGCAATCTTTCTGCCTCTAATTGTACAATTGGGAAGAATTTTTATTGCATGATAAGATTTGTAACTATTGATACTCTCTTCTGATAATTTTTAATAATTTGTGAAATAGTCATGTTCAGTCACAGGCAAGCTTACATCTACTCATATTATTTAGTGTTATTGTGCCCCCACCTAACAACCAACATTAAAACTTCTAGGTACACTTATTCAATGCAGGGTCATCAGACTACTGGCCTGAGACGAACCTGCCAAATGTCAATTGTTAACAGGGTGAGAAGTATGTGAAGATTTCTGCTTGATTAATGATTATTTAATTCATCTTTATGTTTATTTTTCTGTACGTTTCTGCACACATGCTTTCCCAGTGAGATATTTGTGTGTGCTCCTCATTGTCATGCTGGACCTCAAAAAATGTCCCGTATGTAAACTGATATGTTGCTTACAGCATGGTGTGTTCGTGTATCTTGTTTTTCCACAAGTGTGTTTTTGTTTCTTTTTCTGACACATATTGATGCAACCCAGTTCCTATCATGTCATTTCTGAAAGCTAACACCAATAAATAGTAACGAATTATTATTTTTTCCCTAATAATGTAGTGGATCCACAAACTGTGTTATTGATATTCAACTGAAACATGTTATACTTATTTTTTGTGTAGTTGAAGATGTTGATCCTTTTGGTTTTAGTTTTTTTGTTTCAAACTATTAATAACATCAATCCATTTCTATGCTGCTTCGTAATTTTGTGAAATGTAGACATTGGATCCACTACAATATCTTGCATTGTTACATTGTCTCCATTCCCTTGGACTTCATTCTGGCTGACATATGAAAGCATGAGCTACATATATCTGGGTGTTTATATTATGCTATTTTGAAGTTTTTGAGTTGTTATTGGCTAGTATGTCACTTGTTTGCAAATGCATGATTTCATGCTATGGCGCAAATAAGAAACTTGCTAAAACTGTATCAACAGATTACGGTGTAAAACTGAAGAGAGACTAGAAGTGCAAAGATTCAATATTGTGTATAGCAGTGCTCTTTAGAATGATTCTGTAATGAATTATCTTGGTTATCAATTACAGAAGCTTGTATTATAGCAAATATTAAATAATTTTGTGGCCTCAGAAATGTTCTAGCCCACCTGATTAAGGGTATAGTTCTGGATGTATTACATTTACATTGGTTCATAGAACCACTTTCACATTATTTTTCATCTATACCACTCTGAAGCATCATGTGGTGAAAAATATACCTAGAGGCTTCTATGTGAGCTCTAATTTCTCTTACTTCGCCATGATGGCAATTTCTTACTGTATGAGTAGGAACAACAAAATAATTTGGCATTCGAGAAGAAAGTAGGTGACTGAAAGATTGAGAGAAAACTTATTGCTACAAAAAAGAGGACAGAGTATGTTATTTTAGGTAGTCTCTGTAGCAGTGGCTTATCCAGGGGAGGGGCTGTCAGGCTGCAGCCCCCCCCCTCCCCCAGATCTTGCTGCAGCCTGCCTGAGAAATGAGTGGTGGAGGGGGGAGTTTTTTCAGACCACGATCCTATCCTGTATATGTCAATGCTTTGTAGTAAATTTGGCACAGGCTGTGTAGCAGTCATTGAAGTGAGCCTCATAATGCACGGCTGCATGCTCTGCAACGGGATGGTCCAATTATCTCTTGGATGGTGGCCATCTGCAACCTAAACAGACTACAAATAGTCATGTACCTTTCCTCCAACAGCCACAGTTCCACAGAAGTATCAGTCCTTTCCAAAGGCCTTACGTTTTGCCCCGCTCTCAAATTCAACCATACGGGACTTGTTAAAGGATCTTCTCTGCTTCTCCTGGTCCTTACAGTGGAAATACTTTTTTGCTACTAAACACACTGTACACACTCAATCCAATACCTATATTGATTCCTTTCTGAGCCACTTCACTCTTCCATCCAGTCTAGATCCCCCCCCCCCCCCCCAAATAATCCCCTTTTAACTTTTCAGAATTTTTTCTAACCTGGCCTCACCATCATTTCCCAAATCCCTCAATATGGAAATCAACCTCACACCAGCACAAAGAAACGCAATCCACCCCCTAAAAACTGTTTCCAATCTTGCAATCCTACCTGCCAACAAAGACTCCACCACTGTGGTTTTAGACTGCAAAACTACATGGCAGAAGATTTCCACCAGGTATCAGATTCTTCCACTTACATATCCTGCCACAATGATCCCATTCCAAAAATCCAAAAGGACCTCCATTCTCTCTTTAAATTCTTGGGCCCATCCCATGACCCCTCTCGAGGGGTAACTAACTGCGCATATGTACAAAGCGCGTATACAGCCATTCACAAAACTGTTGCAGATTAGTTTATGACATCTTCATAAATTAGACTGAAGATAAGAACACACTATCCACATTCTTCTAAAACCTCTACAACTTCTCCGCCATTCACTTCACCTGGTTCTACTCATTCCAATGAGCTGAAAAGGGTAGGATTAAAATGGGTTGTGAGAGGGAAATTGACTGAAATTACTAATATTTATTTTCTGACATAGCTGCACACATAAGAATTTCAACCAAATTATGTTTACAATTATCACAAAGTTAATGAAAATAAATAACATAAAACAATGTGCCAGAATGAAACTTTTCACTCTGCAGCGGAGTGTGCGCTGATATGAAACTTCCTGGCAGATTAAAATGGTGTGCCGGAACCGGGACTCGAACCTGGGACCTTTGCCATTTGCGGGAAAGCGCTCTACCAACTGAGCTATCCTAACATGACTCATGATGCCGCCTCACAACTGTACTTCCGCCAATACCTCGCCTCCTACTTTCCAAACTTCACAGAAGCTTTCCTGCGAAACATGCAAGACTAGCACTTCTGGAAGAAAGGATATGGTGGAGACATGGCTTAACCACAGCCTTAGGGATGTTTCATTCTGGAAACATGATGCAGCTGGACCATCCTGTTGCAGAGCGTGTTGCCTTAGATGATATGGCTCACTTTAGTGGCTGCTACACAGCCTGTGCCATATGGATCCTCCCCACAAATACCATTTTTTCTGAATTGCACTGGACGGAACTCTCCCTACAATATATACAACACTTCCGCAATCTTCCAGCCCTAAACCTTCACTAGTTCTTGCCCCCACAACCCTCCCCTCCGCTCGGCTCTAATCGTCTCTTCTCCTCTCCCCTCCCCTCCCCTCCCCATCCCTCCCCTCCCCTTCTCTCCCCTCCCCTCCCCTTCTCTCCCCAGTCCAGGTGCTCGGGAAAGTCTCTTGCCATCTGTCAGATCTTGAAACGTGCTTCCATCCATCCACTAGTGAGGCATCATGCACAATGCTGGAGTAACCAGGCTGTGACAACTTTAGTGAAATAATGATGGTCATTTTGGATGTACTGGATGTTGTCATATCTATCCCCCCCCCCCTCCTCCGCTCACCAACTGCCTACCATTTTCCACATCACAGTGATTCCCATTGGCAACAGTCTAAATTACATGATTGAAGCTGCTAGAGAAAGGACTTCAACTAAGCAGGCATCACAGGCATTCAGAACTTGAATAACAATCAGCCAAATCCATTTGATGCAACTCTCAAAAAATCTTGAGAAAATTGACTTTGAAGTTTTGCAAGTACAAATAAGTCCTTATCTTCAGTACAGTAATCCGTGAGAAATTTACAACCAAACTAGCATAGAGATACAGTTAAATAAGATGCTTGCCTCTTAGTAACTCGTAATATAATACATAAATGCAACAATACTTCATGGGTGGAAGCTACTGTATGATTGTTGGTTATATTTATTTGCTCCCTGTATTCCAGTCAGACTGTGAACTATCATAGATATGCTATGAAACACACATTATCTCAGCTCTTTCCAGATGTAGTCAGGTGAGGGACAAAAGATGTAAAAGAAGTGATTGACTATATGCAGTTTCTGTTCCATCATTTAGCACTTTTTTGAAAACATCAGGAACGGAGGAGGCATGTGTTTTCATAATTGTAATTTTGGCCTTAAAGCTATTATGAAGTATTGTACTGCAAATTATTGTGCTCCAGCATGTCAGACATTTAAAAAATCTGTGATGGATACACACATCATTGTATCTGACAAAAAGACCACATGGGTGTCAGATTTTAGAATTTTCTTACATTTATGGTATGTGAAGTTCAGAACTTGAATAACAATCAGCCAAAGCCATTAGATGCAACTCTCAAAAATTCTTGAGAAAACTGACTTTCAAGTTTTGCAAGTACAAATAAGTACCAAAAATTAAAACAGTTGCAACATCTGTCAGTTTAGCTTGGGTGATAGCATTCTGACATCAGAACCATATAGAGCTAGTGGTTTGATTTCCTCTGTGACATATTTTTTCATTGTTTTCGAATTCAGTTGTATAAAATCATTTTGGGATCTCTAATTCCACATGTTGTGTCAGTTTTTGTTTGTGTGTTTGTTGACAAGCTGAACACCTTATTGTCACCTAAAACAATGGTTAGCTGCTTTAATTGACATTAGTAGTTATGGAGATGACTTTCCAGATATGGTGTTGTAGCTCTTCACAAACTGAACAATAAAAGCCTTTTATAAAATATAGAAAATTATGAAAAAATCTCATTTTCATAAAAATTACCATTAGATACTAAATTGTGTAAATATTCAAACACAATGAAAAATGGAAAAGAAAAAGAAAAGAAAGGAACTGCCATGGCAGGATTTAAACGACCGACCCTATGGTTTTAAGGCCAGAATGCTACCAACTGAACTACACAGGCAGATGCTGCAAACAATATTATTGGTACTTGGTATCGACTACAAAGTCGATTTTCTCAAGAATTTTTGAGAGTTGCATTGAATGGCTTTGGCTGATTTTTATTTGAGTTCTGAACTTCATGTGCCATAAATATCGAAAATTCTAAAATCCAAATCCCGTGTGGTCTCCATGTGAGCCTCTTAACATTATTAATATCCTTAAACTAAACCACAACAAACTGCTGTACTTGTACACTTTTACAAGTTTTTATTAAATTGAGTGCAAGACCACAAGCTTTCATTATTATTTGGTCAGAATCTATATGTCAATAGACTCCTTAATTTTGCTGCCCTAGGAACTTGGAATTTGCACGATGATACTGATCCCATTGTTTTTCATAACTTTATGTTTGAGACAGTGCTCAGTGATATGTGGTAGCCTGGTTGTTTTACTCTGATGTGTCACTGTTTTTCTTCATATCTGCTCTCAATTGTTCTTTTGAGCCTTGTAAGACATGACAAATTTCCTTGGAATGTAGTTCATATCCTCCTTTTGGAGGTTTGGGGGATCTTATCTATTTAAGTTAGTCTTGAAGGTTCTATAGAAGTCTCACATATTGTTCTTCTGTAAGTCCTCTTCTATTTGAGTCAAGCTTACCTGTTCATTTTTATTTCTTTATTTGATTTTATTTCTTTTTATTTTTTATTTTATTTTTATTGTTTCTGACAGTTTTGGCAGTGTTTTTCCTTACTTCATGGAAGTTCTTTAGATTCCACTTGTGATGGTCCTTCTGACTCAATCTTGTTTTAAAATCTATGCTGGTTCTAAGTTTTTCTGTATCATACTATTGGAGTTGATTCTGTAGAATTGTACAAAAAATAAAAGTCGACTCTTCTGTAGTGTTTCAGTTATGTTTTCTATGTAGTGATAAACATCTTCATTACTTCTTTATTTCCATATCTCTGAATTTTTTTGTGGACCAAGTATTTTTCAAATGATTCTTCTTTTAGGACTTAAAGTCTGTATAGCTTGTAATTCAGTGGTAAACATTCACTTGCATAAAGACGGTCTCATTTTACTACAAGATCTTTTGTTATAAATGTTTCTCGCTGTTACATATGCTCATTTTCCTACAGAAAACTTTTCTTAAGCTATTTTATTGAATAATTTCTCCCAAATATTTAAATTTATATACCTTCTTTATCTGCCCAATGTCTGTTACTAGAATATCGTGGGTATTTTTTTATGTTTATCATAAGTTTTGTTTTCTTTACATAAATTCTTAAACTCGCTTTATTGGCCAGGCCAATGAGCCACATGAAATAATAATTATTATTATTTGAAAAGGAGTTGCCTTACACCTGTTCTATGTCTGTTGCCTTAGATATTTCACACTGAAACTATACTTTTGATTTTATGTCTTGTGAGTGTTTCAAGAGTTAGGTTTTCAATTTTAGTTTTAATACCAAATTCTCAGATCACTTTATCTAGTGTTTCTCTATCAACCAAATCAAATACATTTTTAAAATCTTTAAAAGGTACTGCTATGTCTTTGTAGTTTGTAAGTGTGTGACAGACTATGGATTTTAGGTTAAAATTCTGTTCTGAGCAAGATCTGCCCTTTCTGAATCCACTCTGATATTCTCCCACATGGCTATTTACTTTATTTAGTAATATTGTTGAAAATATTTTATAACTCACTGCCAACAGATATGTTCCTCTGTAGTTATTTACGTCTTGCTTATGAAACATTATTACTGGTTGATATATATCGTATTGTTTGTCTGACTGGATGATAGAAAATCTTACGTAAACACCAATGTGTGCAGTTTCACTTTACTGTAGACTGCGGAATAAAGGAGTCCTCCACCAACTTGTTGCACAAGGAATATCAGACCTGTAAAACATACATAAGCTTCCAGTTGTTTTTATGATATAACTAATATATAGGTGGTAAATGCACATCTTTAGAGGTGTGTCTTCGTCTGCAGAATCCTGTTTTTGGCTGTGTTGCTACATAGCCACTCATGGGTTACGGGTCTATAAATCAATGAATTCAGGTGCAAAATATTTTTAACTGCCATTTATTTTTGCCCACAGACGTTGTGCAGCAAGATTGTACACGTACATGAACCATGACTCTAACAAACCACTGAAATCCATGTGGCTTAACCAACAGGCCACTATATAAACTCTCATAACAATTACACAATAATCCATCTGTGGTTTTTAAATAAAACAACAATTACAGTAATTAAATTCATAGAAGTTAACATTAGATCAAGACAGAGTTAAATAAGCTTCATATTATATATGGCACTGCACATGATTCAGTAATTTAATGTTAATTAACAATTTTCTTAGTAATAACAATGAATCTAACTTTCGCATTACTTTTACATCAATTACGAAACATATAAAGTTCCTACTATCTATACAGTTAATACATAATAAGTTCTGAATCTTGCAATTTTAGTCTACTCTCAAATAATTTACCCCTCAGGGGCTCAGCATTAATTTGCTGGGTACGGGCTTGGCGAACCCAGGGTCCTGAGCCGTGGGCTGTGTCGCGCCAACAGTCCACTACACCGTAAGCTCTGTGCGTGCCTCAACGACCATCGTTCGGCGCGACGGTGGACCGTTGTACGTTTCAGAGCCCGGGGATCCTGGCTTAATCGCCCGGGTCGCGAGGACGGTACAAACCTCTCTAAAAAAAACCTCAATCTCAAGGTGTGCTACGTGCCGAGGAGATGCATGGCTGTTGAGGTTGAACAGCCGCTATCGAGCAACCTCTGAGGAACCTGCCGCACCTCAGTTGTATAAGGCTTACCCAGGCAAGCGGGGCTCTGTCTGGGTGGACCCTTAGATCCCTAGCTGCTCGTGGGAACACAATGAAGCGAGCTAAAGATAACGTTGGTGGACGTATAACCACCGTCTCAAAGCGTGGAAAGTTTAATGCTACATCATATGACCCCAAGTTGTTCCCTTCCTTGGCCCCGCCCTGGGAGGAACGCAGGCTGAAGATAGAAATGGGCCGTATTCACCGAGGTATTTAGTTTGTACAAGGACTGATGGGGAGTCATTTACTACAGTGAGGCCTCAGTTCTTTGTTGACCACCTGGAGGAGAAGTTTGGAGATGTGGAGTCCCTCTCCAAGATGCGCAATGGGTCTGTGTTAATTCACACTGCATCCCCTGCCCAGTCGCGGGCGTTGCTTGCCTGCGATAAGCTGGGAGATGTCGCGGTCAACATTACGCCACATAAGTCTCTTAATCTGGTCCAGGGCATTGTATTTCATCGTGATCTGCTCTTACAGTCTGATGAGGAGCTGCGCGCCAACGACGAGCGGCGAGGTGTTCACTTCGTCCGGCGCATCCATCGTGGGTCGAAAGAAAATAGAGTTGCCACTGGTGCCTTCATCGTAGCCTTTGAAGGCGACACACTGCCTGAAAAGGTGAAGGTGATGTCCTACCGGTGTGATGTGAAACCCTATATCCCTCCTCCTATGAGATGCTTCCAGTGCTGGAAGTTTGGGCATATGTCGTCCCGTTGCCCTTCCAGCGCCACTTGCCGGGATTGTGGACGTCCAGCCCACCTGGACGCCCCATGTACTCCGCCGCCTATCTGCGTGAACTGTGGTCTGGAGCATCCTCCCTGCTCGTCGCAATGCCCTATTCTCCACAAAGAAAGGAAAATCATCGAATATAAGACTATGGACCGGTTGATGTATACTGAGGCTAAAAAGAAATATGAGCGTCTACACCCAGTTAGCATGACCACCTCTTTTGCGACAGTCACGTCGTCGCCATCTTCTTTGGCGACACGAGTGTTTCCTAGTACTTCCTCCTCTGTGGGCCCTCAGGGCCGTAAGCCTTCACCTGCCCCCAAGATGGTTGGGGGCTCCCTTCCTTCTTCTGCTCCCAAGGTAATTGCCTCGAGAGCAACCTCCACCCTTCTGACGGAGAAACAAAAGCCCTCTCCGGCACCCCTCGTTCGGAAGGCGTCCCTCGGGACACTCCCTTCCGAGGGTTCCGCCAGTGTCGTTGCCGACACACGCCAGCAGCAGGCAACACCGAAGGCTGCTGGACGCAGGGCCTCATGCTCCTCCTCAGTCCCTGCGGCTGAGTCTGAGAAGCCAGCCCCGCCGGCGAAGTCCCCGAGGGGCAAGAAGGATCGGAGGAAAAAAGTGGAAAGTGAAGAGTTGCAGGGTACCATGGTGGCTCCCATGCCACCTTCCCACTCCACCTCGACCTCTGGGAACGAGGTGGAGATGCTGGCGTCCCCGGACGACCTCATCCCAGAACTAATGGATGCCGAGCAAGAAAAAAGGCAGTCAGCAGATTTGAGTGACGCTGAGTTGTAATCTTCCCTCTTACCTTTCATGTTTTCCTGGTTATCAGACAACTTTATCCTCCAGTGGAACTGCGGCGGTTTCTTCCCCCACCTGGCTGAGCTACGACACCTTTTAAGCACAACACCTGCCTTCTGCATTGCTTTACAGGAAACGTGGTTTCCAGCAATGCGGACCCCAGCCCTTCGTGGCTACAGGGGATATTACTGTAACCGTAGCTCGTATAACAGGGTCTCAGGTGGTGTATGTGTGTATGTCCTTACCTCTGTTCATAGTGAACCTGTGCTCCTTTGTACACCACTAGAAGCAGTGACTGTCAGGGTAAGGACAACACAAGAGTTTACCGTCTGCAGCCTTTATCTCCCTCCAGATGGTGATATTTCTTTGAATGTTTTGGCTGCACTTATATCGCAACTACCACCGCCTTTCTTCTTATTGGGCGACTTCAGCGCCCATAACCCATTGTGGGGTGGTACTTCGCTTTCTGGCCGAGGCAGAGTAGTCGAGTCTTTACTTTCTCAACTCGACCTCTGCCTATTAAATACTGGTGCCCCCACACACTTTAGTGTGGCACATGGCACGTTCTCGGCCATTGATTTATCGATCTGCAGCCACAGCCTTCCACCATCTGTCCACTGGAGAGCCCACGACGACCTGTGTGGCAGTGACCATTTTCCGCTTTTTCTGTCACTCCCACAACGACAGTCCCCAGAACGCCCCCCCCCCCCCCAGGTGGGCTTTAGGCAGGGCTAACTGGGAAGATTACACGTCCACTGCTATTGTTCAACCTCCCTCACTCGATTCCATCGATGTGGTGGTCGAGGGCGTCACTCACACCATTGTTTCTGCTGCAAAAGCTGCAATTCCATGCTCCACAGGGTGCCCACGGCGTAAGGCAGTGCCGTGGTGGTCGCCGTAAAAAAAGCGGAGGCTATTAGAGATCGTAGGCGAGTCTTACAGCGCTATAAGCGTCACCCCTCTCAGGAGCATCTCATTGATTTTAAACGGCTTTGCGCTCGTGCTCGCCAGCTTATAAGAAGACGGAAACAGGAGTGCTGGGAGAGGTACGTTTCCACTATTGGGACAGGCACCTCAGCCTTGCAGGTCTGCAGTAAGATCAGGCGGCTGCAGGGATTACAGACACCAGTGGGAATCCCTGGGATCTCCTCAAATGGAGTCGTTTGTACGGACCCGGCCACTCTTACAGAGATGTTTGCCGAGCATTATGCTCACGCCTTTGCCTCTGCAAACTATCCACCTGCCTTCCGTACATTGAAGGAGCGGGTAGAACGCCAGCACCTCTCCTTTCGTACCCGCCGCTCTGAATCCTACAACAGTCCTTTCACTGAGTGGGAGCTCCTCAGTGCTCTTCAACAATGTCCAGACACGGCGCCAGGGCATGATAGCATCCATAGCCAGATGCTGAAACATCTCTCAGCAGATAGTCGGCGTAACCTACTTGCGGTCTATAACCGCATTTGGTGTGATGGTGTTTTCCCGTCACAGTGGCGGGAGAGTATCATCATCCCAGTGCTTAAGCCCGACAAACATCCTCTTTCCTTGGATAGCTATCGGCCCATTAACCTGACTAACGTGCCATGCAAACTGTTGGAGTGGATGGTCAGTCGGCGGTTGTGTTGGATTCTTGAGACTCGGGGATTATTGGCTCCCTGCCAGGGCGGTTTTCGCCAGGGTCGATCTACCACCGATAATCTGGTGTACCTCGAGTCTGCAATCCGCACAGCCTTTTCCCGGCGCCAACACCTTGTTGCCGTCTTCTTCGATATGCACAAAGCATACGATACAACCTGGCGACGCCACATCCTCAACACTTTACATGACTTGGGCCTCCGGGGCTCCCTACCGATTTTTATCCAGAATTTTTTAGCTGTCCGTACCTTTCGTGTTCAAATTGGTGCCTCCCTGAGCGCCTCTCACATCCAGGAGAATGGCATACCTCAGGGCTCGGTTTTAAGCGTTCCATTATTTTTAGTTGCCATCAATGGTCTAGCGACAGCAGTTGGATCGTCGGTGTCCCCTTCTCTTTATGCTGACGACTTTTGTATCTTTTTTAGTTCTTGCAGCACCCAGGTTGCTGAGCGTAGGTTGCAAGGTGCTATTTGGAAGGCACAGACCTGGGCCCTAAGTCATGGCTTTCAGTTTTCTGCCACCAAGACCAGAGTGATGCACTTCTGTCGGCGTCGGACCGTTCACCCTCACCCTGAACTTTATCTTCACGACGAACTCCTGACAGTGGTAGACACGCATCGGTTTTTAGGACTGGTCTTTGACGCCCGGCTGACATGGCTACCCCACATTCGTCAGCTGAAAAGGAAGTGCTGGCGCCATCTCAACCTTCTCCGCCACCTGGGTCATACGACCTGGGGTGCTGATCGCTCGACACTGTTACGGCTTTACACGGCGCTGGTGCAGTCCCGTCTCAATTTTGGGTGCATTGCCTATGGGTCTGCGGCACCTTCGGCACTGCATCTCCTGGACCCCATTCACAACTGTGGGGTCCGCATCGCGACGGGCGCTTTCCGCACCAGCCCGGTGAACAGTTTACTAGTGGAGGCTGGGATCCCACCTTTGGGGATCCGCCGCCAACACCTGCTCGCAGCTTATGCAGCCAACGTATATTGCTCCCCAGGCCACCCAAACCGTCGGCTTCTCTTTTCTAATGTGGTCGTCCCTCACCATCAGCGACGCCCGAGGTCAGGTCATACGATAGCCTATAGAATTCGGTCCCTCCTCCTGGTACTTGAGTCTTTGCCCCTTCCGTCTCCATATCGGGTCCAGGTGCATACACCTCCATGGTGTTTGACAAGGCCGTCTATTCGGCTGGACTTGGCCCATGGGCCCAAAGACTCAGTACCACAGGAGGCGCTCCGCCGTCAGTTCTCAGCTGTCATAGCGGAGTTCCGTAGTTATGACCTGATCTACACCGATGGTTCAATGGTGGATGACCGTGTTGGATTTGCCTATACACACGGTGACCATGTGGAACAGCACTCTCTGCCGAATGGCTGCAGTGTTTACACTGCAGAGCTGGTGGCCATTCACAGAGCTCTCGTGCATATCCGGTCTTGCTCAGGCGAGTCTTTTGTTGTTTGCAGCGACTCCCTGAGCAGCCTCCGAACTCTGGAGCAGTGTTACCCGCGGTCTCCTCTGGTGTTGGCCATACATGAGACGCTTCATTCCGTTGAACTGTCTGGGCGATCAGTGACGTTCATCTGGTCTCCGGGTCACGTTGGTATCCCGGGCAATGAACGTGTTGACAGGCTTGCCAAGCAGGCTGTCGGTACGTCCTGTCTAGAGATCGGCCTCCCGGCTTCTGATCTCCGTTCATTGTTGCGCCAACGGGTACATCGGCTTTGGGATGCTGAGTGGTGTAGCCTGAACACGCCCAACAAGCTCCGGATGGTCAAGGAAACGACGGCCGCATGGCGCTCCTCCATGCGGGGTTCACGACGGGACTCAATGGTTTTAAGTCGCCTCCGCATTGGGTATACGTGGCTCACCCATGGACATCTCCTTCATGGTGAGGATGCGCCCCAATGTCAGTGTGGCTCGCGCCTGACAATAGTCCACATCCTGTTTGACTGCCCCGTTTTAGCCGCTTTGCGGCGGAATTTTAACCTCCCTGTCATTTTATCAGATGTTTTAGGTGACGATGCTGCAATGGCAGATTCCGTTTTACATTTTATGCGAGCAGGGGGTTTTTATCGTTCCATCTAGCTGGAGATTTATTTGTGTTCCTGAGTGGTTGACTTTTCCTTTTTTATTCTTCTGGTTGGTCAACCACAGACATCAGCTTCTTTCTTGTCAGATGTCTTTGTGTGCTCATCTTTTCGTTTTGTGTCTTGTTATTCTTGCTGTTTTTCTTTATAGACTCAGTGGGACTCCTCTCCCGCTTCGCAACTTTAAACTCTGGGCGTGTTATCTTTCACGTTTATGGCTTTCCTTTTGACGCCTAGTGAAGGAATGGGGGACTGATGACCATTCTAGTTTTGTCCCCCCTAAACAACCTAACAACAACAATAACAACTCAAATAATTTAATTAGTACCATAACTGACCATGTTTACATGCTGTTTTCATTCATTACAACTAATTGCTTTACTCGGTCAGTATAATATGGTTTGTAATACAAGTAGTAATTTATCTTATATTCATTGAGTACAAATGAGTACCTGGATTAATTCGGAAATAATAATATACATATTACAATTACAACAGTTACAAAACTTAGAATTTCCTTTTTTATCATCGATGGAAAAATGTTCCTACCATGTACAGTACTTAATTCAGATATGCATAATCCTATGGAAGTGCCAGTGTTTACATCAACAACCTTCTAATCAGACTTTACTAGTGTATCTACTGTAATTGCAATATAGCTAACAATATAGAAATTAATTATAGCCTCTTCTGGGGTTGGGGAGTATGTCAAGTAGCTGTTTTATTGCACTTACCAGCTTTCTTATGCAAAGGATAGACAAGAGCAACTTTCCAATCTTCTGGAATCTTTTCAGTTTCCCATATTTCTTCATCATAATCTGAAGGTTAGCTATAATTTTTGGCTGAGAACATTTTATGAGTTCAGCAATAATTGAGTCTTCTTCTCTGGCTTTATTGTTTCTGAGGGTACTTATTCCTTTTTTAATTTCTTCAACTATAGGTAGTGGATCTGCTTCTGTGTTTTCATTGATATCTGGAAAATCAATCTTACAATACAGTTCTTCACAGTTCAAGAGTTTTTCACAGTACTTTAATTGTATTTTACAATTCTGAGTATTGCTTAGGCCTATTTTACCATTTTCATCTTTGAAGCAAATACTTGGAGCTTGATAGATGTTTAGAGGATTTTTAAACACCTGATAGATATTCTGAGAGTTATTTTTAACCAAGCTTATTTTCTATTTCAAGAAGTTATCACTTCTCAAAAGCTAATTTAGCACTGCTTATAATCTAGCTGTTTCCTTCCTTTGAATTTTAAATTCATCAATGTGTTCAGTCTTCCCAGAACATTTTCATTTTTTGCGCTGTTTTGTTCTTTCTGTAACTGATTCTTCACACGTTTGATTCCACCACACTATCTTCTTCATTTTTGTTGATTCAAATGCATTCTTTGCTGCCCTGTTGATTTCTTTGGATAATTCTTCCCATTTCCCTGATATAGCCATTTAATATCTTTTGAAACTGTTTTATTGCCTTCTTTGTGATGTTGAGCTTGTCCGTATGGTCTCTTTTGGTTTTTATTAGGGAGAGATTTCAGTTTAATTTTAGTCAGGTAATGATCAGAGTCAATTTCCCTGTTTGTTATTACTTTTACATTTAGGATTTCATTACTATTGCTGTGAGAAATAGCCAAGAGATCTAACTGGAACTCACTTAGCATTGAATCAGGTGATATCCGTGTTTTTGCCTTTCTTGGCAATTTTCTGAAGAAAGTTGGCATTAATTCAAGTGAAATGTTTCACAAAGGTGAATTAGTCTCATTCCATTTTTGTTGAGTCTATTATGGGCTAGATATTCTCTTAATATTCTTTGGAAATTTTTTCCCTTCCTACTTGTGCATTACAATCCCCCAATAGTATCACAAGATTTGATTTTGGAATTTTTGATATTTTGTCTTCAAAAGTTCTTAGAATTCTTCTACTTAATAGGAGCATGGAAATTAACAAAGATATACTGTTTATTTTTGTATTTCACTATGTGAAGGGAGAGCTTCTCTCAATTCTTTTGAATATAGAAAGTAGTACCTAGTATTGACATGCCTTTCATGACAGGTTTACCTTTAAAAATTCTGTGGGTTTTGGTTTCTGTAACGTTCTCATCCAAAAACATTGTTTCCTGTACCTGCATTATTATTACATATTATTGCCATGGCTACAAATATCCCTGCCTTGTCAGCAGCTTGTGAATTTTAATGTTATACATTATATTACTTGTGATGCTGTTTTACTTTTAGCAGGCTCAATACTACAGTTACTCTGTTTACTGTAATTATTCATTTTATCTGTTCTTTTTCTATGACCCTGAGTTTCTGATTAATGATATTTCTAAAGTTATGGAAATATGAAATTAGGATAGTAATTATTTGTTCTTTTTTCAGTAGACAGTAACAAATATACATGAATTTGGAACTTTCTTTAAGCTGACATTATTAGCTATTGAATTTGAACTAGAAGCTTTATTGTGAATGTTTTCTCATCTGTCCAAGCATGCTTATCTAGCTGCATGTGACAAAACTATAATTCCATTTAAAGTGTTACACATTTAAGAGTATTATGTAGTGGTAATGTATTAATTAGGATCTGTGCAGAATTTTATTTTTCACCATTCATCACCACCTATTCTTAATCATCTAAAATATTTCATGAAGGCAAAGCCATTGTTGGTGTATGAAAGACTAAAATGTTATATTTCCTTTGAGTCGATTTGTGCTTTTGTTTGACAGAGATATTACAATCGTTTTGTTGTTTATTCATGTGCCTTCACTTACTAGATCCGATGACATTCTGGTGCATTTAATCTTGTATCCAGCTTTAACATTGCTGTATAGTGCTGCAGAAATTCACAGTTCTTATAATCAATTTTTATTTGACTTAGTGCTCCAATAGTTAACAAAAATATTTAAAAACTGGATAGTAAACAATGTGATACACTAGATGATTAGGAATTAATTTCCCACACAACAGCACAAGCTTGGATTGCATTTTACAATAAAAACTGTCTTGGTTACACAATATTTTATTACTTCTCAGTGACTTGTTTCACCCTAAGCAGACATCATCAGATTATCTGTGTGACAGATGTAACACAAGATTTACAAAACAGTACAGTGAAAAGGGGGAATGCATGGACTTGTTTTGTGCTAAAGAGACGTTTACAAAAAGGAAAAAAATCTTACAAGCCGCTGGTGTGACATTGTTTGTTTAATAACTTGTTTCAATATCTCCATTTTTCGTAACTGATTGAATACTAAGAATTAGAGTAGGAACAGATACAGTAATTATGTAAAGGATAAAACTGATGTTAAGTTACCTTAAAAGGAACAGTGATATCTGTAGACACAAAATAAGGCCATGTTTACAATTAACTATCACAGGCAGTGGGTGGATGTGGTTTGTTGCTCTGCTGATATGTATGTACTAACTGAGTGAGTGTGGGTAGGCAGTAACATAGGAAGCCAGTGTAGAGAACAGGAGAACAGATAGGTGCTAGCTATTTGAATAGAAAATTTAATGGTAAGAACATCATCAAGGGGACCATAAGTACAGGGACTATTTGTATAAGTACTTGAAAATAAAAGGAATTACAATATTTCATTTGAACAGTCATCATAATACCTAGATAAGTTTGATCATTGCAGTCCGACCTATCATTTAGGAGATGTAGGTATCCAAAATGAATGCCCTTCACTATATCAAATTCTTCCAGCAAAATCAATAATGGAGGATAGGTAACAACTCACCATAAAGAGGTTCGCTGACCTGCTGACAGACACGAGAATAGATAATCACATTCACACAACTTAAATTTTCAGTCTTGGCCATCACCAGAAAAAGAAACACATACATTCACGCAATCACTCAGAAAACTATACAGACACAACTATCATGTCCGGCAACTCCAGCGACACAAGCATCTAGACTGTGAGTGAGGTAGGGAGTGGAGGGGGAAGGCCCTTTTTTGCAAAGTGATGCTCTACCTGTTGTTCTATATTCAGCTGGGGACTTAGGACATTGTAGTTTATAGACTCCTGAGGATAGTCACGTGTCCTTATTGGCTTGTTTATTGTGAGGGAGAATGTGCTAGATTCTCAAAGCACTACTCAAGACAATTTCTGTATGTGTGCCAAGAAAGAGTTTAGCCATGCCATAAGAAAAATTTCCCATGAAAGGAATGGGGATGTATGTAATGCCTTCGTCAGGTAGTGCCAGTTGAGGTTGTGGCACATCTCTAGAAAGTTTTGCATTGTATATTTGGTGAACCAAGGATGGTTTGTAATCATTCTTTTCTGGAATGTATTCAAGATTGTTGAGTTCAGTAACGACAGAAACTTCAGAGAGGGAATACGTATCATGGATTTAGAAAAGTTCCTGGCATGACGATGCATGTTGTTCTCAACTAACTGTAGCTATAAGTCCATAAAGCTCAAGACACTGGAGGAATTCATTGCCTTGCAGATAACAGTTAGTTTTTGGTGGTTGTGAAATTCATCAGTTACAACTGCTACTTCAGCTGGGATACCACTGAAAATTATCAGGATGTCATCAACATATTATTTATAGATGAATATTTTACTGCACATTAGGTTTTTATGTTGGAAGTATTGACATTAAATATGTTTGACAAATATATTGGCAAGGAAACCTGAGACACAACCACCCATGGCTTCACCGTTATTCTGCTTGTAAAGGGAGTTGTTGAAAGAAAAATAATGGTAGGAGGTATGTAGTTGTAATAGTAAGACAACTTCTACGATTTTGTCCGGAAGGTTATTTCCTTGCCTGGAGAGGTTTTATTGGATGACGTCAGTAGTTTGTTCCAGAGGTACTTTAATATAATTTTTTTATGTCCAACGATAAAAGATAGCAACCATGTGGAAACATTTGGTTATGTAATAACTCTACTAGTTGTTTCCTGTTGCATAAAGTAATTTTTTTTCTTTGAGGCTCGATTGTTTCTTCAACAAACATAAAAGAAATTTAGGGGCAGACTGTCTGGGATTTCGGATTCTTTTGATAACAGGACTAATAGGGTAGTATATTTTGCGAGTCTCCATTTAGGCCCTTAATGTGAAAGCTTTGGGGTTCATAACCTGAACAGTTCTTCAGGGGGGGGGGGGGGGATACAGAAATAAGGTTTGAGATAGTTTTATAGTTTTCTCAAATTGATTGCAGTAGGGACAGAATCTTTAGACGCCATAAAACCACAAATGATATCACACCGCCGAGAGTGCCTTGTAAGGTTTTCTTCCTTGTAATTCTTGTCTCTTTAGCACAAAATAATTCCATACCTGCCTATCCCCCGCCCCCCTCCTAGAGGTTTGAGTCCTTCCTAGGGCATGGGCTTAGGTTAGTTTAAGAAGTTTGTAAGCTTAGGCACTGATGACCACAGTTGTTTGGTCCCATAGATTTACAAACATTTGAACATTGGTATTGTTGGTTGTTGACATCCTGTATGTGCTCAATTTTCAGACAGAGCTGGTTGTCCTGTAGGAAAAATGGCATGTGAGCACACTATAGATCATATTGGATTATGACAGCTGTGTGGGCAAGTTCTATCGTATTGGAAAAGACTTCCTTGAATGCTCTTCACAAAGAACAAAACAACAGGTTTAATCATCACACTAATATACCAAATTGCAGTCATGTAGCTTGGGATAATCGTGATAGTAATCCTACTGCCATACAAAATTGTGCAAACCAAAACCCGAAGTGTATTTTAAGTGTGTCTGAGCCATAGACAACCATAGACAAATTGATTGCGGGCACACAGCTTGCCACCTCCTAACCAGCCATCATTGGTACTGAGGCAGCACCAGCATTGATTAGAAAACACAATTGATTTCCACCTTTTGACATCTTTTACTATATTAGTATCGCATATTGTATGATTGTTGTTAATTATTAACTGACATTTATTAGAATACACTGTACCAAGAATGGGCTTGACTGAAGCCCAAAATCGTGTTCACTGAACTTGTGTTCAGGAGGACACGGGTTCATATCCACCTCCAGATTTAGATTTTCCGTAATTTCCTTAAATTAGACCAATCAAATTCACGGGTTCCTCTAAAATGGTATGGCTAATTTCCTTTCCCATTCTTACCCAAAAAAATCTGATTGTGAGCTCCATCTCTAATGACCACCCTGTCAACTGGACATTAAACCCTAGGTTTCTTCCTTGCAATGTGGTGTTCCCCCTCCTAAGCTCTACTTGTGATGTAGACATGACAGATGTATGGCTATTAAGCTTCAGCAACTGGGCGTTAGGAAGGTCCATAAGATTTTGTAAGTGTATGTATCCTGCCACCAAACATTTGCAAGATACAGGTTAAACAGCACTTCAGGGCACAGTGTTAACTACTATCTGTTTGAAGAACATTAGTAAATTCCACCATTTACAAAAAATGTTGACATTCATTACCTAAATTCCTGTGGTAAATATTTGAACTATATCCTGATAATTTAAAATTCAATTTAATGGACATTTTGGGTTTGCTGCACTTCAGAGCTTTGCATGGTCATATTATTTGGGAGTTATTCTACATTAATTCTTTAAAAAATATTTAAGTCAAGGTGAATAAAAGTGGGGAAAACCCTAATAATGATACAATAAGATGTACCAGATGTCAATCAATATGCAGTCATTTTCATAGAATAGGTACTGCTGTAGATTAAATATGGTGTCCACTAAACTCACATTCAGGAGGACACTTCTTTAAATCCACCTCCATATTTGACCATTTGATTATGTAGGTGCTGCTTGACACAGTCACAGTATTTTAAAGCTACATGTAAGATGAGTTGTAGGTAAGGAGGATGATAACACTTTGGTGTATTGGAGAATTCTAGGAAACCTTGTCTCGTCTATAAATGAGACATGGGTGTAGAACACTTGTGTGACCCATTTTTGAGTCTGCTTGAGTGTTTGTGATCCCCACCAAGACAGATTGAAGGAAACTATTGAAGCAAGTCAGAAGTGTGCTAATATGTTTGTTACTCAAAAGTCAGATCAACCTGACATATAACAAAATGAATATCTCCAGAGAAAAGATGATGTTGCTTTGGGGTAAACCTTTGTAAGAGTTTTAAAAGTTCCTGTATTGAAAAAATAGGGTGAAGCTAATTAGGAGGTACATTAGAAGCAAAAATCAAGAAAGTCTGACAAATAAAAATAATAATAACTTTTAGTGTGAAAAATCTTAGAATCTCTTTGGGAACTAATAATTAGTCATATCAGGTTCAAAATGACTGCCTTGATTTTTGGGAAATATTTCACATTATGAACGTGAAGCTGATTTTTCCATATCAATAATTTTTATTTTATAATATCAATCTTGTCTGCTATATCTTTTATGAAATTATTCTCCCTTAGCTTTAAACAGTTTAACAAATTGATATATATGAAGAGTAAATCCATTCCCATTCAGCATTCAATGTTTTGGCTTATAATTTAAGGGTGTTATTAGCAAACTGTGATAAGTATGATTGCTTTGCTCTAGCACTGTCTGACTGTAGCCTTCATTATCATCTTCCTCTTTGTCACCCAGCCCCACTTGCCACTGCACTCGTAGAGCACTATTGGGCAAGGCCTGCTTTAATGGAAAAAATGTGGGTTAATTTCAGTCACACTTCTTATCACATCCTGATAAATTTTGCCCATGTATTAGATCATGCATTCTCTGCAGTGTTACACATAGCCTTGTTGTTATATTTTTACATTGTGTATTTTTTTAGTTCATCATTGAACCTTTTTTCTTTTGAATCTTGTTTGTGGATTTCATTAATCAGTTTTTGCACTTTTATTAACCATGCAACTTTTTTGTCTTTTTAGTTTTCTTATTGCATCAAGATGTGTTGAAATCTATAATTCCAAAAAACTCGTACTTTACTGAACAAACTTGCTTATTCTTCTCGTTAATGAATTGTGATGCCATTAAACTTAAACTTCTGTGTATACTGTTCTTATAATGAGATCGTTATCTTTAGAGTATGTAAGTCAATATAAATCATCTTGATCCATAATGGAGAAATGTGAGGTATATTTGAAGATAAAAGTGTAAGATTTGCTTGTATATGAGTTTTGTTCTTTTGTAGCTTCTAATGCTGTTCTATGAATTCCGGATTTTGTAATATTAAATGCCATTTTAAAAAGAAAGTCTTAATCAGGTAATTAATGTTACAGTGCCACTAAGGTTATAACATTACTTCCAACAGTGCATAAGTATTTTACAATTTTCATTTTAGTTGTGCATATGATTATGCTCTCAACTAATTATGATCCTGATGTAGTATGTTTGCTCCAGTTGTACCATTTCAGTAGCTTGACAAATTGTTTCCTATATTCAAGTGAAACTATCTAACATTAATATTCCTTTTGTAATTAATTTGGATGTGTGTATAATTGTTGCACTTGATAGTGCAAAGACCCATATACTTATATTTTTCATTCAACGTTTTACTTAATTTAAAATGTCTGATAAAAATTTAAGGTAAAAACATTTAAATTCATCCATGAAAATGTATATAATTACTTTTTTGTTTGACTAGGAACGACCACTGGCAAACACTGATGTAATATCTTCTGTAGAAAGCACACCTGGCCGTTGGACAGGCATTGGCATTTCACTTCCTGGCACACCTATTAGTCACCTGAGTCACAGATCTAGTGGTGATAGTTACAGTTCCAGCAGCTCAACAAGGCAACTTTTGAATGGTGGTAACCACTGCAGCAGAGAAAAGCAAACCTCCTAGGATTTACATAGACTTACTTCATGAGTGTGTCAACATTCCATCTTTTATGTTGATCATGTTTTTGTAAGGAAATTATCTTGTGTAATATATTTTGTAATTACCTATGGTGATAGATATGAGGGTCATCTTTCATGCATATTTCTCAAGTAACTATTAATGAGAACATTAACATTTGCTTCTGATTAAAGTTTGTATTGTATATACTGATCAAGGTTTCTAAACAAATTACCTTACGTTAGAGATTGTAAGCAATGAAGTTCAAAAATTATATATCAGTGATTACATTAAGAGCTAATCGAAAGGTATTAGCAATGATTAATTAAAAAACTCTAGATATTGCCAGTCAGAGATAGCCAAGACTATTTTCTTCTTGTACTATATGTAAAGTAATCAAGATTTTTCTCTGTAACTCCTATTTTTATTATGCTAAATCTCAAGCATTGTAACAGATATTGAAGTTTGAATGTGTTTATCGGTGGTAATTCATGCATCTGTCAGGTAGAGGAATGTAGTGTTTAATTTTAATAACTCTAGCACTAGAATATTTGTAAAAAAGCAATGAAATGTTCATAAATTGTTAATTTGTTAATTGTAAATCTGTATTAGGTCAGAAACATACATGAACTCTCAGAACAAACTTTCAGTCTGGTATACTTTGAAACTATATTAGAACCAAAAGCATACAAAATAAAAGAAAGGAACTTGCTTATAGGTGACTGATGTGTGGAGCAAAGATACGTGCAATATAAAAGAGCATTTGTGCCAGCTTTTGAGCTAGAGCTCTTTTCTAGTGGTAGTGTGCGCACACATACACACACACACACACACACACACACACACACACACACACAGTAACCAAAGTATACTCTCTCATGGCCCCAATAAGGACTGAATATATCATTATCTTTTTTAGCATTGCAAATAGGTATGTTATCAGACACAACATCAGTTGATGAAGTAGTATTCATCATTAACAGTTGCCAGAGCAATATGTGTTAGGAACAGTCCATTAATTATGTGAGATAAAATGGGGGTGGGGGGCACAAAGGAAATCTCATGCCAGCTTTTTAATTCAGAGAATATACATTATTCTGACAGCCAACATATTGCTTCATAAAATTAAACTCTACATTTATTGGATAAAGCACAGATGTGGAGGAAGGGCTGCTCATGAAGTCTAATGAAGGGAGGAGCCTTTTTTTTTTTTTTTTTTTTTTTTTTTTTTTTTTTTTTTTTTTTTTTTTTTTTTTTTACCCAAATGTAATAAATGTATGCCACTATATGCTCTTGTTACAGGAAGTTGCACAACAGATCCAGTACATATGTATATAAAAATATTGAGTCCATGTAGAATATAAATCTCAATAACACAGTATTAGTTTTTACATTATTAGGTTAAGTATAAGTAATTATTAAATGTCATTTCTGTCATTTAAGTATGTGTGTGGTGAATTTACAGGCTCCAGAACCTATATCCTTAACAATGCCACTAACAAATGAAATAAATGAAAGCTTTTATTTTGATTTCATTTTACACAAATGGTATTATGTTTTGTGGTATTTCCTCAACACTCTTTCTGACATAGTCATAAAAATTCTGAATCTTGTAGATAGTTGTTGTAAACTTAAGATTAACATTGTTGTAATAAAGGACTGTTGTGATAGAGGCATAACTGAATAATAATGTTTTCTGTGGCCTTCAACTAATATTTTTCCCCATAGTTCATAATTCACATATTAGGAATTGTAAAACAGTATTATCACAAATACTCCATTTTGTTATTTCAATTCAGTTCACACATAATGAATTAGTGATAGGTTACATTTCTCTCTCTCTCTCTCTCTCTCTCTCTCTCTCTCTCTCTCTCTCTCTCTCTCTCTCTCTCTCTCTCTTTTAATAAATGCAAACAGTAAATGGAACTTCTAATAAGCCAATGAGAAAGCTGCTATTATGTCTGACACTGGAATCTCAAAACTCATGAACATTCAGTATTAATTGATTAGAGGTAATCTATCTTATGCTGACTGCAATTAAGAGATTTATTTTACACCAGACGCATTTCGCTTTTTTATTTTAAAAGCATCTTCTGTGGTGGTGTTGATGTCTCTTCTTTACATGTTACTACTGCTTCTCCGTCTTGTTGGCTGGAGTTCGTTTTTTCCTGGCGTGTGTTTCAGGGCTGTGTACAGCACGTTTCGTGTGTTTTTGTTTGTTTGTTTGTTTTTTTTTTTTTTTTTTATTTGTTTTTTTTTTATTTTTTTTTTTTTTCCATCTCAGCACATCACATCACTTCACTTTTTGAAATGTATAATGATTACATATCGCCTGTTATACGTGGAATGCCTGTCTGTTCATTTGTCATTTCACTACAGACACTGTAGTGAAATGACAAATGAACAGACAGACATATCGCCTGTTATATGTGGTAGTGAAATGACAAATGAACAGACAGGCTTTCCACATATAACAGGCGATATGTAATCGGTATACATTTCAAAAAGTGAAGTGATGTGATGTGCTGAGTTGAAAAGGAAAAAAAGAAACAAAAACACACGAAAAGTGCTGTACACAGCCCTGAAACACACGCCAGGAAAAAACGAACTCCAGCCAACAAGACGGAGAAGCAGTAGTAACATGTAAAGAAGAGACATCAACACCACCACAGACGATGCTTTTAAAATAAAAAAGCAAAATGCATCTGGTGTAAAATAAATCTCTTAATTGCAGTCAGCGTAAGACAGATTACCTCTTATAATCAATTTTAACAGCTGCTGCGGAATATGGCCACAAAACCAAACATTGAATTCAATATTAAGACTAATATGAAAGTCACATCATCTTTGAAATTATTCTGCATCATTGTTATGAAATTACACTACAATGTGTCCATAAAGTACTGTTATCATATAAAAAAATCTTAACTGGGGACAATACTAGAGTCTAGCCGAATGTCCAATGTTCTCCCCCCCCCCCCCCCCCCCCCCGCCCCCTCTCCACCTCTTATTCAGTCTTCTCCTGACCCTGTCTGTGAAAAATTACATCTATGAGGGGTGTTCAAATGAACATATTAACCATCAATGTTAAAGAAGCAACAACATCGACTTCCACATAAACTGAAAACCTGCCATGAGCATTCTAAAAGTAAGAGATGAACGTATTGAATGTGTAATGACAACAAAATTTCTTGGAATGCAAATAAAGTGGACCAAATACATTACTGTTCTTGGGAAGTGAATAGCCTCAGCATTCTATGCAGCGCTCAGAATAATACATTCAGTGTGTAGCAGTGCAAGTATTGAGACAGCATATTTTGTGTATGTTCATTCCCTAATTAATTATGGAATAATTGTCTGGAGATCAAATGAACAAAATAGACAAACAATATTCAAACTACCAAAAACACGCTGTACAGATCATGACAAACAGTAGCTCAATGAAACGTTGTACAGAATTCTTTAGATCCATGGGAATATTTACTGAACCATGTGAATACATTTTAGAAACAGTTATCTACATAAAGAAACACATCGACAACTCCCCACCAAATAGCTCCATGCATTAACATGAAACCAGAGAAACTTCCTCAAGGGATCCAAGATAAAAATAATTACAGGATTTCAGAAATTCCATTTTATGGATGTTGGCAACCACACAATGCATCTTTGTTCTGTGAACCTCAGTATGTAGCAGCTTGTATACACTTCTTATTCCTGTTAACTGCTTTATATTGTTTAAACCAGGATTGTGTAAGTACAAACAAGTACATTAACTTAATACAATATGTTAATTGGTGTAACTGTAGCTGATATACATAAGAACTTATGTGTGTATTCAAGTCTGATGACAATATCCATACACTCGTATTGATAAACAAATAAATAAATAATAAATTCATAAACAAATACATAAATAAATAAAAATAAAATAGGGTGACCTATCTGGGCTGTAGGGTGGAGCCTCAAGCTGCTCCCACTTGAACTTGGCCTTGAGAAATGTTGACGCATGTTATCATGGAGAAGAATCACTTCAATGAGAAGCCCAAGCCATTTGTTCTTGATGGACTTGTGTAGGCTTTGGAGTGCCTCACAGACATGTCACTGTTAATGGTTTTTCCCTGCTCTTCAAATTCAATGAGTATGGGACTCAGATTTTGAGAGACAGTGATTATCACCGTGCCTGCTGGGGGCACACAGCTTAGAATTTTTTGGGGCTGGTGACGATGCCTGCTTCAAATTTCGACCTGAGGGTTGTTAAGACATTTCATACTTTTTCATTTGAACACCCCTCATATTGGTTATCGGTGTAATGGTGACAAAGTTTAATGCAAAGCAGCCTCTGCCATGCAACATATGTGACTTGTGAATTATAGACTTCTCCATCAAAACACATACATGTGGCAACTCTCAAGGTGGTGACTCAAACTGTGTCGGAGCCTGTAGTAAGCAATCTTCACCATCTACCCTACCAAATCTACCAGATTTTGGGGGTCAAGTGTGCAAAAATTTCATCAAGTTTAGAGTAAAAATGTAGGTTTGAAGAAATTGCATACAAATAGACAATCTTCTTTATGTATTTTATTAAAAGGCTATTATGGGATATGGTCCTTGCCTATTGCACAGCACCTGTCTGAAGGCTTCCCAGATAAAGAAAAATTTTATTTTCAATAATTCACATAATTATTAGCTGGTCTAAAATTTTTAAAATGCTATCGTATTCTGCTCATTGAGATAATCTTATGCAAGGTTTAACACTTGAAAGCAAGTATTACAATTAGAAACTGTATGTTTGTCATTAAGTTTATAACACTCAAATATGTCAACTTCATTCTTCCATGACTGAAAAATGCTAACACTTTGCTACTTGCAAAAAACTACATGTGTAATTTCAAACCTTCATAAAAAAAAATTTATCATTGACACCCCACACAAAATGATGGAAGGATAAAAGTTTATTGCTTACTACTATGTCGGTTTGCAACATATTTTCAGACAGTATTTACAGATATCTCTAAATACACCTGCAGAATTATATCACTGTGCAGCATATAGTTAAAGAGATATGATGTTTTAGGTACTATAAATGCACTAAATTATATCCTACTTCATTGATGTGCAGTAAAACTTCATCAGGTGTACCATTTTAATTTATTATTAGATACTTATATTTTTCAAATGTTAGGCACAGATATCAGTTAATCTAACCGCAAAATAATCTCATGGTAAGACAAACAGTTCTGGAGATATGATGTCATAAACAGTTATATGAATGAAAAACTAGCTTTTGCCTAGAATGGTGCACAAATCACCCAAAACATATTCATCCTTTGCTTGATAATGAGAGCATTTAGTGATTTCCCACAACCTTTAATCACAATTCAAATCATTTACAAATGATTCCTCAGTTACATACTGTATATAATATATTTAGCACATTAACTCATTTTAATGTGAAATGTGAAGCATTCTATACGCGGGAATTCAACACTTTATGAAATGAACCACAGACATTGGCGAGGAGGGGTGGCTTGCTTGCCTCAACAATACAGACAGCTGTACCTATAACACTACAGGTACTTATTAACAATTAGCATAGAATTATGAGAGATTAAAATTGTATATATAATCACATTTGAACAAAATGATATTCATCTGTTTTTCGGTAATAGGTGCAATCTGCTCACATGCAAGATAGACCGACAACATGCCTGCAATTTTTAACATATTGCAGAAGAGGATGATATTCAAAAAATGCACAATTTGAACTTAATGTTTCTTTCTTTTTTACACACCTCCATCCACCAAACTAATAACTCAGAATGTTCTAGATTGACCATCACATCAATAACTCAACTATTTCCAACAGCAACAACAAAACAACAACATCTACTCCTACTACAAAAACTCTCCAGTGCCAAAAGCTCACTGGTATAAGAATCACAGCAAACAATTCTTCTCCTTACAACAATTATTAGTTACCTTACAAAATATTACTCACAATTAAAAGTTGTTGCATTAATGAAAGTTACAATAATCAAGAAATACTTATCTCTTAGTCGATCATCTACATAAGATTGCACTTATTTTCTTTCTGAAATACTAAAACTTGTTTACCATAACCATACAAATCATATTTTGTGCATGTGTGTGTGTGTGTGTACGTGTACGCATGTGTGCGCCTGTGTTAGTATGCATGCACATGCACGCATGCGTGTGCGTTTGATTTATTTTATTTTCCTACACTCGCCCTCCTCCCCACTCCATTCCTAAACTGCATCTCGTTCCTTCCATTTAATACATACATGCTCTACAAGGCCATGCTGTATCCATCCCCACCGCCATGACGAAACCTTCCTATTGCCCTTTGACTCCCTTATTTCCAAATCACAGGGCGTAATTCGGAGTGCAGCAGCTGGAGCTGACGGTTGTGTGACTGTGTTTGTGTGTGTGTGTGTGTGTGTGTGTGTGTGTGTGTGTGTGTGTGATTGCGCGAATGTTCTGTTTTCTAAAGAAGGTCATGGTTGTTAGATGAAGTGTTGTATGTGTGTCACAGCTCGTAGTCACATCTTTGTGGTGAGTTGTAATCTGTCCTTATTACTATATTGTTAATTCCAACATGGACTTTCAATTATTAGATACATTCCAGAATGGAACACATTATCCTATTTTTACATTAATTTTGACAGAAAAATATTTGTTGCCTGACAAATGTGTCTCATTGCAGGTAACATTCAGAAGCAAATTAAGTCCCACTGTGTAGGCAGTTTCTAAATTTCCGAAAATTACTTATTGCCTCTTGTTAATTTAGCTATCGATTAGTTCCTGAAAAAAGTTTTTAGACTTTTCATTTATTCATCATTTACATGGTGTATTAACTGTAAAAAAGTCCTATTCAAATCAAATTTAATGATGACAAGGAATTACATAATTTTAGTATAAAATAAATTTCACTTTTGTTAGGAAATTTTGGTATTGCAGAACCCTGAAGTACCAGGTGTGCACTGGTCTGGTTGTTTTATGATGCAAGTACTTTCTCCTTTTACAGTGACTCCCTGAACAAGACTGCGATCCCCCTGGGGGGTCACTACCCACAGGTTGAAAAACACTACTATTTACTATTCTGTTTACACAAGGCACTCTAATTAAGCTCAATCACATTACAAAGTCCATATATTTTTCCAAATCTTGGATAAGCCAGTCTATAAGCATTTGGGTGTGGTATCTCGACCACTCTGAATGGGCCAATGTAGATATTGAAGAATTTCTTCAACTCATTACTGATTGGTTTTGATTTTTCTTGGGATCTCATCAGCAGTAAATCTCTGATCTCAAACTGTGTGGGTTTCAGTCTTTTATCATGTCTTCTCTTTCTTATCTGTCCTTGCTCCTTCCAGTTCCTTCTTACAATTTCTTCCTTTTCTTGTCTACTCAGTACTTTACATGTATGAAACTGGATTAAAAATTTTTTTAGAAAACATGTTCAAGAAAGTGAAGCTGCTATGAGAGTAAGCTTAAGATATGCCCACGAAATATCGCCTAAGTTCTGTTGTACTTTAGAGGTGTTAGCTCAAACTTTGAAGTAACTGAAGAAGTAGCAGTTTTCCCTATAAGGAACAACGAGTGATGACATATTTTAAGAGGTACAGTGCACTTCAGTCACAAAGTGCAACCTTCCACTTTCTCAGCTGAAATGTATCTCATCCAATGAAGGGAGAAATATGTGTGGCAAATTTGCAGGTTTTGTTGGCAGAATAAATGCAGACTATGAAGCCAAAGGTACCTCCAAAACCTTGGCAGGCAATATGTTCTTAACACTTGTTCTTCATAAGGCAGAACTTCATGAAAAATATGTGGATATGTCTTGTGTAATGAGACCTGTAATTTCTGTTGTGAACTTTATTTGAAACCATTGAATCAAACACCACCAATTCCTAGAAAAGGCTGAATCTTTGTCCAGTGATCTCCCATGCCACACACAACATGACAGTCAGGTGATTAACGTGTGGTAAAATTATGTATCTTTTTCTTTCTCAGGAGAATAGAGAGAGAAATATTTCTAAACAAAAAATAATCTAAACAAAAAAAATATCGGACAAGAGGAGCCATAGAAATTAGCTTTCTTGGGTGATATTGCTCTCCATTTAAAGGAATTGAACAAAAAACTTAAGTCAAGAATAATATAGTGAGGACAGTTTACTACTCACCGCAAAGACGTGGCGACGAGCTGCGACAGGCACATACAAAAGACACACACATACAACACATTCAGCTATCGGCCATGGCCTTCTTCAGAAATAGAGCACTCACGCAATCACACAGGCACACAACACAGTCATACAACCATCACCTCCGACTGCCACACTTCGAAGTGTGGCAGTCGGAGGTGATGGTTGTATGACTGTGTTGTGTGCCTGTGTGATTGCGTGAGTGCTCTATTTCTGAAGAAGGCCATGGCCGATAGCTGAATGTGTTGTATGTGTGTGTCTTTTGTATGTGCCTGTCGCAGCTCGTCGCCACGTCTTTGCGGTGAGTAGTAAACTGTCCTCACTATATTATTTATTCCAACCTGGACTTTCCAATTTTATTATTTATTCCAACCTGGACTTTCCAATTTTATATTAAGTCAAGAATAATATCATTTGTAATCTTTCCATGCACATTAAAGTCTTCCGACAGAAGCTAATAGTTTTTTAAAGTAATATCACACAGAAAATTGTTTTGCATTTCGACAATTGCCAATCACTGAACATGGTTCAAGTTTTCCGCACTCCTTTTCATGGGGATTTCTTGGTCATCTGAAGAAAGAGTTGTCTTGCAGGTTTTACTATTCAGATGCACACTGAGTAAATACAAATTTTACACAACCCCTTCTCTTGTGAAGTGGAAGATGTTCCTGCTCTATTGCAAGTGGAAATAACTGATCTACAAGCAGATGAGTCAATGAAGGACAAATTTAAGAAAGGCATTATTGTACAGTTTTAGAAGTTTCTTCCCAAAGAAAACTACCCCCTCATCAAAGACTTTTTTTTTTAAATTGTTTATCTGTATTTGGCACTATACACAGCTTAACAACAAGACATTAGGTTCATTGAAAAAAAACATAGTTAGAGAAACACTCACTAACTGGGTGTGCCTATAATTTTGCAGCTTTGAGTTGAAACAAGTCTTTTAAATTACCAATTAAGATAAATATGCTCAATTTCCATTAATTAGTAAATCTGTTACAGCCATGTAATACCTGGTTTTTTGTGTGATATTTCCATTATGGTATGCATTCCCAACCGAGTTCAACACAATTTGCAACAACAGATAATTCCGTGATTAATTCATGCCATTGGAGAGAAAAAAGACATTCTTATTGTCTGAATGCCACTCCTGATTGGCTCCCTTCACTTCCTATCATTCATAGGGCCAGTGCCAACATGGGTAATCCCTGGTGTATCGCTTCAACGTAACCAGTTGACAGACGTGAAACAATTGAATGTGTTTATAGTGCGGGAGCTGAAATGTCTGTCTGGTTTATTTTCTGAGTGTCTGTTATACTTTTGAAGTGTTATGACAGACTATTCGATTAAATGAATGGGACCTAATGAAGTGAGGAAGATTTTTTTTATTTTTTTAACAAAAGTATCATTACATTTTACAGTACAGGGGAAGAAGGCCAACGTGCACTCCGTGTGCATACCGGGTGGAGTCATTCCAGATGTGGAACGAGTCCTTCCGGATGCCATGAAGGGTACAGGGTGCAGCCAACTGCAGGTGATGGCTCACATCGGTACCAATGATGTGTGTCGCTTCGGATCTGAAGAGATCCTCTCGGGTTTTGAGCGGATATCTGTAGTGGTAAAGACTGCCAGTCTTTCGTGAAGATGAAAACAGAGCTTACCATCTGCAGCATAGTTGACAGGACCGACTGTGGACCACTGGTACAGAGCAGAGTCGAGGGTCTGAATCAGAGGCTCAGACAGTTCTGTGATTGTGTAGGCTGCAGATTCCTTGACTTGCGCCATCGGGTGGTGGGTTTCTGGGTTCCGCTGATTAGGTCAGGAGTCCACTATACGCGGGAAGTGGCTACACGGGTAGCGGGGGCTGTGTGGCATGGACTGGGTGGTTTTTTAGGATAAAGGGCTTCGGAGAAAAACAAAATGGGCAATCTCAAAGGGTGCAGGTAAATCACAGGAGAAATGTAGATTTATAACAGTTATAAATTGTCGTAGCTGTGTAGGGAAAGTACCAGAACTCCAAGCGTTAATAGAAAGCACAGAAACGCACATCATAGTAGGCAGTGAAAGTTAGCTCAAGCCGGAAATAACTTCAGCAGAAGTATTTGCAAAAGATCTAACTGTGTTCAGAAAGGATACATTAAACAAAATAGGTGGAGGCTTGTTTGTTGCCGTGAAAAGTAGTATTTCGTGTAGCGGAGTTGAAGTTGATAGTACCTGTCAGCTATTTTGGGTAGAGTTTGTACCTGAAAATCGTAAGAAGTTAATAATTGGTTCCTTTTACTGCCCTCCCGACTCTTGACGATACAATAGCAGAAAGGTTCAACGAAAACCTGAGTCTAATTACTAAGATGTATCCGACTCACACGATAATAGTAGGCGTTGACTTTAATTTACTCTCGATCTGTTGCCGAATTTATATTTTCAAATCAGGAGGTGCGAAATAATTGCAATTATTGTACTCAACGCATTCTCTGAGAATTACTTCGAACAATTAGTTCATGAGCCAAGTAGAATTGTAAATGGATGTGAAAACACACTTGATCTCTTAGCAATAAATAATCCTGAGCTCATAACGAGCATCAAAATGGATACAGGTATTTGTGAACACAGTGCTGTTGTAGTGAGATTGAATATCGAAAGTCCCAAAGTTACCAAAAATAAACAAAAAGTATATTTGTTCAGGAAAGCAGATACAAATAAAATACATTGCTTCTCGAAAGACAGATTCCACTTGTTTCTAACACTACACATAGCTGTAGACCAGATGTGGCTCAAATTCAGAGAAGTGGTAATGACAGCAACTGACAGTTTTATACCAAATAAATTAATAAAAGAAGGAGACGATCCCCCTTGGTACACAAAACAGGTCAGGACACTGATGCAAAAGCAAAGGAAAAGGCATACTAAATTTAAACGAACACAAAATCCCCAAGATCGGCGATCCTACCAGAAGCCCGAAATTTAGCGAGGATTTCAATGCAAGATGCCTACAATACTTATCGCAATGAAACTCTTTCTCAAAATTTGACTGAAAACGCAAAGAGATTTTGGTCATATGTTAAATATACTAGGGGCAAAACACAAACAATACCCTCACTATGTGATAGTAGTGGCGATCCTGCCGATGACAGTGCTACTAAAGCAGAGTTACTAAACATAGCTTTTAGAAACTCCTTCACCAAAGAAGACGAAACCAATATTCCAGATTTCGAATTATGAACAGAGGCCATAATGAGTAACGTAGAAGTAGATATCATCAGAGTAGTGCAGCGACTAAAATCACTTAACAAGTATAAGTCTTCTGGTCCGGATTGAATACCCATTTGATTTCTATCTGATTATGCTGAAGCAATAGCTCCTTACTTAACAGCCGTATACAACCGCTCTCTCATAGAAGGATCTGTACCAAAAGATTGGAAAGTTGCACAGGTCACACCTATATTTAAGAAAGGCAGTAGGAGTAAACCACTAAACTACAGGTCTATTTCATTGACGTCAATTTGCAGCATGGTTTTGGAATGTATCCTGTATTCAAATATTATGAATTATCTGGAACAGAACGGTCTATTGACCCAAGGTCAACACAGGAAAATATTGTTCATGCGAAACACAACTAGCTCTTTATTCACATTAAGTGATGGGTGCTATTGACAAGGGTTCACAAATCGATTCCGTATTTCTTGATTTCCAGAAGGCTTTTGACACCGTACCTCACAAACGGCTTCTAATCAAATTGCGTGGTTATGGTATATCGCCCCAAATTTGCGACTGGATAGGGGATTTTCTGTCAGAGACGACACAGTTCGTAGTAATCGATGGTAAGGCATCGACTAAAACAGAGGTGATATCGGGCGTTCCACAGGGTAGTTTTATTGGTCCTATGCTGTTCCTTATTTACATAAACAATTTAGGGGAAAATCTAAGTAGCTCTCTTAGGTTGTTTGCAGATGACGCCATCATTTACCATCTAGTAAAATCATCTGAAGGTCAAAACCAACTGCAGAACGATCTGAATAAGATATCACTATGGTGTAAAAATTGGCAATTGACTCTAAATAATGAGAAGTGTGAAGTCGTCCACATGAGTATAAAAGAAATCTGTTAAACTTTATTTACAAGATAAATCAATCAAAAGAGAAGGCCGTAAACTCCACAAAATACCTAGGAATTACTATTACTTCAGACTTAAATTGGAAAGAAATGTAGATAATGTCGTGGGAAAGGCGAACCAGAGACTGCGTTTTATTGACAGAACCCTTAAAACATGCAACAGAACTACAAAAGAAACTGCATACACTACGCTTGTCTGTCCATTATTGGGGTATTGCTGCCCAGTGTGGGATCCTTATCAGGTGGGTTTGATGGAGGACATCGAAAGAGTCCAACGAAGGGCAGCTTGTTTCGTATAGTCATGATACAGGGGAGACAGCATTACGGAAATGATACAGGATCTGAGATGGGAATCATTTCAACAACGGCACTTATCGCTGCGGCGTGGTCTACTTACAAAACTCAAACTGCCAACATTCTCCTCCAAATGCAAAAATATATTGTTGACTCCCACCTTACATAGGTAGAAATGATTATCAGAATAAAAGACGGGAAATCAGAGCTCGAACGGAGAGATTCAGGTGTTCTTTTTTCCCGTGCGCTATTTGAGAATGGAATGGGAGATAAATAGTATAATGGTGGTTCGATGAACCGTCTGCCAGGCACTTAAATGTGATTTGCAGAGTATCCCATGTAAATGTAGAAACTGATCCATTTACATTCAAGTATACATATGCTGAGTCCCCATGTTTTAATTACAAAATACTAAGAATTTGAAATATTGATAGTTTGCAATGGTCATTACAGTGTGGTGAAACTTTAATGTCATCATAAATTTTGTCGGAACACAATTGCTTCACTTGATGCTTGTAAACAAACAACTGACCAGCACAACAGTCATTGTGTGCTGCACAGCTACCACTGCCAATGTCATTATGTAAGTGCATTCGCCACTGCCAGTGATCTGAACTTTTACGTTCAACAATATATACATATTAAGCAGAATCATCCGTCACCTTATCTGCATTTTAACCTAGTTCACATTTTATTGATCTTTGTTTGTGGGTGTAATGAGTGATATGATGGTGATAATGTTGTATACAGATTAATTTGTGGTCTCCACCTTACGAGTGATGTCACAGGTGAACGTAGGCATTAGTATCGCATTCTTCAGTATTTGCAATTCTGTGAGTCAAGTTACTTCCAAACACCTCTGATGTGTTTGGATTGGGTAAATTATTGGAAGAGGATGGTTGAAGAGGGCAAAGACAGTGAAGATGTTGCTAACCGGAGAGCTGAGGGATCAGAAAATCAGGATAAAGCTAGGAAAGACAGTATATAATATGTGGAAAAGGTAATTGAAGATAACAGTGATCACAATTGTGAAGGATTGTGTGAAGGTGACTATGTGAAAGAATTAGATAGTATTGTGTATGTCGTGAGTCGTTTAGAGATATAATCAAGCAGGACTCTGGTAGGAATCAAAATTAAAGGACCCATAGGAAGACACAGCAAGTTAGTGAACAGGCAACTGTTGTTATCATTTACAATAGGTGATGCCAATCTGACTCAAGGATGTTTAGTTATTCCTAGATGGGATTAATCTGTATTTCTATGTACAGACTGGATTGTGAAAACTAATGCAGTTTTGATTGGGAAGGCAGGAAAGTTATGTACAATAATCAAAAGACAGGCATATTTCCTTTACTACCATGATTATTTAGAGTAGTGGTAATCTTAGTTTTTAGAGCCTAGAATTTAAATTGCTGGATATGAGAAATCTCATAGAATTGTACAGAAGTCTTTAATACTGTTTCAATGATTCTCATAAAAATTTGTCATTGCCTTAAGTCGTCAAAAAACATGAAACCAACAGCCACTATAAATTAACATACAAATGTGTCCAGGTTTAACTACATAATACTCTTATTGCCATTTATCCCTCTGACAGTTTTTAGCATTTCTGCAAATTAAACAGTTCATTCATCAGATGATTTTCATTATTATAAAAAACTGAATCAGAAATGGCTGTTTTATGACCATTAACACTTTCGCTGTGGCTGACAAGTGTTAAAATAAGTGATGAGGCAGTGCGGCTGATGCTTGTGATTGTCAAAACAAGTGATGAGCTAGTGCAATGACTTGTGGGGCTGCACTGGAGAGTTTCGTGCCTGTGCCGATGTCACAGCAAAAGTGTTGTGGTTAGACGTTTTCTGATAATTATAGAATGAATAACAATTAAAAACCACTCAGAGCATGTGCAAGGACAAATAAAGAAGTCTTTTTCCCCAGTGCTGGACCTTCTTTGGTTCAGATCAGCCTTTATCTGGTAGTAGCCGAAACACACCCCTCTATAGTCAGTTGTTAATGATAGCGGTTGTGCTTCGCACTTCCATGGTTTTAGATCAAAGAAGTGTGATTCATTTTATATGGAACAAGGGATAGGCATTCACAAAATCTACAGCAAAATGCAGCCCACATATGGAGAAAATTGTCTCACTTTGAGAAGCACAAGTTAATGGTTTTATGAGTTCACAAAAGACCAGTAAGTCTGCATGACAGTGATTGGATGTGGATGTCTCACTCGTTGCTGACAAAACATTTCCCATGTGGATACAATGGTGAAAGCAGATCTGCTTGGGCACATCACAGCCTTTTACCAGGAGCTTGAAATATAGTATGGGAGTGCTTATGACATTGTTCACGGGTCCTTAGGATTCCAGGTTTCTTTACAGTGGTGAAAAGCCTTAATCGTTTGCACTTATATTCCAATGAGGTTCAAGGTTTCATGGACCTCATTGTTACTGCCAATGAAACATTGATACTGCATTAAACGCTGGGATCCAAGCAACAGGGCCTTCCGGATGCCATGAAGAGCACAGGGTGCAGCCAGCTGCAGGTGGTGGATCATGTCGGAACCAATGATGTGTGTCGCTTTGGATCGGAAGAGATCCTCTCTGGTTTTGAGCGGCTATCAGAAATGGTAAAGACTGCCAGTCTTGCTTGCAAGATGAAAGCGGAGCTCACCATCTGCAGCATTGTTGACAGGACTGACTGCGGACCTTTGGTTCAGAGCCGAGTGGAGGGTCTGAATCAGAGGCTCAGACGGTTCTGCGACCGTCTGGGCTGCAGATTCCTCGACTTACGTCAAAGGGTGGTTGGTTTTCGGGTTCCGCTAAATAGGTCAGAAGTCCACTATACTCAGGAAGTGGCTACACGGGTAGCGGGGGCTGTTTGGTGTGGACTGGGCGGTTTTTTAGGTTAGAGGGCCTCGGGAATACACAAAATGGGTTTCAGTCTCAAAGGGGGCAGGTCAGACACAGAAAGAAAGCAGATCTAGAAACAATTGGTATAACAATTGTAAATTGTCGTAGCTGTATTGGGAAAGTTCCAGGGCTCCAAGCGCTGATAGAAAGTACTGAGGCACATATCGTTATAGGTTCTGAAAGCTGGCTGACGGCCAAGATAAATTTGGCCGAAATTTTTGCAAAGGGCCAAATGTTCTTCAGAAAGGATAGATTAAATAAAAATAGGGGGTAGCGTGTTTATTGCTGTTATTAACGGTCTATTCTGCAGCGAAATTGAGAAAGATACTTCCTGTGAGTTGGTCTGGGTAGAGGTTATACCTGACAACCGGATTAAATTAATAATTGGATCTTTTTATCGGCCCCCTGACTCAGACGATGCGGTTGCTGAAATGTTCAAAGAAAGCTTGAATCACATTTCAAATAGGTATCCGAAGCATACTGTTATAATCGGTGGCGACTTTCATTTACCCTCGATATGTTGGCATAATTACGTATTCAAAACCGGCAGCAAATATAAAACATCGTCTGAACTAGTTCTGAATGCTTTTTCTGAAAACTACTTCGAACAATTAGTTCATGAACCCACTAGAATAGTAAGTGGTTGCAAAAATACCCTTGATCTCCTAGCAACAAATAATGCTGAGCTAGTAAATAGCATCAAAACAGACACAGGGACTAGCGAACATCGAGTTGTAGTGAGACGGAATGTCGAAATGCCCAAATGCACCAAAAATAAACGAAAAATATATCTATTCAATAAAGCAGATAAAAATTCACTTCACACTTTCCTGAGTGATAGTCTCCAGTCTTTCAAAACTAAAAATGCGAGTGTAAATCAGTTGTGGCTTACTTTCAAAGACATAATATCAGTAGCAATCGAGAGATTTATACCAAATAAATTAATAAAAGAGGGGGCTGACCCCCCGTGGTATACAAAACAGCTCAGATCACTGTTGCAGAAACAAAGAAAAACGAATGCAAAATTTAAAAAGACACAGAATCCACAAGACTGGCAATCTTTTACTGAAACTCGCAACCTAGTGCGGACTTCAATGCGAGAAGCCTATAGTAGTTACCACAACGAAATCCTGTATCGGAATCTTGCAGAAAATCCAAAGAAATTCTGGTCATATGTAAAGTACACTTGCGGCAAAACACAAACAATACCTTCACTATGCGATAGCAATGGTAATACTACCGATGACAGTACTGCTAAGGCGGAATTACTAAACACAGCTTTCCGAAATTCATTCACCAAAGAAGACGAAGTGAACACTCCAGTATTCAATCCAAGAACAGCTACCAGCATGCGAAACTTAGAAGTAGATGTTCATAGAGTAGTAAAACAACTTAAGTCACTAAACAAAAATAAATCTTCCGGGCCAGATTGTATACCAACTAGATTCCTCTCAGAGTATGTTCATGCAGTAGCTCTGTACTTAGCTATCATTTACAACCGATCACTCAGCGAAAGATCCGTACCCAAAGACTGGAAAGTTGCCCAAGTTACTCCAATATTCAAGAAAGGCAATAGGAGTGATCCCCAAAATTACAGGCCTATCTCATTGACATCGATTTGCAGTAGTATTTTTGGAACATATACTTTGTTTGAATATTATGAACTACCTCGAAGAGAACGACTTATTAACCAGTAGTCAACACGGATTCAGGAAGTATCACTCTTGCGAAACACAGCTTGCCCTTTATTCACATGAAGTGTTAAGTGCCATCGACAAGGGATCTCAAATCGATTCATATTTCTGGATTTCAGGAAGGCTTTTGACACTGTACCCCACTTGAAATTGCGTGCTTATGGAATATGTCCCCAATTGTGTGGTTGGATCCACGATTTCCTATCAGAAAGAACACAGTTCATTGTACTTGACGGTAAAACAGAAGTGATATCTGGTGTTACACAGGGAGTAGGTCCCCTACTCTTCCTCGTGTTTATAAATGATTGAGGAGACAATCTGAATAGCTCCCTTAGATTGTTCGCGGATGATGCTGTCGTTTATCGGTTAGTGAAGTCAACAGAGGATCAAAAGCAACTGCAAAGCGATTTAGACAAAATTTCTGCATGGTGCGAAAATTGGCAATTGGCACTAAAAAAAGAAAAGTGTGAAGTAATACACATGAGCACCAAAAGAAATCCGCTGAACTTCAATTACATGTTAAATCAGTCAAACCTTAAGGTCATAGATTCTACCAAATACCTAGGAGTTACAATTACGAACAACTTTGACTGGAGAGAAAATATTGTGGGGAAGGCGAACCAAAGGTTACGTTTCATCGGCAGAACGCTTCGAAGATGCACCAGCTCCACCAAAGAGACTGCCTACCTCACACTTGTGCGTCCTCTCCTGGAGTACTGTTGCCCATTGTGGGACCCTCACCAGGTGGGACTGACGGAAGACACTGAGAAGGTTCAGAGAAGGGCAGCTCGTTTTGTTCTGTCACGTTATGGGAGGGAAAGCGTCACGGAAATGATGCAAGAATTGGGGTGGAAATCATTAAAAGAAAGACGTTATTCATTGCGGCGTGGTCTGTTTGTAAAGTTTCAATCACCAACTTTTAGTTCTGAATGTGAAAATAATTTGCTAGCACCCACCTACTTAGGGAGACATGACCATCCCAATAAAATAAGAGAAATCAGATTAAAAACGGAACGATTTAGGTGTTCTTTCTTCCCGCGCGCTATTAGAGAATGGAACGGTAGAGAAAAGTTATGAAAGTGGTTAATGAACCCTCTGCCAGGCACTTGAATGTGATTTGCAGAGTATCTATGTAGATGTAGAAAGCTCCGTAGTGTAGGGAAAAAAAGAAAACCACACACACGGTAAGATATTTAAAATTACACAATATATCTAGCAATCAAACATATGTTCAAGATTACAAAAGGGCATTCTTATACTAATACAAGTCAGACAAAATACCCAGCTATTATGTATGTTATCCATTCAAACTACATTAAGAGGAAATTCCGTAAAAGGATTCAATAGTGTTAACAAGTATCGGAAAACTGCAATAATATGCAAAGTGTATTGAAATTATCACTAACAGAATGAGGACATAACAGCCAATAGTCAGTATTGTAGTTGTAAATTGTGGTTGTTGTGTTGAGAAAGTACCAGGGGTTTAAGCTGAAATTAGGACGGAAGTTTAGGTACGTATTGCTGGCTAATACTGTAAGCTCTGCCGAATTTCTTTCTAACGATTAGTAAATGTATGTAAGTAAGTAGTTTTTTTGGTGTAACATGTAGCATTTTTCTCTCATGTAAATATTAATACATGTGGAATGCACATTTACTTTTGTTTTCGTGTAAGGTACTGAATTAATAATAGTCCTATGGTTTTTTGTCTTCTGCGAAACATTCTACCACCCTACTACTGCTGCTAATAAAAATAATTCAGTATCTTCCTTGCATGTACGGAAGAGAACAAATACAAATGCTCTGTCGCAATGGTTCCTTGTAGTTTTCCTCACTATCCAGAGATCTCAACACTATCGACAACTCCAAGAGTACTTGAGAATTTGCCTTTTCGTTGCGCGTTTCTCAAGCGCGCTCATAGCCCATTCCTACCTCAGTAAAGTACTGCCATCTCCGCGACTTTGGTTTTCGTGTGTCCAATGTCCATATTTAAATGGCGTGGTGTGTTGCCCCACTCAACCAGCAACTCTCGCCGCAGTGCCACTTCTTGTGAGCTTCATGAGAATTGCTGGAGTGCCAACAGATTGAGAAATTCAGTACACTAGAGTTGCCATACCTTAGTCCCACCGCTGATCTTAGTCATATTAAACCTAAATACAAGAAACATACCTCCAATTTGATAGCTGCCATCCATTCCACATTAAATGCTCCCTTCCCTACAGCCTTGGCAAACTTACCTGCTCCAATAACAAATCTCTCACCACCTAGTGTAACAACAACAATCTGTCCAACACTTTCCCCTCCTGCATCTACCCTACTACAGACATTGCACACCAACATTTCTTCTGAACAATCCATTCCCTCCCTTCCAAACCACCAGCTAGCATCCCCTTAGTTGCCCAGTACCACAAAATATGTCCCCCACAACTAACTGCTCCCACCCCACCACAGGGAAATCTTACACCATTCAAGGCAGGGCCTTATGCAGAAACACACACACACACACACAAACGCTTGTGTTTTCGTTTGTGTATATGTGTGTTTACCCTCCTTTTTCTCCCTCAAGGTAAGTCTTTCCTCTCCCGGTATTGGAATGGCTCCTTATCCACTCCCTTAAAACCCTCATCATTTCCTTTTCCCTCTCCTTCCCTTCTGCCTGAAGAAGCAGCTAGGCTGGGAAAGCTAGCATTTTTATGTAACATGTAGCATTCCATATTATGCGGCATGCCACATTATGTGGCTGAGGGACTGCATCAGCTTTCGGATAGTACCACTATAAAGTCTGCCAAGGCAACCCCATTCCTGATGTCCAGGCAGTGCTTCAAGGAATCCTCAAAACCTGAGGCCCCCTACAAAACCTTTCACCTGACTCCATTAACCTCATGACCCCACTGACAACTCACACCCCCACCTTCTACCTACTTCCCAAGATTCACAAACTCAATCATCCTGGCCTCCCCATTGTGGCCAGTTACCAAGCCCCTACAGAACGAATCTCTGCCTACATACACCAACACCATCAACCCATCATGTGCAGTCTCCCATCCTTCATCAAAGACACCACCACTTCCTCGATCGCCTGAAATGCTTACCCAGCCTGCTACCTCCAGTAACGATCCTTGTGGCCATTGATTTTCCAGCAGCTGAATCTCAGCACACAAGGCCACAAAATACACTTCAGAACCCAAACAGGTGAATTAACCATTGATGCCACTTCCTTATACACAAATGTCCACATGCCCAGGGCCTCGCTGCGATGGAGTATTTCCTTTCACGCCAACCACCCACTTCCCTACCTAAAGACTCTTTCCTTAATACCCTAGCCAGCTTCATCCTAACTCAAAACCTCTTCACTTTTGAGGGCCAGACATACCAACAACTAAAGGGAACAGCCATGGGAACCAGGATGGCCTCCTCGTACACAAACTTATTCATGGGATGCTTAGAGGAAGCCTTCCTGGATACCCAAGCCTGGTATAGATTCATTGTTCACATCTTGATGATCTGGACTCACAGTGAAAAAGAACTCCAGAATTTTCTCTCCAACCTCAACTCCTTTGGTCCCATCAAAATCACCTCGTCCTATTCCAAATCCCAAGCCACTTTCCTCAATGTTGTCCTCCATCTGTCCAATGCCCAACTTCATACATCCGTCCACATCAAACCAACCAATAAACCAACGCAGCTATCCTACTGATCTGGTACAGAAGTAAATTGCCAGAGCCACTTCCTCATCGCCCCAAATTCAGAACCTTCAACAGAAGAACCCCAGAAGTGCCCCTCTTGTCACCAGATACTTTCCGGGACTGGAGCGGACTCTGAATGTGGCTGTGCAGCAGGGATACGACTTCCTTAAAACCTGCCCCGAAATGAGATCCATCCTTCCCACTCCACCGAGAGTGTCTTTCTGCCGCCCACCTAACCTCCTAGTCCATCCCTATGAAATCCCCAAACTATCTTCCCTACCTTCTGGCTCCTAACCATGTTACTGCCCCCCTTGTAAAACCTGCCCTATGCACCCTTCCACCTCCACTTACTCCAGTCCAGTAACCCGGAGGGTGTACATGATCAATGGCAGGGCGACATGCGATAGCACCAATGTGATTTACCAATTGACATACCTGCACTATGAAGCGTTCTATGTGGGAATGACCAGCAACAAACTGTCCATTCTCATGAACGGTCACAGGCAGACAGTGTTTGTTGGTAATGAGGATCACCCTGTGGATAAACACGTCTTGGTGCACAGCCAGCACATCTTGGCGCAGTGTTACACCGTCCAGGTTATCTGGATACTTCCCACTGACACCATTCTTTCAGAACTCTGGAGATGGGAACTTGCCCTTCAGCACATTCTCTCTTCCCGTTGCCCACTTGGTCTCAACTTCCACTAAATTCAAATTCCCGCCCACCGTCATTAATATCTTTGCCTCGATTCTCTGAACAGAGTCTCCGCCTCAAGTGGTATCTTGTCAAACTTCTTTGCTTTCTCAGCATGTCTGCCTAGGTGTGTTTGCTCTGTGTATATGTGTGTGTGTTTACCCTCCTTTTTGCCCCCCTCCCCCCCAAGGTAAGTCTTTCCTCTCCCGGGATTCGAATGACTCCTTACCCACTCCCTTAAAACCCTAATCATTTCATTTTCCCTCTCCTTCACTTCTGCCTGAAGCAGCAGCTAGGCTGTGAAAGCTAGCGTTTTTGTGTGCGTTTTATTTATTTGCGACTATCACTACCTGTGCTCCTTCGCCTGGTAAGTAATCTTCATCTACTTTTTTATATATATTTTTTCCTGCTAGGAATTCCCCCCCCCCCTCTCTCTCATATATAAACAATGGAAAAATCCAATAGGAATATCAATAATGGAGGACAGGTAACAACTCACCATAAAGAGGCTCGCTGAGCTGCTGACAGACACGAAAATAGATGATCACATTCACAAAACTTAAATTTTGTCAGAGAAAGAAACACATTCACACAATCATTCAGACAAATATACACACACAACTATCATGTCCAGCCATTCAGCGACAAGATAGACTGTGAGTGAGGTGGGGAGTGGAGGGGGAAGGCTGCTGGTAAAGGTGGGGAAGGAAAGTGCTACATTGCATGATGGATTTTAAAGACTCTGATAGGTGGGAATTCAAAATGCGGCAATGAATACAGTGAAGGGAAGAGGTGGGAAAGGATACGAGGGAAGTGTAGAGGATTTGAAATGTGGGGATTTGAAATAAAAATAAGAAAATTAAAGTAAAAATAAAAGTAATAAATTAAGGGAATATTGTAAGTGGTGATACACAGTTGTAAGGAAGACATGGCTACAGGATAATAAGAGGGGAAGGAAAGGGGGTGGGGGGTAGATGTTAGGCATAGGGTGCAAATATAGGAATTTATCTTAGGTTGAGACCAGAATGGTTGTGGGGACCGTATAATGTACTGAAGGGACAACTCCCATCTGCGCAGTTCAGGAAGGTTGGTGGTGGGTGGGAGAAAGCTGCGCAGTAATTTTAGCACAATTGGTAAATTACATGGTTGCTTTCACAGGTGGCCCGGCCTCTGATAGAGTAGGATAAGTCTGTGACGGTACTGGAATAGGAAGTGCTGGGTGGGTGGATTGGACAGGTCTTGCAGGTGGGTTCTTCCACAGGGATATGATCCCTGTGGAAGTGGGCTGGGTTTCAGTATGGCATAAGGACAGACTATGATATTATGGAGGTTGGAAGGGCGACGAAACACCACTTTAAGAGGGGTGGGATGGATCTTGGGCAGGATGTATTTCATTTCGAGGCATGAGAACAGAAATCAAAACTGGGTGGTGAACAATGCAATTTGATCGTTCAAGTCCACGGTAGTAGTAGGTGACAATGGGAGCTCTGGATGGGTACTGGTGGTAGAGAATGTGTGGGGATATGGCACAGGAGTTGTGTTTGCGATCAAACCAAAGATCCTTTCCACCCCTCCTAAAGTGGTTATTCCAACGCCCTCCCAACCTCCATAACATCCTAGTCCATCACTGTGCCACCCTGAAACCCAGCCCACTGCCACAGGGATCAACATTTCCTACCTCTTCTATTTGAATGTGTGTGTGCTCATGTATCTTATTCCTCCCATTTTATATATACATGTTTTCAAGACTGTGTTGTATCCATTCCCACCACTGAAGCACCTTCCTATCCCCCCTCCCTACCAGTATATCCATACCGCACTGATTTGGAGTGTGACAGCCAGAATGATGGTTGGTTGAGTATTCTATTTTCTGAAGAAGGCCATGGCGTGTATCTTTTTTATGTGCCTGTCACAGCTTGTCGTAGTCTTTTTGGTGAGTTGCATCTGTCATTATTATATTATTAAATCCAACCTGAACTTTCCATTATGAGATATGCCAATGGTATGCAGATGAACGCAACAATAAGAAAATCTGTAATGCAGCAGCAGGCTTGGATATTGGTTTGGAGTATTCATAAATTTGGCAGATATGTAACACAGGTAAGAAATAACACACATTGCAAATCATGCTAGTTCAACTATAAGTTATAGTTGTAGCCTTTTTAGCTTCCTACAAAAAGTCTTGACAAACTGTTTAGTTAGTCATAACATGGACCAGAGCTCCTGGTCTTGAAAAAAGATTTATTGGACATGGATCACAAGATCCAGAACACGATCACATTACAAGGAGAAAGATTAAAGATGTAATAGGCAAGTTACAGAGCTAAATGTTTACTGCTTCATCACCCAAATAAATTATTTTATTAGAACCTCAACTGTTAAATGCCAGTTTGCGATCTCCAAGTATGTGCAATACAAAAACACGATTTCTAGATAAAGTAATGGTTAAGAGAAGATATATTGCTAGGAAAAACAAACAAATAATATTTCATCATAAAATAAGAGCACATGGCCACGAAACTAAAACCTGCTAATACGCACTTTAGGAAAATTAAGTGAAATAGTAAGCTTAGAGATACAGTAGAATCTCCTTTTTACACTTTTCAAGGGACTTCAGTAAAATAGTGTAAAATGCAGGAAAGTGTAAAATGCAGGAAGTAGTGTTTTAAACGGTAAAATGTGCTTACTGGATCAGCCTCGCAATTTCGTAGTTGTGATATATGTACATAATAGGCATATAAATACTTGCCAGGAAGTTTATTATACAATACAGGTTATCCAATTTTTTACCCTTTTAAGCACAGGGCAGAACTGGTAATTTTTTGGGAAGTAGAAATTAGAGATGTAATTTCATTCATTATAATTGAGGATGCCACTGCTGGGCTGTGTAAAACATCTTTAAAATTACTTGAACCAGTTCGATAGATATCGTTTGGACGCCGCTGCCAGGCTATGTAACACATCTTCCAAATTACTGCCTATTACTAGCATTTATTATTTACATAGTAAAACTCCTAAAGTTCCGTTCTTTTTGTATTTTTCGATGTTTCACTTGACAATATTAGAGAATTTATTCATGTTCTCGAGTGCAAACATATGCATAAGTATTTTTGTGATGTTTGCATAGGGTTGGCATCTCACACTATTACCGCTTTTTTGAGGTTGTGGGTATTATGATACCAGACTTTGACAGATAACGTTGTTTATGAATCAGAAATATGTATCACAAAAACAATGCAACTCTTTATTCTCACATCAACAAAGCAACTGGTTCCGATTGTTCGAGTACACGCCAGCCACTGTGGCAAAGAAGCTGGTGGAAAGAGGAACATCGTCACAAATCAGCGCGTCATAAGTCAACTAGAAACATACTGCCAACAATGATATGCGAAATATACGTTTGATTAAATGCAAAGTGTCAAGAAACTTGACTGCGAATAATTTTTAAGTGCTATACTTTAAGGGGAAAGCCATGCTAGCATCAATTTATGTAGAATACGTCATTTTTTCTTCACGAACAGGCTTTCAAAAAGTGTAAAATGCAGGAAAAGTGCAAATATGATAAATGCAAAAATGAGGGCGAATTAATACTGTGAACATAGGAAATTTGACGGGACCGACAAAAAATGATGTAAATGACAGGGAAAAGTAAAAACCGGGAACGTAAAAACGAGGTTTTACTGTATATTTGAGTAGGAACTGGCCACGAAAACAGAAATATAATAAACATTTTGAATATAAACTTGCCAACATGGGCAGAATTGTAGATTAACTAAGCCTATATGAAATATTCCCGTGTTCTTGTATACAGCAAAACAACTAATACTTTATTTCATTATTCTGTACATGGTAGGAACATTTGCCCTTCATTATTTTTCAAGATATTAGTATAAACAATGTATTGTGTTTTATAGTTAAGATATTTCAGATCCGCAAACCAATATATGAGAGTAGGATTATTATGAATCAATGTAAATTGAAAGGTCCAGGGAAAGAACCAGGTAAGTCACAATTTCAAAGAAACTCAGAAAACGATTTTTTAATTTTAAAACGCAATAAGTACATCTCATACAAACTAATGTTTTCGAACCATATAAAACATTGAAGTCCTGAGTATAGAGAACAAAATGAGACCGTATCTATGGTGATCCACATTGATAACACGAAACTAAATTAAAAAATTTACTAAAACTACAAACTTTACAGGAAAGAAACCAGGTCAGTCCCTGAAACAGAAAGAGAACAGGGCATATGGGTCAGCTATTTCTTTCCCTTCTAAGAATGAATGTTTTAATGTCATTTCATTTATTATTATTGTAATTTCTAACATTATTATTATTGTTTATAATATTGTAATTATCATTTCTAATGCTATTATCATCAATTATAATTTTATTATTATTATTATTATTACAGAAACTCACAGATCTGTAGGACAAAGAGGGTAGCTTGAACTCTCCAGCCTTCTGATTTGATGGATCTCTGTCAGGCTTCCTTATGATGCTGGATACCATGTGGCCATTATACGTGTCTCTCCAGTTCATCAGGCGAGGGTGAATGGACGAAGTCTCAATTTCCTTCAATGGTTGGATATTAAATGGACATTACGGTACATATTTCTGATTTAAGAAGTATTTCCAATCATATACCATTTCCTGAGAAACGTTCTCCACAATGAATGGTGATGGTTTCATTCTCGAATTTTCAATCATACTCACGAAATCCTCTGGGGGTTTCCATCCTTCGTTTCAAATCCCACAGACCAACATTCCTATCACATTCCATGTAGGAATGACCTCGTTCTGGAAATGTGATCTTGATATTTCTCAATCCATGAATGTTGTTATGAACGAGATAGTACAAGAAGCGGAAAATTGTGAAATTCTTGTTTGCCCTCCAGCAGAATCACAGAATACTTGAAGCTCTTCAACATTGTTATCGAGGTAGTTCATAACGAAATGAAAAAGGAAAGACGCTACCTCATTAGGACCTTTCTTGGCAATACCTTCGTGGTACTCATACAAAACTAACCGCCCCGTGGAGAGAATGTGGATGTTGAAAGAATAGATTGATAATTGACGCTTAGAACACACATCGTTCGTAGTTATGTTTGGTAACGACACATTTTTAGCAAAATCCATACAAATTGCTTCCATCTTCTTGTTTTTATAGCTTTATGCCTTGCATCTCTTTTTCGTTGGTAAAATGTTTCAGCTCTTCTTTTGTGAAGGACATTCATGGTTGTTAACTTCTAAATTTCTTCTTTATCTTTCTCTGGGGAGAGTGCTTTAAGTTTGGCTGAGAATTCATCACAATGAGTGCACGTGTCACTATGTGGGTATCCGAAGGATATGTTGAAATTCGTGTTTATAATGCATCTATAGATTTCATAGGAAACAACAGAAGGATAAAGTTCCTTAAACAGAAACATTCTCTTGATATTCAAATCTTCAGGCAAATAAGTCTTTCTTGGATCTTTTAAGCTGTAATGGCTTCGTCGACCTTTAAAACTGCTTATATGAATGTATACCAATGATATTGTAAATTCATCAAGCTTCCTGTGAAGATATGTGTGATTATCCCACTTGTCTTGCGGTGCAGAACCAATTAGTTTCAAGCTTTTCTGCATATATTCCAATTTGTTTTTTGTGATACCATGCATTGCACAAACTGGTACATCACACTTATTCTCAAACCTTACAGGAATTCTGACTGTATGCAAATGCAGCATCTCGTAATTTCGCGTTTTCTTCTGTCTGTCGTGGTCGCCTTCTGTTGACACCCACAACTGTTATTAAACCTGCTAAATACGCATTCTGATCATTGTGTCATTCTAGACTTGAATTTGCATAGTATTTCAGGACTTTCTGCTTCAGTAGTGACATCTAAGCATTTAAGTTGGGAATATTTGCACAATTCCCCGATTTCATGTGAACTTAGCCTTAATTTCTTACCAATAACAGCAATTCGGCCAGTTTTCCTCCGCTTTGTGAAATTCCATCGTCTTCATTTCGGACTTACCTGGTTTTTTCGCTGATTCTGTGGGCTTACCTGCTTCTTTTCCTGTACGCCAAAACTTTAAGGGCAAATAAAGCCGTGACTATGCTGGTTTATGCCGTTTCATGCTGCTAACAGATAGCCCTATCGATGGAGAATCGAATGGCATCTCTAACTCATTTCGGGAGAAAAACGGACTTACCTGGTTTTTTCCCTGGACCCTTCAATTGATAATTACCCTAATTTTGAATGTAAAGCTGCTATTAACTTACCATAACATGGCCAAACTAATTGTTTTTCACATCTTTAATAGTTTTAACAATGTATGGTATTGTAGGCCAGACTATACAAGGAGGCCACACAAAGATAAAGAAAAGTGGTCGTTTAACAGCTTCCAAACTGCTGGTTTGGGCACAGATGTACATGTTGTTGTAATGCAAGTTCTTGCCTTAATTTTGACACACACACACACACACACACAAAATACAGTACATTTCTCTAGCTGCATGTATTCTGAATGAATTCTGGGGATTCCTGTAAGAAGGTTATGTAGATGCTGTGTTTTAAGAAGATTCTACATCCACGAGATATCAAGGTAACTGTCATGAACTTTGACGTTGGGGAGATTAAGACATCAAGACCACAATCACTGAGTCGGTGAACGGAACACTAAGCTAGTTAACGTTTTAAGGTCATTACTGTAGAAATCTAGTTACATTTGACAAGTCTATAGACTCCACAAATTTTTGACATCTATGCCCAATTTTGATTTGCATCAAAAGTGCCAATTACCTGAAAACCTGTGAATTGCCTCTGAAGCTCATTAACCACCTCACCTGTATTTCCACTGCCTTCCTTGCATAATTTGATGACAACCCCAAATTTGTGGAGAAAAAAATTGAAATGATCAAAGAACAACATTTATAAATCATTTCTAACAGACCAGAACAAAGAATTTGGGGAGCTGAGGCTGTCAACACAAGATTCACATGGAAAATGTTATAAATCCACTGATGACACAAATGTCACACCAATCATGTCAAAGAAATGTTGACAACAATCTTAGAAATTGTAAAAATGCATTCAACCTTAGCAAATGACACGATTGTATGGAAGTGCACTGATATTGAACTTTTAATGTTTCAAATTGTTTGCAAAATCTTAAAAACACACTCCATCTAAAATATTGCAAGTTTTACACATGAACTGTAAAAGTTGGCAGCCACAAAATGACTTTCTGAACTGGTAAATGTCAAGAGGTTGTAATATTATTTTAAGTAATGCTCAAGTCTTGATGATAACTAGCAAATGTGTTGTGTTATTGTATCTTAATGAAAATTACCATTTACATTTATGTATTAGTTTGACAAATGTGCTGTTTTCCTGAGGCCACAACAACAAAACTGTTTAGGGAAATTGAATTTACATATTTAATGTCAACATGAACCATTTACTTAGGCCTGTAGTTTATAATAGACAATTTAATGGGTCAGTGGAGAAACAAACTAACTTTCCTTACTTTTCCAGCGAAGTCTTTCAGACTGTATTCAAATTTATTGCATGTTACACTGCAAAAACCAAATAAAATATTTTTCACATATTTTAAGAGATTAGGGAAAACATTGAAATTTTGAAACCACCCATTTCTTCACTCATGGGAATTTGGCAAATTTACATGTCAACCCAGCCAAAATTGTGTTCCCAAACTGAAATTTGAAAATTAACATGAACTGAACAATATGCACAGCATTCTATATTCTGAATAGTTCACATCAGAATGAGTTTTCACTTCTGGCTGGCTATTTCAGTATCTCCTCCAATAAGCTCATCCATCGACATACCCAGTTTCTGTGCATTTTTTTCCACTGCAGTCTTTCCAACTCAAAATGAAGTTTGGTTATTTGCTAGATTATCTTAACTGGAGACAGTGACATTTCCATGCACTGTGTGGGTTTTTGTAATTGACAACTTCCTCTGCAGATTGTATAAATTTTACCTTTCCCACATTCCAAAGACACTGTCCAAAAGGGATCCAAGTGGCTATTTCATGAAATTAATTTTTAATGTTGTTCCATCTGCCAAAGCAAGGCACACTTCCATTGTGAGTGAGAGATCTACCACTGTAGCATTCAATATAGTTAAAACTAATGGACCTTAGCTCCCCTTTATAAATAACCTTTGCAATGTATTTCACATCAAATGTGGGAACAGTAATCCCATAGCCAGCAAAAATGTTTTCTGGGCAAGGACGTTGCATAAATATAAAGAAAGTTCCAACATTATCACCCCTGCCCTTACATTCTTGATTAGGTCTTCAAATGAACTTTGTATGAATCAGATTTGTTAATAATGGTAGGTCCAGGCTGGGATTCAGCGTGCAGCAACCAGAGATGACAGCTTGTGACCATGTGAATTATCTAATGAAGGCTTAAGCCAAATAGCTTAAGTGCGTCTTATGTCCATATCACAGCTCTGTGTACATCATTGCAGTGATTTGTAAACTATATAATCAAATTTAACAAATTTTAAAAGATTTGATATGACGTATGTCCGTTGGAATTTGACCTTTAACTAGCAAATGGCAGATAAGTAAAACCCATTTATATAATAATGGGAAGTCCAGGTTGGAATTAATAATATAGTAAGGACAGTTTACAACTCACCCCAAAGTCGTGGTGATGAGCTGCGACAGGCACATACAAAAGACATACACTTACAACACATTCAGCTATCAGCCATGGCCTTCTTCAGAAAATAGAACTCACGCAATCACACAACACAAGTCATACAACCATCACCCCCCGGCTGCTGCACTTCGCGGCAGCCGGAGGTGATGGATGACCGTGTTGTGTGATTGCATGAGTTCTATTTTCTGAAGAAAGCCATGGCCGATAGCTATAAGTGTTGTACACGTGTGTCTTTACTATGTGCCTGTCACAGCTCATCGCCACATCTTTGCGGTGAATTGTAAACTGTCCTTACTATATCATTAAAACCCATTTATGTGATGCAGCATGAAAACAAAAGTGTGTTTGCAGACTAACCCATTTGTCACTTGAAATAACAGAGTAAGCAATTGAATGTTTCTTAGTGGTACCAACTACAACAACTTGTTGGCCTCCTTTGCTTTTTTCACCTGTCGTAATAGTTGTAGATATCTACATACATACTCCGAAATCCACAGTAAGGTGAGTGGCAGAGGGTACACGGTACAACTAATAGGCATTTTCTGTCCTATTCCACTCCAAAATAAAGAGGGAAAAAAAAAAGAATGCCTGTATGCCTCCGTACAAGCCCTAATCTCTTTTATCTTGTCTTTGTGATCATTATGCAAAATGTAAGTAGGCAGCAGGAAGAATAGCCATTATTTGCAGGTGTACTTAACTCTAGCCACCTCTTGTGCACACTGCCCGTATACACGACATTCAGCAACTAGTAAAGACCCTTGCAAACGACATTATGAAGTTGCCACCAAATCAGTGGTGTTACAATTGTTGAGCACAACTAATTGACAGTACAGCCAACTGGAAGGATCTGATGTGGGGCAAGGAACTGTATTCCTCTATCCTTAATACATAACAAGTTGACCTTTTTTTCTCTCCATGTGGGAGAAACAACAGCTCTTTACGCGACAGTAATGTGTAAAAACTTTGTACATTGTGTAAAACTTCAACATTGAAGGCTGATCCTGTGAACAAAGCAGGAATCCAGAATCATTTCTTTAATTCCTATCTTCAGAAACAAACAAGAGTATGAAGAACATTTGATGTACTTTGGAAACTTTAATTTCTAACAGATTTCATGTGTCACCATCCATAGTTTAAAAAAAAAGTGGATATGAGGATACAATACCATTTGAACAGGAGTGATGCATGTACAACATTCAGATTTACGGTTTATTTGACAAATACAAACACCTCCCTTGATTTCTGATTCTTTTTTCAATTAAATTTACTGAAACAACGTCACATTAGTCCACCCAGTATTTAATAGGATAAAATAAATGCAATAACATTTCTTGTTTCCAAAGAATTTTAATTATTCAATCAGCATTCAGTTTCAGTTAAGCCATCTGCGCCAATTCTACTTGAACCTTCTTCCAAGCATCAAGAGGACCATGTTCTGGGCGGTATTTTACATTACATCCATCACTGGCAAGCCTTCCAGCGTCTCTAAGTTTCTCATAGACTTCACGCTCATACTTAGTGAAGCCCCATTTCTTGGAAACATAGATCTGCACAAAGAAACGATATTCAGAACAGAAATAACAATTACAATACTTACAAAACTAATACTGCCTTAAAAGTTTGTGCCATACAACAATTAACAATATATTAACATATTGTAGCTTTTTACCTTCTGACGACCAGGAAATTTAAATTTGGCACGACGAAGTGCCTCAATCACAGCAGCTCTATGACGATCACTCGTCCTCACACTCATTATGGGCTGACCAATTCTTACTCGAGCCACCGTGCCCTGAGGTTTCCCGAAAGCACCACGCATTCCTGTCTGGAGCCTAAATAAAATTAATGACCGATATAAAATATACTCAAGTCTTAAAACTTTAGGGAATAGGAGGAAAAAATAACATTTCATGGACACCCTGAAAGTGCTAATCACATCGAACTCATTAGGGGAAAAAAAAAACACTTGTCGCCAACTATTTTGAAGTAGAAATTTAGGAATGACAAAAGCAAACTATTGACATTTACATTTCACAAGTTTATACACAACATGTAATTAGATACATGAGAACAATCACAATGTAAGTCATTAAAATGTTTACCAGTTCTATTAGCAGAAAGAAATTTTAGACACTAGCTGCATCCAGATGTGCAATTAAATGCAACTGTGACATGTAAAAAAATATTCCAAGACAGGGACTTCAGCCTGGATTTCCTGCTTTGATTTTTGTCAACATAATGGCACAGACATGTTTGCACAAATACTGTACAGGATGTCAGCAAAAGGGGATATGTGCAGTGTTAGAACATTTGTTAATGTTCAGTTAAGTGTTCTCAAGTGTCTCAATTTTTGAGAACACTTAACTGAACATTAACAAATGTTCAAACACTGCACATATCCCCTTTTGCTGACATCCTGTACAGTATTTGTGCAAACATGTCTGTGCCATTATGTTGACCTTCAGGAAGAATTACATCTAAATAGTGGCCAGACTACTACTTTATTCCCTAACAAACCAATCTGTGATAACTAGGTTTTACATGCTGCAACGAGAGAACACACTGACCTACAATTCCAAACTATTTAATGTCATCAATAGGACAATGTAATATGTACTATTGAGATATTCCGTGTCTTAAATAGTGTGCATTTCAAATTTTTTTAACATGAGAATTGGTGTTAATGCAATGCTGAATGAATTTGTGAGTTGTGTTGTCAGCTGTTGGAAAGTGGTGTCAAAAGATTGTTAGGTATCAATTTCAGGCAGGATGGGAAATGCATGTAAGGATACTGTGTGGAGAGTGGGAATGGTGATTGGAGACAGGAACTAGCAAAGGTTTAAGCTTGGGGATTGTAGGACGTACCCTTTGCTGAAATCAGGCGTATCTTTTTTACCTGAATTTTACACACACACACACACACACACACACACACACACACACACACACACACACACACCTTTCACAACCAAGAGGAAGTAAGGAGGGGAAGGAAAGGATCCTTTTTCATTCTCCTACCTTCCTCTTTCCTGAAGAAGCAACCTTGGTTGTGAAAGCACAGCATTGGTGGTTAGGCAGCAAACTAGCAGAAAATACACAGAAAAAAATCTGATGTGTTTGTATTTCAGTAACCAGAAAAGACAATTTATAGTGGCAATACTGAAGCGGCCAACTGGTTTGGTGTCTTTGGCATTGCACAATTATGTTTATGTCATTTTCAAATTATTATTGCAACAACACGAATTAATCCACCTTTCATCTGTCCTGAAGATACCAGGGACTGGAGGGTTTGCAATAACTTTTTCCAAACTTAACATATTTCTAGATATTTTAAACAGCACCCCCTTCTGGATTTCAATGGTATTACTTCCCACCTCTCCAGCTTTGAAACTCATCCTACATAAAAAAAACCTATGTGTAGTTTTCTTCCTTGATCCACCCGTAAAGTTTGCAAGTATAAAATTACCCACTAAACGCATAACTGGTCAACCTAAAAATTTAAATGCATTAGTTACATCCAGGTCATCAGGAACCACAAACAGTTTGAATATGTTTTGGTTAAAACATATGAAATTTAGATATTACTACTGTTTAACAACTAAAATCCTTATTTACAGTCAAATCTTGAAGATGTTACAAGAAAGACACTGAAGTGCATAAAATATGAAATGTGAAACTTTCCCAAAATCTTACATATTAGTTATAAATTTTAAGCTACACAATTGAACCATCACATTTAAACAAAAATTATGCTTCACAACTATAAACCAGAAGCAAAATTCTTGGAAATATTTTCAGCCGAATGACTTATAAAAATAGTACATGATAGCAGGAAATTTTAATTTTCAATTATTCATTGCCTTTACCAGCCCATTTCAGTTATTTTATTAATTCAAACTACAGAATCAGTTTGGCTATAAAACAATGGAGGAGCACAACAGTGTTTGACATCAGTACCCTAATAATATTACTCTTTGATTTAGCAGCATGTTTCACTGTGCAATAGCAATGTTCCTGAAGCCCTGGAGTAGTCATACGCAGAATATCAAATTGAATTTCTGCTTTTCATACAATCACAAGTTGTGTTCCTAGTTCAAATAGGAGTTCTCTGCATGTCTCATCAGTATCTCTTAAGGTACAAAAAAGCATTTACACCTGCTATAGCCATAGGCCCTGGATTCACAGTACCTGTAACATCTTTCTCTTACTTTTCTGAAGCATTGAACCACAAATAATTACAATTATTATATAGAAACAAAACTTATGGACATCCCTGCAACAATACTGTGGGCTGGGTGATTTGATTTTGAAAGGGACTAAACGGCAAAGGTTTTCAGTCTTCTTCCAAGTGTAAAGAGTACAGGGATGATTACTAAAAAGGCATATAAAACCATGGGACAAAAAGCACCAAGCAAAGGCATTAACACATGAAGGCAGCAAGGAAAGAACACCGAGAAAGGGGAGAGAATTAAAACAATACATGAGGTCTGGGCTGTGTGATCACAGTAATAAAAGTAGAACATCCAGCCACTCTGTGACAGTAAAACCACCTACCTTAAAGTACCGGGTAAGTGGAGGATAAATATATACCGAAAACTCAATAATATTGAGATGGAATTATATAATCCACAAGCATGGATAAAATTTAAAACTATCAACCATAGAGGCACCGTCTTCTAAAACCAATCTCAGGGCATCAGGGAGGTTAAAACCACACCGGTGTCTGGGTGGTTAGGTGAGTGCATTCCAATAAAATGTGGGCAACTGATAAATCAGCAGCACAGCAGCACTGAGGTGGGTCCTTGCGACGGAGAAGGTGACCGTGTGTCAGCCAAGTATGGGTAATACGGAGCAGACAGGACAACAGCGGCCTTGTGAGGTGCTCGTAGAGAGGACCTCCAGATGTTCGTTGTCTCCTTTACAACCCGTAACTTGGGGATCTGGTGGGTATGCCATTCTGTATCCCACAAACCGCAGGCTGAGGTACAGTGGTGACATCTTTGGCTAACCTGTCTGCCAGTTCATTCCCCGCAATCCCGATGTGCCCCAGTGTCCAGATAAATACTACTGACTGCCCACTTTGTTTGAAGGCATGGAGGGACTCTTGGATGGCTATGACCAAGGGATGCCAGGGAAAGCACTGATCAAGAGCCCTAAGACCACTGAGGGAGTCACTACAGTTGACGTAGGACTCCCAAGCAGTGCAGGTATGACGGATGTGGTCAAGTGCATGGAAGATGGCTACTAACTCTGCAGTGAAGACACTGCATCCAGCCAGCAAGGAACACAATCCATTATGCCCTGCATGTTCATAAGTGTAGCCAACATGACCACCCACCATCGAGCCATCAGTGTAAATCACTGTGGGCTGGTAGCCAACTGAATGTCAATAAAGTACAAGTACAGACTGAGGCAAGTCAGTGATACCACACATCACAGGCCTGAAAGTTTAATTTTACAGTCAGTACTGTGGCGTGTTGTGTGTTCAGATGTTGGCTACAGCCGCAGCATCTGAAGTACAGAAGCCATGTTCTTTTTCCAAATGATTTGTTATGAATTTTTCTGGTGACGATTATAGTTAATTTATTGAGCAGGCAATGGTACATTGAGAACCTGACAACCATAGATCAGGAAAAGCATTAATTATTTACTGCATGAAAAAGTAATCCCATCAATCTATTACAATTCTGCTCTGGCTACTGGCAACATCTAAACACTACACGAACTGTAAAATTACACCATGATGGAAATAAGGCATTTCATTCGGGTCCCTGGGAGCCATGTGTATCAATTACAGGTTAATGTCTTCAACCAAGGCTATTATACAAAATCCTAAAAGTTACATAGCCTTGAAAGTAAAGTTGAATTAGTCATCAGAACAATCGTTTTCACCACAAACAGCCACAATAACTTCAACAGCCCATGTAATACAGCCTACAGCTGACAAGTGCACAACAACCATTGTACAGGACTACTGTTATCATATTTACCCTAAAAGGTGTACTAATTTTTGCCCCACAACTTTAAAACTTAATAATTCATGATATGTAAATAAATAAAAAACCCGCAGTACCATATCTTTGTTTTTACCAATAGTACATGAGATACAGAGAAAGTTTGCACATTATGAGCAATTTTTTTCCCTTACAAAGTGTAAGTAAATTTTTTCCTACATCAACACTAGCAAATACTGATACAAGAATTAGTACAAATGTTGTGCCTATTCTTCAGTATTCTTTTACCTAATATTGAAAATAAACTTTAATTTGGATGTGCCACAATTACCCCATTTTATTTGCCTGTCACATTTACCCCATTTCACCCTAATTAAATAGCCATTACTAACATGAAAACATTGACAACTTACCTATCAGCTCCAGCACACGATAACATTTTATTTATACGAATAACATGGAAGGGGTGAAGCCGCATCCTAATATGAAACTGGTCTTTACCACAGTTCTTTACCATGTACTGAAAAAAAAAAGTCAAATTAATCATACATTTATTCTACAATAGTACACCAAACTTAATTTCTCTACAAATCTAGGAATTAAGCACCTATAGAGAAAATTCAACAAACCTTGTTTGCACAGATTCTACCAGCTTCAAGGGCCTCAGAGGACAATTGTTCATATTCATCTGAGACAAGGTGAACACACAGTGGGAAGTCCTCAACTCTCGCTTTCTTCCTTCCCAGGTCAAATATCCTGATTTTAGGATCAGGAACACCTCTGCAAAACCTTGACTTTGGATATGGTTTGTTTTTGCAGTAACGATAGCTGTAATAAAGTCAAATATTTGAATAATTGGAGAGTTGTAAGGCAACCAGAAAACAACACATTTGATAACTTAATTTAACAATTATTACTAATTCAACATTGAATAATAAAATACAGTCCCTTGACATACACATTATTATTCTGAATACAAAGGCTAAGAAAGATTACTATTTGACATCACATTTTTATAAATTTCACTTAGCTAAAATTACACACTTTTCTCTTGATATGACCATTTAACAGATGCCTAAAAGCATATGCTTGACATAATTATGAAACATTTTACATATTGCTATAGAATTAATATAAGGAATAGAAGGAATTTTAGTGAACATCATTTTTAATTGTGGTTTTTTTTTAATTTGTTACTAAGGAGGGCTGTGAGGCTTTTTGGTAGAACATTGGCAAGCTTCAGGCAACATGAAGACAATTCCGCCCACCCCACCCCCCTTTTTGTATAATACATCCTATGGCTATTTAAATGTTATTGTTGATTTTGTGTTGTGTTGGTGTATAACAAAGTTTAGGCCTGGATTGATTGTTTAATGCCTAGACATCCGCAACAGTAAGTAGCCTACATAATTAAAAAAAAGATTCAGACATGATTCTCTAGGTTTGCCCCCACCGATAAATTTGACAGCATCTTCTGTAGCTGTAGTGTTGTTGCACCCCAAATCTATATTCCACCCAAATAGTGAATTGTATGCAATCTTAGAACATACATATCCTTACAATATTTGCTGATCATGTTTATATCAAAGGTACTTTTGGACAACTTATGGGCTAAGGAATGTGTGTGTCCCACTTGAGGTTGTCAGATTGTGAAGCTCAATTTTGTAAATTGCTCCTATATTAGTTTGGTTTCCTATAGATAATTTCAAGTAAAATTCAGTTTGCTTCCTAGGGTTAAATTTTATTAGAACAGTCTTACATTTAATTCATCACAAGTTTTTTGGATATTCATTCAGAACATAAAATTAAGACATGTGGGCAGAAGGAAGGCAAAGTTGGCAGTACTGGACCATTCCAGGGTCATTCAATCTTTAGAAAACTACAGAAGACACCCAATGGAAGGCAATTCTATGAATTTCCTAGCTATAACAAAATTACCAGCAATTCCTGTATGAAGACTGGTTTAATACCATACAAAAATGGTCAAATTCCTGATAGGCATGTGACTGATCAGATATAACAATGCTAGACTCTGTAGTAGTCAAGCACAGACAGTCCACACAAATGTATATTTTTCTTTCAATTTCATCTGCATGCACCTAAAAATCAATTGAGTACTTCCCTGCAAACAATTTTAGTATGTTACTCCACTGTTTCATGTGGATTAGATCAGCGGCGAAGCCATGTTCATTTGCTGACAGCATTACATATTATTAGTGTCCTCGGTAAACCATTATTCCCAGACTAGATGTCTCCTGTTATTGCACAGTTGTTTATTTTTTTAAGGTTCATCTTGTATATTTCATTTGTATTTTTCTTTTCCCCCCACGAAATGGATCTATAGGAAAAAGTCTGCAGAAGAATTCTGCCATGTTACTCCAGTTTTTCACCCATAGCCAGAGAGAACAAGAAAGGTGGTTACTGCAACATATGTAACTTGTAATATTGTATACCATCTGAAGATGAGCTGCTAGGCAGCTTGAAACCGGTAATGGTCTAAATAAATCTTCATTAAGAAGAAACAAAAGGCGACTGGTTGCTGTAATTTCTGAAACCTATATATAGAGGGTGTTATTCATGTGACAATTGTTGCAAAGGAAGTAAACTGTTTCTATTTGGAGCATAAAAGTGTACTTTAAAAAGCCACAATCTATACACAAATTTCACATTCTCAGTTATTGTGTTGAGTGTAGCTACTAAAATTAGTTATACCTTGTGGATTTTACTGGCAGTGCAAGGTTAAATTATCCAATTTGACTGCCAACAATTGATATCATGTAGCTGTTAAGTCCTGAAGGTATGGACACAGTAACATATACAGAGAAGCAGCCCCCTCTAAACCACTGTCCTATGCTTCCCTGGTAGTTACGTAAGATGCTAGCAGGTGTCAGGCGGTTCCCTGGCTTAGTACCGGTAGACCACACTAAAGGCGCTTCTGAGGGTAGCGTGGAGGGGAGAGCTCGTGCCACCTGCCACGGCTGTGTCCGGCTTGCTGGCGTTTGAGGGGAGATGGTGGTGGGGGTAGCCGCTACCTGCCGCCTGCTCTGGTCAGTTTAAAAGGCAGCTTCTGACAGCAGCGCCATCATGGGACATCTTATGGAACTGCTGGAAACCCTCCCTCCCCACACCCCTGAGCGTACGACCGGGCCCTTAGGGAGGTTTCCCGTCTGTGTATATTTGTGCTATGGAACAGTGCCTTCTGGAATGAAACTTAATGCCATCAGCCAATCAACTGAAGAACCAATTACTTTGTTTTGATATGAGGTGTAGCATTATGTAAGTTTCACACTGATAGAACTGTCCTTATACAAAATGTGGCTGTTCCAATATTGGCTAACACTGAAGGCAAATTATGTGAAAGATAACAGATGAAGCCAAGCAAAAAAAGAGGGGCTGGCATATGTAAAGTAAAATAAATAGAGCAATGCAATATTTACTAAAAAAGCTTGCTGTGGGTGACGTGATGCCATTGCCTAGGTAACACCAATAACGAACCACAATTTCCAACCCCTCCACCAGTCCAGTCATATATTCCTTACATGAAGTGACTACATCGGTAGTTATGCATGACTTTTTCCCTCTCATTGTTTTCCATTCCTATTACGCTTCAAGATGGAGCTATAATGAGCGCATTAGGAATTACGTTATTAGTTACATTGTGATTTGAAGAATATTTTCCATAACTTTCACCTCTGGTTATTGGAATGAACTGTAAACCCCTTTGTCCTCAAATTTTCACACTACGTCCAGAATATGAACATGTAGCATGTGCTGAAAATAACTGTAGTAATGAAATCATAGGTAGGCTACTACAACTAGTAATAAGCACATTATGCTAATTGGCTTTTTAAAAATGTTTGTTAAGAGAATTTTTAAGGAAACTAGTTACTTTCCCACTTGCACATGATTCTTAATACAAGGGACAGTTATAATAATTTTAATCAGAAATTGAAAGGAAGGTAACTTGGAAAAACCATGAATTAGGAATATTGTTTTCATCCATAAGAAAATCACCCATACAATAAATGGTAGATATACCTGAAAGAAACTCCCAACAAGGAGCAACAACTATACTCATTGTGATCATTTATTAGACAATGCCTTATGCCATCAAACAGTCAAAGTAATTAAGCTTGCACTCTTTCAACGGAGTACTTTTTTCCCTTCTCTCCCACCTGAAGAAGGAACTGTGTTCAGAAACTTGTCCATTTCGTCTTTTTTTTCCCTCTCTTCATTTGTGTTATTGGTAGTACAGCACAAAAGTACTGGCCAGCCAAACTATCGCTCTTGTAAAGTTTGGCCACTCCAACGGAGTAACTACGCCTGCACTCCAACGGAGTAACTACGCCTGCACTCCAACGGAGTAACTACGCCTGCACTCCAACGGAGTAACTACGCCTGCACTCCAACGGAGTAACTACGCCTGCACTCCAACGGAGTAACTACGCCTGCACTCCAACGGAGTAACTACGCCTGCACTCCAACGGAGTGACTACGCCTGCACTCCAACGGAGTGACTACGCCTGCATTCATATTTTGCTGCACTACAATTCTTAGTCACTCAAGACAAATACTGACGTGGTCGGGCACCCAGAAACAGCAGTGAAATGTGCTGAAATTATTTCATCATAATGCTTCAAAGTTTGTGCTTTATGTCCTGCCTGCAATACAGCAATTAACTTTATAGTAAGTAGCCATTTATGTTCATAATCCAAACGACATTTCCACACAGTGTTTCACAAGAAATGAGATTAATGTGGATGACAGTGTACAATACTTATGTCCACAGATGCAATGTCCCAAAAAAAAAAAAAAAAAAAAAAAAAAAAAAAAAAAAAAAAAAAAAAAAAAAGGAAAATTACCAATGCAAATTACCGAATCATTCAAAGGTTTAGTCTATTATTAACAACCTATTATTAAGCAACCAATATAAATCTACGAAATACAGACTATTTTCTTAACAGTGAAATTAATGTTAATGCAGGTAGAAGCCTTTATAAAAGCAGCATGGGATATCACTGAAATCTTTGTAATCTTTTTCTACACAAAAATCATGGTAAACTGAAGTCCCTCAAAGTGTGAAAAATATCAGGGTCGGCATCAAACATGATTTGCCAAACAACTGCAACTTAATGTAATCATAGAATTCAGTATTATCTAAGTACAGCCCAACATGGAGAAAATTAACAATCACATCAATCAATACTGTCAATCACGATTACGTTCCACTGGAAATTCAGTTATAACCAAACAAGAGTCAATATTTTGGTATTTTAACGCGCACACAACATTCCATACGAATGATGAAACAACAGTCGGGTGACTGATGGGTGCCTCCATTGTGCAACACCATTGTAATTGGAGGTTAAAACACGAGAGCAATTATTTGATAAACATTTTTTCTCAACTTTTAAATACATAACTGGGAACCTTACAGAGATATTTCGGTTTTAAAACACGCTTTCCATTTATGAATCTAACTATAATGAACATGTCTCAGACTTACCATCTCGCTGGTCGCCGACCCATCTTGGCCTGTGAAATAAAAGTTAAATGTTACTTTGAATTGCTAAAATTACTTAACACATTTCTTTTAACCTCAATTACAAATATAAAACGGATGGCGACAGATTACGGAAAACACCCACCACCGCCAGCCACGCGTACTACAGCCAAATGAACTAGAGCAAAGAACTGAGATAATAGAGCACAATCCCAATTGAATGTACCAAAGATGTTAAGAAGAGAGCTTCATCTGTGAACGACGGGACCTCAGACTTTCAATAATATTGACAATGCGTCAATATATTGACAGTGTGCGCGTGGATATTGACGTATAGTCAATACCATAAATATTGACAGGGTAGTGTTGACTAGCGCAAGAATATTTTCCGGTTTGACAATATACGTTGTTCTGATATTCACAGTGTTTCGCGAGACAGCCCCACATAAAGGCCAATTCACACTGTCCGTCACGTCAACGTCACGTCACGGAACCGTCACGTCAAGTTGTATTCACACTGTCCGTCCGTGTCCGTCACGTCAATTCGTCCATCTCAATACGCGATGTTGAAACTGAGATTATGAGTGGCGATCTGTTATGTAGAAAGTCATAGTTTAATACTAGAAAGGGGAGACAACAACGCTAAATGTTATTAACGGCCAAAGAAAACTTTACAGTGTATGTTTTTGGCCAACTTACTGGGAACTGAAACAACATTTCAAAACATCGACATCTATTTTCAACGGAAAAATTAAACATATGAAGACATCATTTTTTTTTTGTAAGAGCATAAATAGCGCCTGTATACTTTAACCATTACGATTTGCTCGCTGACATTGTTAATGCCGTCGTAAACAACTGAATTTTTGTCTTTCATTAGAACTGACATTTTCATTTAAAGTGTTATATAATGAAAAATGCGTAATCAAATGATAATCTTATTCAAATAAACAGTTTGCTTCAGTCGTTTCTGTTACATTGTTACGTAACATAAACCATTTTTTGGTTTCAGATATCCGACCTCGATTTTAGGGGGACACTCAATTGACAAAAATATTTAAGTCGTCTTAAAACATTTGAGATTTACCCCTAAAACGAGGTACAACAACAACACAAAGATGAATAAGACACATTTGCATATAAACAGTGCAATCGTCGACTGCAACATGTAATTCGCGTGACGAAAATAGGTTAACTTCCGATGTTAGCAGACGGCCGTTTCGTCAAAACATTCTTCTCGAGAAAGCTTGACGGACGTTGACGTGACGTGACGGTCCGGTGACGGACAGTGTGAATGCCGCCATTAGAAATACATTGCGGAATGTTCTGACGGACGGTGACGTGACGTGACGTGACGGACAGTGTGAATTGGCCTTAAAGCATAACTACTGCTTTTAGTGTTTACATTTGCTGTTTCTACCTCCATATGCTTTGAATGAATCTGAATCGGGCACGAAATATGAGTAAATAAGTAATGACGTAATTAATCGAATGTTATAGGAGCAATCCATATCTCTAAACCCAGAGTTCTGTTGATTACATGGTTTTAAGCAATTACTTGAAATTTATTACCTTCAGTATCAGGAAGGAAAATAGAGGACGTGCACGAATTTTATTCGCCGGACAAAACACAGTGGGTAGCGCCAAAGATGATCTCGGTTAGATGAAGGCCGTCGTGTACCAGATTCCGTGTCAGTGTGACAAGTCATATATTAAACAGACGATGCATACCGTCGAGGAGCGATGCGTTAAACACCAGAGGCATGCACGATTGATGTATCTGAGCAAGTCGGCGGTCGCTGAACATAGTTTGTCGGAGAAACACGCGAAGGAGTATGAACTCACTAGGATTTTAGTACAGTCGTCGAGATACTGGGACTGCGTCGTTAGAGAGGCCATTGAAATTCGCACTAGTGACGACCTCATAAACCGTGATTGTGGCTATAATGTTAGCAAAGCTTAGGAACCAGCGATTGGGTTAATTAAGAGTAAAGCTATCAAACGTAACGTAGTGACGAGCACGGCGGACAGAGCCCTAACATCGACGTCATATCAGACGCCATCGCAATCGGTTCCACTGTGCGACCACAGCGCGGGGCGCAGACCACGGAGGGGGCGCTCGGCGGGCCGAGGGTATTTAAATCGCCCGCTACCGGGCTTGAATCCAGTTCCCTTCGAACCGCCGTAGCGTGCGGATCTCTGTGCCGGCGCGTTTCTAGAAACTCAGTCCATCAGTTCACCTGATGATGGCGACATGTATGATCGCCGAAATATTGTGCCCGTTGGACACTATAGACTGGCAGTACACCCTTGGATATTTAGATTAGAATGGATAGAATGAGAAACTGGAAGTTTACTGTATCCCTACAGCTGTATGACAAATTTATTACCATAAATTCGAAAAATTAAAAAAATTGTTCCTTCACCACTGTAATCAGTATGCCAAATATTTAATGACAAACAGAGGAGGTGGAATAGCTTTCCCCTCATCTCTGAACAATAATCATGCCGTGCACTGCCGTATGCGGTATTAATATGTTCGTAAACGGCACGTGCGAATTTGCGATTCTTTAGGGACTCATATCTCAGGTTCTATTCATCTCAGAGTGAAGGGGTAAATTGTTCTGGATAGATGTTGGCCTAGTGATCATTTGTGTAATATTAGAAGAATGGGTATGCTATAGCTATCATACAGTACATTTTCAAAGTTACACACTTCCTGGAGCCCATCCAAATTCAGCAAACCAGTTGAATTTTGTACATGACGTGTAGTTTATGGTGGGCTTTAAACAGCTTACAAAAGCACCATTCAGTCCTGGGCGGTTCCTAAGAAAATCTCAATAAACAATGATTTTTGGGTACCAAAAAAACGGATTGTGATGATGGTCACTTCGATACTTTCTATTCATTGCAAATCTTCGAAATATTTACCATATGTTGTTATGACGATATTCTCGATGTCGTTTTTAAATATTTTCAATATCGTTATCCGTTACTGAGATCAAGAGGTTGAAACTTATTGTAGTTTTGCACAAAATCACAAAACCCGATTTTGAGCCATTTTAGCACCGTGAATCGCAAATATCTAAATAACTAACCATAGAAAACTGTTCAAATATTTACAATACATCCTGTAGACATTTATCTATAAACGACATTTTTCAGTTTTCGTAAATCTTAGTCCCTTAGGAAGATACAGCCGAAAAACCGCGATATTTCGCTAGAATAAGTGCTTATTGTGCTGAAAAACGACGTTCGGACAGCTCTGAAACATACCTTGTGATTTGAAAAAAGGTACTCAGTGAAAAATTTGATTTTTATACATCTTAAAGATTGAAATCTTCGGTCGATGAAGGGGTGATTTTTGTTTTCGTTTGCTTTATGTACAGTTAATATGCAGCATCCGAGTTAGTGAACTATTGCAACATATTTCAAGAGTTTGCAGAGGTAAAAAAACATAGGGTAGACTTCTTGTATGGTTGATTTTAGGTTACAAATAGCTGCGAATGAAACGTATATAAGATATCGAAATTTTATTTAAAGTTCAGAGCAGAATGATATCTTATGTGGTTCTTGAGATATTGGTCCGGGAATGATAGCACGTGACAGCAATAGATTCTGATTGTGAGGTAACATATCTTGAGGAATAGGAAATATCTAGAATGTTATGTGTATGTTATTTAGGTGTTTATCTGAAAAATCCGTTTTCCATTTTTGGACATGTGTATTCGTTATCGCAATACTCTACAAAAATCATAATTTTTGGTATCAAAAGATCCAACTGCGTCCATTGGCATATCTACACTTCTATTCATGGCAAATCGTCGAAATTTTTACGATGCGCTCTAATATTATGATTACGGAAAGCTTTGAAAGTTTTTCCGATAATACTATCCATTATCGAGATCTCCACATCCCAAGTTACCGCACATATTCTTGACAAATATGCAGTGTTATTAAACCTTGATATTTCATCAACATTCACGTCTTTAAGGCCACTGGACGTACGAAACTCGTCATCGTAATGGTTGGGTTATGTGAATTACTTGAATTATCGTGAAATAGCAACATCATATAAAACTAAATTCTCAGCTGGACTCGAAAATATTTACATGCTTTTTCTGGAACGATATTGATAGTGTTTGACAATGTTCTTTGAAATAGTTAAGCATGTTTAACAATCATCTGAATGTGAAGCTCTTCTTAGAAAGTAAACTACTACTTAGTCAATTTGGTATGACGTTTGTAAAAATGTATCAAGGTATATATAATACTATCGAAATTTTGCTCACCATTGATTTTATGTTATATAAGCAGTACACTCTGATGTAACAGGAAAAAGACGGGAACCAGCTGAAAAATGCTCCTGCCAGAGCACAGAATAAATGAATATGCTCTCTGACACAAAAGTGTGGAACGAGCTGCCTAAATCCTCATTTCGACTTCCTCACCAAAAATTTTGGCATGCAAACATATTCGCGCTTCTTTCGGCTGAATGTCAGAGACAGTGCAACAGACAGTGTCAGTTCAGGAGAAAGGCATATGCATGAAAACCGCAGTGGGAAGGGAAAGGAGATGTCAGAAGTCAGGAACAGTGGCAACAACAAACTACGACAGATGCAGATGATAGCAACTGGAGCAAAATAGAAAACAGTGGGAAACTGAGACGAATAGAGACCACACATAAAGCGTGAGGCTCTCCAATACTATAGCACGAAACAATTTATCCAATTTTTCCCATCCCCAGTACCCCGCATGCCAAAGTTTTCTAGTCTACTGGTCAAACCCCACACAAACCAGCTCCATGGTCATACAGTATGTGCAAAGCAGACAATCGTTATTGAAGCCATGAATGCCGACTAAGTGAGAAAGAAAGGATACTGGCAACAGGACAGGGACAACGTCAGTATGGCAGAGAGACAATGAAAGTGGCAGAAACAGAGAGCACTGAGGAATCGCGAGGGAAAGGGATGAAGACATTGAAAGTTTGACACAGACAGAAATCGGCAGTGGGAGAGACAGCTAACAAACGGACAGACACACATATAGATATATACAGGTGGCGTCTGTTCCGAAAGAACAGACGCCACTTCTGATCCTGCAGTTGTTATTATTTAATATTCACAGAATATATGACATCAACTGCGATTGGGCAAAGCTGAAAATGTGTACCCAGCCGGTATTCGAACCCGGGTCTCCTGCTTTCTAGGCAGTTGTGCTGACCCCTACACCACTGGGGACACAGTGATCACCGCACCTGCAAGGACTACCCATGCATGCCTCCCATCAGATATGGACGAGCAAAGATGGTATAAATATTATTTCTGAAAAGAATAAACAATCAAATAAAACAATCCAAGGAACCTGGACTGACCAGATTGTGTATCAGCGATAAGATAGGACCTAACAAAATCTCTATCAAATAGTTTTTTACCCTTCACTACCCCGTAGTAGTACATTTTCCTACTTTATTCTGAGAACACACTACCGGATCCATAAAATTCCAGCATTGTATTAAGCTATATTTATGCAAACACTGTTTGTTCGATGGTTAGTGTTCATCAGTATTAAAGGAATTACAGTCAAAATTGAACATTATTGTGTCTTTAAGGGGGAGGGACATTGATGAAATTGACCAAAAATGTCAATTTACGATTTATTTTTTATTTGTTTATACAACTCATGCACAATAAGTTTCCAAAGTTTCAATGTTGAAATCGCATCCAAAGTGCCAGAAAATGAATTAAAAGTGTGATGCAGCATCCCTGCCATGACCACGTTTTGAAGGTACACTTCAATACCAGCTCAGTGAACAACGATTACTTTCAACCAAACACGTGCAGGATACATCTATAAAACTGTGATACGTACTAGATATTCCGAAATAGATCGCCGGCAACGTCTTTCTGAGAAGGAAGAATGTAAATTACACCCTTTTCAGTCACACAAATTTAACCTGTACTATTAGGGTCCTGCATAACAAGACACTTGGATATCGCAATGCATTCGGAAAATAAGGGCCAGATACTGTACAACATACTTGTAATACATTAGGATTATGGTTCCAGCTTGTGTTACGAAAGGAAAAATATTTCAGTTCTTACAGGACTCGAACCATAAATTTTCCTTAATGTAGGTTACCACCTAATACATCTAACCACAAGACCACACTGATATCATATCCAGGGTTGTAAGATTTCTAGTCGTGTCTTGCTGTCGGTTTCATCGTTAATGCATCACTGATATATATTTGTTCTTCATTAACATTTAATGAACTAAGGTGAAGGGTGTGTGATAAATCTTAAAATGGTATATTGTCATGATTTGCATTTCACATGTCGTCTGCAAAGCAGAGACTGCAGACACTGCTGCTACAAAGTGACCACAGCTACAATACAATGGAGTTTCTGGCATACAACTTCTGGCGGAATTTCGGTATTTAGCAGTGATCTCTAGGTAGTATAGGGATCACTGGTATTTAGCATCCACTCTAGATCAAATTGGATTAGTACTTGCTCCATAGATCATGTATACGATACTTCGTAATGATGTGGAACGTGTCAGGTTTTATAGATCATCTTTGACTCTGTTCCTTATCCCATAAACAATAACAAACTAGCTGCATCGTTTATGATGAAACAATTATTTTTTGCCTTGTGATACTGACAGAGATTTCTACAGGTGTTCTATTCTACCTTCATTCAGTTATGCCAAGATCATAAAGAGTTTGAATTTGTTGATCACAAAATATTGTTGCAGAAGTTGGAAGATTATGGAATACGGGGAGTAGCCCAGAACTGGTTCACCTCTTACTTTAATAAAAGACAACAGAAGGTAATTCTCCGCAGTGTAGAAAATGGCTATGACGTGCAACCCCAATGAGGCACACTTAAGTATGGGGTGCCCCAGGGTTTTGTTTTGGGACTATTGCTGTTTCTTATTTATATAAATGATATGCCTTCGAGTATAACAGGTGACTGTAAACTGTTTTTGTTTGCTGATGATACCAGCTTGGTAGTGAAAGATGTTGCTCATAATATTGACACAGTATCAAATAATGCAATTGATGTTAAACCACAGTAAAACCCAGTTTTCTTACAATTTCTAACACATAATTTGACGAAATCTGACATTCTGATTACTCATAATGGGCAGGTGATAAGTGAGACTGAACAGCTCAAATTTCTAGGTGTTCATATAGACATTAAGCTGTCATGAAAAGACCATGTCCAGGATTTTGCCCCAAAACTTAATTCTGCCATATTTACCATTAGAACAATATCTGAGATAAGTGATTTTTCAACACAAAAAGTAGTCTATTACACTTACTTTCACTCACTTATGACGTACGGCATTGTTTCTTGGGGTAACTCGCCTGATGCAAAAAGGATAGTTCTGGCTCAAAAACGGGCGGTTCGAGCAATATCTGGTGTAACTTCGCAGACGTCATGTCGACCCCTTTTCAGTAGTCTGGGAATTTTGACTCTGGCATCATAATACGTTTTTTAATTTAATGTCGTTTGTTGTTAATAATATCAGCTTATTCCCACGAGTTAGTAACTTTCACTCAGTGAATACTAGGCAGAAGTCGAATCTACATTTGCATCACACCACCTTAACACTTGTGCAGAAAGGGGTACAGAATTCTGTGGCATCCATTTTCAATAACCTGCCACAAGAACTAAAGAATCTTAGCACTAATCCACACGCTTTCAAATCTAAATTGAAGAGTTACCTCATGGCTCACTCCTTTTATTCTGTCGAGGAACTCCCAGAAAAGTTAAAAAATTAAGCTAATTCATTTTTTTATTAATTCTTTTCACTTTGTCTTAAGATTGTCGTGTGCAAAGGACTACTTAAAAATTTTCTAGTGCCATTCTTGTGTAACAATTAATGTATTGACTTGTTCCATGACCATGGAGTCTCACTCCTCAATTGGGTCCTATGGAAGAGAAAAAACAAATAAATAATATAAAAAAGTGTATAAAACTGCATAAACTGGGTTTGGATAAATTTGTGAATAGAAGACATGAGAAACAACGACAAACCAGCCACGAGGCTACATCTACTGAAAATGGGAACTCGTCTCCTTGCTGCTCAAAGCGAAAAATTTGTGAGGTGAATAGTACATACAACTATGATGAATCTCAGTACAATGGATTTAGATTAACTGACCTTGAATTTTCTTCTATTTTTAAGTCTTGTGATTATAGATCATATGGAAACGATGCCCTAAAACCACATTTGTATCTGTTACAATTGTCAGAATTTCAACTTACGATGCAGTTCTTGTATTTAATGATGGGAACGTTGGGAGGATGAAGATATTAGAAAGAACGGGCTTCAAGATAGGAAATTTTACTCAACACACCTTGATAAAAATAGATTTACAGTGCATCTCTGCAACTGAAGAGTCAGTTGAAGACCTGGTAAAGGAAAGAAAAAAGACAAGAACTCAGAAGAGAAGCTTTGAATGGAAATATGACCCAGAGTACAAATGTGGTGCCCTCTGAAGAACTGACATAAGGAAAAAAAGTTAGATTGAACTTTAAATTGCGTTTCCTGAAAAGTTTGTTTTTTAAAGTTGAGGTACGTTTTTCTCAGAGTCTATGAATGCTAGAATAAAAGTTCAGATTTCATTAAAAAAAAACAAGTTGAATACATATAATTAAACGATTTTGTATCTAAATTTGTTACTTTCATGTAATGTGTGGTACAAAATTTCATTGCCACATCTCCAAATCTGTTTAGATTCTTTCAAAAGGAGATAGATGAAAAAATTTTAGAGCCCACAAACAAGATAAACAAGGAATTGTCTGAAAAATGTAATGCAAGTATTGAACATATAATGACAGAGCAAGCGGAACACACTACACTGGTTGAATCCATTATTATGAAACAAGCCAATTTACACAAGGCACTAGAGGAATCGTCGGTTGCTGTGGCTGAATTTAAGTTTATTTGTGATGAATTGCCTGATGTTGTAATGAAATTAACTGAAGATGTAGGTTTCCTGAAAGTAAGTCATGATAATACCGTAAAAGATGCAGAATGAAATAACAGAGTGTGAGGATACAGGGTTTTAGGTTAGTAACCACTTTGGTAAGTTTTGGCCGAACGATAGTTATCGTTGATGTGCAGCGAGAGCTGCTGGCAACAATGTTTCGGTTGGAATGTTCTTTGTTTGTTGGCCGGTGTGCGGCAGTCTCCCGCCGACCGCAGAGCGAGGCTGTAGTATGTCGGCAGTGAGTTCGTAACCTGTGTTTAGTGGTGGCTACAGTTTTTGCCAATCCGTCGTATCGCATAGGGGTTGCAGTTGTATATTGAAATGTTTCAGTGTGGACTTGTAGACATTCATCATAGTGGCACGCAGTTATTAAATCAGTGTGTTTAAAGGGAAGAGTTTTTAACATTTGTCGTTCCATAATAAAGGAAGTTAACAAAGTTTACTGTTATGGATCAACCTCGTAATTGTCCGCATTCCATAATGTCAAATCATTGGAACAATTATTAAATGATTAAGCATAAAATAGAATGTAACGGCAACTTCGCCCATCGAGGATTAGGTGGACGCAGCAGTGACGTTACAAGAGTCAAAATTGGCATTTTTGATAGCAACACAACACTCACACAGAAATCTATACAAGAACACTGGTGGAGGTAGAAGATGTAATCAAGGAACTAGAAGCGCAGGTTTTTACAAAATAAATTCTGACATTCAAAAGTTGAGCAACGTATCAGGTCTGAAATTGAAGGCACTACTTACGAACTAGGACGGCACAAATATCCATGCCCGAGGGGGGATTCGAACCCCCGACCGTAGTGGCCATGCTGACCGTGACTGGAGCGCCTCAGTCACCTCGGCAACCGTGGCCAGCGAAATGTCAGCAGCCGATTTAAAAAAAGAGAGTGCTATAGAAACCAAGTGAACGATGAAATTTTCAACAACATACAAGTCCATAGCGGCAATAGCAGAAATTCGCGATATGATAAGGATCAAAATCGTATTTCACGTATTGAACATGATAATTTCACAATAAGGTGACATATTCCCAATAGGGAATGAACGCCATAAACACTGCTCCTTGCAAAGCGAAGGTCATGGAGAAAGAAAGTATGCTAAAACATAGTCAATGTTTCATCCTTTAGATGAAAATTGCCTGCATTCTTTCATTTGAACGCAGTATCCGGGCAATTGGACCATACGAAGGAAAATACAGTTTGTTACCAGCTACATTCAAGGCGATCCACATGTATGGGCCACTCATGTTGGCAAAATATGTCATTCATATGAACTTCTGAACCAGTACTGGTTGTGCGCCATGTGACGGAAGGAAAGGTTGATTATGTGCATACTTCAACAAAACAAGGCACTTAGTAACGCAATTTCGGACATGGAAATGCTTAAAGTGCTAAAAAGCAAATTACCAATGGACATCACTCGTGATCTAGCCTTTGTACCTGACACTAATGCCAGCTATTTCCTGTCCACATTAGTCACACTAGATGTAACACACAGTCAGAGAGGAACAGACAGAAAATACACCACAATAGTTTAGCACTATACTCATTGGTTTTAACAATAACAGTTTCAACAGCATTCCTCAAAACAATCAAAATCCGTATTTCAATCACAATACCAATCGTCACAATTCCCTCAATTCAGGTAATGGCAGTGAAAAACAAAATGGTAATGGTAAAGTGGAACTAAAACAATAACAAACAGGGTTGGCATAATTACTGTCAGCAACAAAATGACTAACGAAAGTTCAGTGGCTGTGAACTGAATTTCAATTCTAATAAGGTAACAGCTACAATTCAGGGCAACATTTCTACAATGACAGTGGTAATTTTCACGAAGGGCAAAGTGCAGAAAACAATTTTGCCAATTCTCGACAGGAAAACTGAAAACCTAGAAACAGCCAGTTTAGCAATTTTAATCGTAATTTTCAGCCACAAAATCAGAGTTTCAATCCAGGTAAAAGCCCTAATTGGCAAAATCTGCAACTTTCAGTACAAATTGCTGAGGTAGTTGACGAGATCTGACACAAAATATAAATAAGGGAAACACCAAATGGTCTGTATAAGCCCCGCTATCCAGAACAAAGAGGCAAGGGACTGATGACCTAGCTGTTTAGTCTCCCCAAAACAACAACAACAATGAAGAGGCAAATCAAGTGAGAGCTATCAGTTACTATTAATTAGATATAATGATGACTTAGATTTAAGAGAAGCGTTATGGAGCAATGAGAATGACGATATCCAAGATAACCAGGATGAAGTAATACAAGCTTTGGTATAATTAAGAATTAGTAATTTAGTGGTACCTACAGTGCTTGAAACATGTGCAAATGTAAACAACATATCTGCTGATTTACTTAAAGAACTAAATAAATCTATGGATGTAGCAATCATACATCTTCAAAATTGCAAAATTCTAACGACAGGGAAAGGCAAATCCAAACTTATCAGGTGGAAAGCGTTTTTACTGGTCAATTTAGGTGACACAGTTTTAGAATGTTCCTTCTTGACAGTAGTAAACCTCATAGCCAATTGTTTGCTTGGAATGGAATGCTTTAGGAAGAATAAGCTTAAGCTTGACATAGGAAAGGGTAAGTGAATTGTGAATATAGGCCAGCAAATTGCAACCTTAGACATGGTAAAGGTTACGACCAATCCAGGACCAGAAACAAATTATATGGGGGCGAAGGACAGTCCACTTAAAGTAACATCTTGCAGTGACTTGTGGAACAGGTACACACTGGTATATACACATAACACCAACAACTTGTAGAGGAGCCCCTTACAGGGGCCACAGTCGAACCCAACGTCTGGTTTGTTGGTTGTTGTGCCGTAATCTGAAGATTTACTGTCCAAAAATTTGTTGTATGTGCAAAATGTATAAATGTAAATTTAGATAGACATATATTTGGCAACCAAGTGTAGTAATATAAAACTGCCGCTCGGTCTGAGGCTCCATGTCACGAATTGCGCAGCGCTCCTGCCGGAAGTTAGGAGGCCTGCCTTGGACATTTATGTGCATGTTGTCATTGGCATAAGTTAATTTAAATAGTGTTTAAGTCTAGGGACCGATAACCTAAGCAGTTCGCCGCTTAGTTACACAAACTTTGAAATTAAATATAAAACGAAAGTGTTGAGTCTATAACTGAAAGCAGTAGAACTCAATCCCGTGCGAAATACATAGGAAAACAAAGAAATAATAAATAAAAAAATGACAACCTCACATTAAGAAGGAACCTTGAGCTCACAGAAATAATTTAAATGAATAAGGTTCCAGGAAATCACAATTTCCCTCGTATTCTTATGTGGTATGACTGAACGATTAGAGGAGCTCAGTTTTCTTCGTGTTTCATATGCGTTTTTGCTGTCTATTGCACATGCGAAGATTCGCGCCAAGGAATATCCTTCGTGCATCCTGTTAATACGTCAGGACTACATTCCAAGAGCATGAAAACCAGTAGCTATCATCACAGATAATGCTTTTAATTTTTACAGTAACAAATGGACGTATTTCACACTTGAACATGAAATTTATCACATTTTTGTATCAAAGCTTCATCCCGAATCCAGTCCAGTAGAATGGATATTCAAGGAACTAAACAGGTTCATGCGCACATACATTCCAAATAGACAGAGAAAGTGGGTAGAGTATCTAACACCATTTCAGCAAATTGTAAATAATTTACCTCGTTTTTCCAATGGGTTCACACCATCTGAGTTGATATTTCTAAATTGGCGACAGACAAGCGGATAAAAACTCTAAGAGAGGTATGCAGAGAACAGCTTAGTTTATATGAGAAAATACGCCAAGCTTTGGTTAGTTTAACCCATGAGGCAGTGATATGAAAGAAATGATTCAACTGAAACGTAGGACAAACACAGTCATATCAGATTGTACAGGAGGTACTTCTTAGAACACGCCCTAAATCAGCCATACTGAAGAAAGGAAATAAAAAGTGACAAGAGATGTTTAAAAGACCATATGTCAAACCAACGTTCCACATCCTTGATGTTATGTTTTAGGGTACCCAAACTCAAGAAAAATGGAGTTTCGTGCCCACACCAAAATTTAAAACCATGTATACATTGAAACGCACACATGGTAAATAAACTAGTCTGCTGCGACCATAAATACAAACATGGAATCTCTCTGTATGCACTTGAGAGCATCAGATGCCCACAAGGCGTATCCAACACTGCCAGTGGGCATAATGCATGCGTGTGACGTATGTAATCATTACAATCGACCCTTAGCTTGTACACTTGAGGACATTTGTAAGTTAACAAATATGGAACAAGAAATATAAGCATGACAATAATTTGAAACAAACATTTATGTAAATATTATGTTTAAGTCAGCTTGTAAGTCAAAGGAAAACCTATAGCAGAGCAAAATTAAGTCAGGGTGAGCAAGAGTAAATATTTTCTCATAAGTATAAGGGTCAGTTGAATTAATAATTTTTTGGTAGATTTAAGATGTTAGATATTACATGTATTGAATAAATCCTGAAGATAAAAACCTCTTATGTATATAGTGTAAATTAGAAGATAAGTAATTTGTATAAGACTAATAGCACCTTTCCCATTACACCACTTGCACTATCTCTACTTATAGGAATGTATAGGAGGTCCTTGTTTCTTCTTTTTTTCGTTTTGATAATACAACCACAACACCACTCATGCCTTGAGCAGAAAAGCAACACGCCAGTCCTCAGTTGAACAGAATAACAGAATGCTCACAGTTGTGCATGAAATACTAGTGTGGCGTTCCCATGATCGATAGCGGTTTTATTTTATCTTTGGTGTATGTTCTTTGGACTGACTGGGGACTTTGGGCAGTCGGTCTCTTGTATCCGACATGTTAACCTCGCATCTGTACCGATATAGAGAAATAAGACTCTGAATCGGCCACTCTGGCTTCGAGTAGCCAGTCAACCCCTCGTGCCACATTTTCAAGCACTGAGTCCTTACAGCCTGCACAACCCTCGAGTACTGCTTCTTCGCCCCCTCAGCTCCAATTCGAGTGGTCAATCGTTTAGAGGTTTTTCCCCTCACATCCCCCAAAGTCGAGCTGATCACTCTCGAGGGTCTACTGCATGCATCCCTTCGTTCTACATTAGTAACCCCTCCCATACTTCGAGCCCTCACGCCTCCACCCAGCACTGGGCCACGCCCCCTCCGCCGTCGGCTGATTGCCTGGGGCCATCTCCGGCACCACACGCTTCGTCGGCCTCCACCTCCTCGTCTGGTTCTCAGCCCTGTTATTGGCTCCCTACCCCCCCTCGCCAACACGCACATTCACTTACAGTGCCCACCATCGCCCATCGAGGTATAGACTTTTGTCATCCCTGATGACATCCATAAGCTCTCGGTGCTAGTCACTGGCTCAACTGCTTCCGCATGCATTGCGAGGGATGATAAGCAGGGAGGTAGTGTTTCCCCGCATGTGGTGCGAAGGTTTCGCCTGTCAAAAAGTGCTGTGAGTGGTAACATTCGTGCTTTTGTGTGTTCGAATGGCAAAGTGTTCCTGCATGTTCCCACCAATGTCGGCCTGCAGGCTGCCACTGGTCGGAGCCTTCATCAGCCTGCACACCTCGCCGAGTTCGTCCTCAATGTACCGGGATTCGCACCCCGGTCACCATCGTGTCCGACTGTGCTTGACAATGCCAAAGAACTTAGAATGGTGTTTCTGGGAAATTCTCACCCCCGCCTCCCTCAGGGACGTACACCATACTGTGTCCCCGCTGTGGGGGCTGTGTGACGTCGATCCCGTGATCGATAGCCATTTTATGTTAACCTTGGTGTATGTTGTTTGGACTGACTGGGGACTTCGGGCAGTCGGTCTCTTGTATCTGAAGTGTTAACCTCGCATCTGTACCGATATAGATAAATAAATGTATTAAGAGTGGATACAGCATTCATAACTGAATTGCATTTATCCCCTCACTAGCGACGATTATCCGAGCTATATATATGATTTTACAAAATAAAAACAGCTAAGATTCACTTATAACTGAAACGCTTATAGCTAAAATGCTTTAAATCGAAAAGGACTTACACCTACAGAGAACAGCTTAGTTTATATGAGAAAATACGCCAAGCTTTGGTTAGTTTAACCCATGAGGCAGTGATATGAAAGAAATGATTCAACTGAAACGTAGGACAAACACAGTCATATCAGATTGTAGAGGAGGACTTACACCTACATCTAACAATGAAGTAAACTTAACAATAAAGCACAAATATAAAACCAAAAGGAAAACTAATGAAACAGAGTTCCTAAGATAATATTTCCATGATATGACAACGACTATGTACATTGCGAATAAACTTAAACATCGATATTTAACCAATGTATACACAACATCAAATTGTACTTATAGTGAAAACAAGGCATTAAGACGTGCCACAGCAAGTTCATACACTACTGTTACACATGGCTAGGACAAGGACAACGGATAACCTGATTATTTGTAGTATGCCCACATAACTTCGTCAAGTATGATTCATGAATCTGAAGAAATTGGATCTTTGTGATATTATTAAGTTGATGAATAGGCCTCATACAGAGTATTGAAATGAAATGGAGTAAGGCAACGGTAGGTACATAAAGAGTCCCTGACCGCAAATACTTAGTGTTAAGTTTAATTTTAAGTGAATGTATGTGTGTATGTATGACAAGAGATTTACAGGGTAATGTGGAAACATTTTTTTGTGTAATGGGGCGAGGTAACAATTACATTTTATGAACCAAGTGCGTAATTAGGATAAGAATGAATGACACTGATGACATTGTGATATGACTCAGTTGTAGAGTAGCCAGCGTCCGAGAACCAAGGAGAAGTAAAACATACATTATCTTGATATAAGTTGTCTGTCAGTAATCAAATCCAGAAATGGTGTTTATAGCATTTATACATGGGATCTGAACAGATCGGTTAGGTGGAATTTACACATTAACAGCATGTTGCAGGTCACATTGACCCTCCAAGAAGTGAAGGCTAAATTAGGTGAAATACACTCACAGGAAGAGTAAACAGGTCCTTGAATAACAAAATTCTTAATCTCTGCAGCGCAGTTTTAAAAGTTTAGAAAATGTTGACAATGCTTTGATGCCAAGGTGAAAGCAATTGCAGCATAATCACAAATGTAAACATCTCATTCAGATCTCCAATCCTTTCCACTCCAAAACATTTTCCCAGTAGCACGTAGCATTTCTTTGGAGTGGAGGGTATGGAAACTAATGTGATAGCTTGATCATATCTGGCGCAAAGCACGTCCGAAATGTGTGGCTGTATGGGCGGCACGTCAGCGGGGCCGCACCAGACAGTAGTAGTGGCAGATCTGGCAGTGTCCAATGGACAGATGAGGTAGAGGAGCTGAGAGGAATTCGGTGATAACTTGTTTCTTTGTTCTCAAAATAGTCATTGCGGTGTTTGAGTGGTCGCTTTCTTTATGAATGAAAAATACAGATCTGGTAATGGCAGTTAGCCAATGGAGATAAGGCCGATTTAATTTCTTTTCCTAATCTTGGAAAAAAGAGGCACGTCACAAATTGTTATATCTAGTGATTATAGTCTACAACTGATGAAAAAGGTGACTGTTCAGTTATTTATTTAGATTTACCAAATGAGAGGAATAAAATACCTGAAAAAAATCTGAAAGTCAGGAGTTTGGAATATTGTAATGATAAATAAGTTTTATAAATTAAACTTTTCACATCAGTTTCCTACAGGAAATAGTAACACTATTGGCAGATAATTAATATGCAGTTAATCTCTATGTTCCCACTCGTAATTAATTGCAGATTTTACAGAGCCAGCCAATACGGATCCTATAACAGTATTCTGAAAAGTTAAAATTCAAACAATTTGCATCATATTTCAATCTTATTATGAACTCGGTCTTTTTTTAAAGCAAGTCTCTAGGCTTTGTATTTAATAAATGGGGAAACATGATAATCTGGCTAGGCTACCTTTAGTACCCAAGTTTCCTGCTTATTAGGCAGTCACACTGCCCACTACACCATCTGCACAAAGTGGGCACATCTGCATCCTCTACCCTAGGCCCAGTTTCCAACTTAACTGCACACTGTTGACAAGCAGTACAAAATAATAACATAATTTCTTATAAGTACTATGCCAAAAGAATTTTGTCATGAGGTTCAGTATTTTCTCTGGAGTCTGGACATTATATGAAATGTCTGGAGAATCAATATGAATCCTGATCATCTCGCAAGCCTAAAGCCCATTTTAAACGATGAGCGAAAAACGGTTTACGAAAATCGGTTTTTGTCTTCCGGAAGATGTGTTCCATGTAAACGTAGTGATGACAAACCAAAAGCGGAATTGGGAAATCGGTTTACGAAATCCAGTTTTGGATGTCCATGCAAACGTGGTGAATAAAGTACAGTTTGAAAAGAGTCTAAAGGATTTTTTGATGGCCAACTTCTTCTACTCCATTGCAGAATTTCTTACCAGAAGTGACTGATGTAAGTTATTGTATATAATATTCATAAATATGAATACTGTGTTCAGTTTGACTTCAGTACAAGTTTTGTGCAGTAATGTGAACATTGTAAATCAGTGTTGTAAAAAAAATTCTAAAAATTGTAATATGCACCTAGTATATTAGTATGTAGTAATAAGTTTTATGTCCTTTAAAATGTAAATATTCTTGAGATAATGTTTTTCCTGACCAATTCCATATCCACTAGGGCAATTACATTTGGGATCTATGGAAGGTACATTAACACATATGCTCTCTTAAGTATATATTGTGTATTTTATTCTGACATGTTCTACATCCAAGAGGATTTCCTCAATTCGGATCTACTGGAACGAAATGCTGCCACCGCGCGGACTGACTGTGGAACACCTTAATTCAGATTCTGTTTCGAGACTGGAGTGCATTGGGTGCGGATCACATAGGAAGTACCATACGCCACCTAGGCATAAACATGGGACACGGTTGGCTTGCCGATCAGTCTCCGGGAACACCAGATGATGAATCCGACCTACAACATCGAATTATCGTGTTGGGAAGACGCAGATCACCAGCAGTACACCACCAGCAATTTGTTGTTTTTCTTCCATCATTATTATCTTCTTGGATTCCTTATCCGTTTCTGTATCTTCTGAACTTGTAAATTGCTCTATTAATGCCTCAGCTGTCCACAATAGTGTGGTATAACATCACAATCTATCTGCTGGAATTCCTGATTTCATGGAACACTTTTATTTAATTAGATACCTTAATCATCAAATCAGTTTTTAACGAACCATGCACATCTGCTACCATGCCAGGAATATTTAAAATTGCCCAACAAATAGTCTGTTGGGACATTACACTTATTACTGCTCTCGAAATCCACACCATGTTACTACTACCAACAGAAACACACACAAGTTACCAAGAACTTACACCATGGAATTTATATTACTTCAGAGAATAATTAATCATATGTGTACAATAAAATATTTAATTATAGTTAACACAGTCCTTAACAAAAAGGATTATTTGCTATTGTGACTTCTGAATGTTTATTTTATTATTATACTTTGTTTTAGCATTAAATTGAAAATGTTATTTGACGACTTAAATTATTTTATCAATCCAATGTCCTCCAAAAAGCAAGGTCGGATATCTGAAACCTAGAAATGAGTGTAGTAAATAGTTTATACGAATAAGATTGTGATTTGCTGACGCAATTTCCATTAAATAACATTTTAAATGAAGAAGTCAGCGCCAATGCAGAACAAAATCTCAGTTGCTATCTTCCAGGTTATATGGTCGTGGTCGAAGAAACATATCTGTTCCTGACGAAATATCACGACCATATAACCCGGAAGATTCAACAGCAATTATATTAGCTGGCTGTGAAAGCCTTCACTGCAAAATCTCAGTTCTCTATGACATTATAGTGTAATAGGGAAAATCGTAGTGGTTGAAGCTAACAACTCTATTTATGCTCTTATATATATTATTTGGTGTGTTTGTTTGTTTATATTTTGTTTGAAAGTATGAAGTGGCCTAAATGACAATTCACATGTCAAGATGTATCCACACTGTCATGTCAATTCACTTAGGCCAATACCTAATGATGAAAGGGAGGTTATGAGTGGCGATATGTCATGTGAAACGTCCTAGTTTAATACAGAAATTTAGGAAACAACAACTTTAAATTTTACTAACGGTCAAAGCAAATTTTATAATGTATGTTTTTGATCAACTTAGAATGGTAAAGTGGTATGAAATGAAGAAAAATTTCAAAACATTGACATCTATTTTCAACGGAGAATATAAACATACAAACACATCAATAAATATTTATAAGACAGTAAATAGAGTCTGTTTACTTGATCCCTTACCATTTGCCTCTTCATTGTTGATAACGACATAAAACACCTATTTTTTCTCCTTTCATACTTTTTTATTTAAAATGTTATTTAATGAAAATCGCGCCATTAAATTTCAATCCTATTCAGATAAACGCTTTGCTCCAGTATTATCTGTTATGCTATTGTAAACAAAAACAATTTTGCTGTTCCTGAATTCAGATTTCGCTTATGGAAACACCCTAAATTGAAAAAATAAATAAATAATAATAATAATAAATAAGAATAAAAGCATTTAAGTCAGCATGAAACATTTGCAATTTACTACTGAAAGTATAATGACAAAATAAAGATTAAGAAGGTACAATTGCGTGTAATCGCCTACTATATCATGACTCAACGTGACTAATATATATTATTTCCGCCGGCCGCGGTGGCCGAGGTGACTGAGGCGCTCCAGTCACGATCAGCACGGCCACTACGGTCGGGGGTTCGAATCCCCCCTCGGGCATGGATATTTGTGCCGTCCTAGTTCGTATGTAATTCATAAGTAGTTTGTAAGTTTAGGGACTGGTGACCCCGTAGTTAAGTCCCATAAGCTCTACAAACATTTGAACATATTATTTCCATGACAGCAGACGATCATTCGGTCAAAACGTTCTTGGCGAGAAAGCTTGACGTGAGGGTCAGGTAACGGTTTGTGTGAACGCCGCCAGTAGAAATGCATTGTGAAATGCTCTGACCGAATGTGACGGGACGTGACGGACAGTGTGAATTGGCCTTTACCGAAAATGTAAACTGAATTACGAAGCCGGATGGTAATAATTAATTAATACATAAATAACCATTCTAGGCTATACAACAGACATCAGTGTATTTGTGTACCAGCGATATTTACTTCTCATATATTTCGACCATAGATTGATCTCGATATTTGAGCTTACAAAGGTAGTTTTCATATTTGTGAAATTCAGATTTTCAATGTTGGTCATGCCTGAGACCTGAAGTTTTTCATTTGTTTTCGGCGGAACGAGTCAGTTTTGTTGTTGTTTACATGAAATTTGTGGATAGTATTTGACAAACGCTATGTTTAAAAATACATTTCAGAGTGGATTTTTATCAATCTTATATAGTATTGGAAGTAAACCTCTACAGATATGGGACAAGAAAGTCAGGAATGGACATATAAAGAGGATAACAGATAATGATATTCAATCTTTAGTGTTGGAAATAGTTGGTTCTAATGTAAGCACCACGTATATAACGTGCCCAGCTGATCCGAAGAAGACTCTGGGCATTAAGTTACCGTTCCTGGTTATGATAATAAAGAACTTGAAGAAATATTTTACATTTGAAGTACAGGTGAGTTAAAAACGTATCGTCTATGTATCTCATTTGTGTAACCTTTCGAAAGATTGGCACTACTTACTAAATGTCAAAGCTGAGTTTACACTCGACGCGGTAGCTTAGGGAAATTACCTTTAAGGCATCTCACATTTAATGTCACTCCATATAGTCACTATGCCGAGTGTCAACTTCGTTTTTGGGAACGATACAACCAGCTGAACACTGCACCAACATGTAATACGTTCTTGTAAATATATTTTCTGTAAAATTTCACTTACGGCTTCGGCGTCGTAATATGTTGACAACGACTCTTGAATGCTTCGATAGGTAGCCTTTAAGGGTGAAATTTTGAAGGCTTCAGAGCAAAATATAGTTAGGCCTATGTATTATCAGTAAGTTTTGATAATTGCAGTTAAGTAATGAGTTGCTCTTTTGGTTAACTTTTACTTATGGCAGCATTCGCACTACAGGCCTAAGGATAATTCATTTCCTGAATAGACGAAGGTGTACATGAACCTGCCATAGAGCAGAAAGGTCATCACTTATTTATCTCATGTTCAACATTCCGAAACACAAAACAACACTCATATATTACGAAACTTATCATTACGCACAGAAAAACTTTCGTTTCCCTGATGCCAAGCATTTCTCACTATGAGCTGTCAAAGTTCCAAGTGATTAATATTTTTAAATTAAATCATATGGTGTTCAGTAAATGGATGGATGAATGTAAATTGATCATTTCATACTGTAAAAAGTAATTACACATTCATAATAAAAGCAAAATTCCATTTGTAAATGATATCACCTGTTTTATTGGAATCTCAAGTTTACACTCTAATCAATATGACAGAGAGATGCAAAGTGTGCCTGAATAATTCAGTGAATGATCCCATATTTTACAAATTGTGCCAGCAAGGATGAGTTGCCCATTCATACACATTGAGGGACATGTCATCAAGCACCCCTTATCATGAAAAGCACTGCAGTGAAGCAGTGGTACACACTGCGACTTAGCTAACAGGGTCAGTGTGAGAATTCGTGTCATTGCAACATGGAGCACAAATTGACCAATGGAGCAATGCAAGTTTTCTTTCAAATTATGCAAAACGGTGACAGAGACCCATGGGAGGTTAGTGTGAGTGTACAGTGTTGAAGCAGTGAGTGAAAACTGTTGTTTGAGTGGTTGTGAAGATCCAAAAACGAGTGACTTCAATGCTTTTAGTGATTGGAATCCCGTCACTCCAAATTCAAAGTCCTCTGTGTACTGACTCAACACATATTGCTGAGCACATGGCCGAGCTCTGCGACCGCAGCCGCGGAATTAAACACCCTCAAAGAGCAGGTTGAGCGGAAGCAATTGTCCTTTCGCACACGTCGACAGGAACTGTACAACGCGCCATTTAGTGAGTGAGTGTTAAAGACTGCTGTAGTTGCAACCCCTGATACCATTATGCGATTGTTTTTCCTACTTATGCACATCACCTAACATTTTTTCTACATTTGTGGTCATTATTGTTAAAATTGAAATTTGTATGAGCTATTTGCCACATCATAATGATATATTCCCAACATTTTGGATCCATAACAGGAGCCTTCCTCAGGGAAGGCTCCTGTAACAGATCCAAAATGTTGGAAATTTTTTAATTATCTTGCAGTTTGGGCCCTTTACCTCCAACCAATCTTTTGGTGAGGTTTGGAAAATGGAGAGAGTTACAGAAAAGTTCATCTATCCTGGGCCAGGGTATAACCTGACCTATAATCTCCAATGTTATATATTTAATGACCCACACTGTAGGCAGGATAATGAGTGGATATTGGTGCTACAATGGGGCAATACAATGTCAGCAGGCTGGAGCACCAGTATCCAATCCTTTATCTACAGTGTTTCTGTAGTGAACCCCTCTTAGCAACCAGACCTTGCTGAACTGACCTCTTTAACTTATCTCTCCAAACTCCCTATTAATACTCCACAACATCCAGTGCCAAAACAACACCAGAACACTGTGGATAACCTGTCCACCAAATGCGTCAACCCGACAGAAGTTTCTATCCAAAGGTCTCACTGTCAGCCCTACATCCCAGTTCATCCGTGGTTGGACTTGTCAAAGACCTACTTTCCTTTCTTGATCCATACAGTTGAAGCCCTACTTTGCCACAAATCCCTATGACAAAAGCCAACCTGATCTCAACACTGAACCCTCACTTTCCCAGCCCATACCACCATCCAACCAAGATCCCTCTGCACTCCCACCTAACCATACTCTTGTCATCTTCCAAGAATTTCTCACTTCCAACGTAGTTCACCATTTTTTTCTTTTTTTTCAAGTTCCTTCCTAAGAAATCAAACATTTTGGTAGAAGAAAGGAGAGCCATCCACATCCTCAAAACAAGTCCTGACACAATAATCCTCCCTGCAGACAAAGATTCCATCACTGTAGTTACAAATCGCAGCATCTCCGTGGAGGAAGGGCTCCACCAACTCTTTGACTCTTCCACCTTCAAGTAGTCCTGAATGATCCTATCCCCAAAGTTCTAAAAGATCTTCAATCCCTGTTGAAATCATACAGCCCCTCCTAGAAGCTCTTCCTGGGTAGCCGATTGTGGTTGGTTACTGTGCTTCTATCGAAAGAATTTCAGCCTTGTTGACCACCATCTTCAACCAATTGTCTAAAATCTATTGTCCCATAAGAAGATACCAACTACTTCTTTCACTGTTTCTCCACCATCCCACCCCTTTACCTCTTGGATCCTTACTTGTCATAGTGGATGCCGCCTCCCTGTATACCAACATCCCATATGCCCATGGCCTTGCCGCTCTCGAACACTACCTCTCCCAATGTCCCTCTGGAATTCAAGCCTGATACCTTATTCCTCATAACTCTCACCAAATTTGTCCTAACAAACAACTACTTTTTCATTGAAGGCAAAGTTTACCATCAGATCTGTGGGATAGCAATGGGCACCTGCATGGCACCCACCTTTGCCAACCTGTAATATGGGCCATCTGGAGAAATCCTTCCTAGTGTGCCAGACTTCTGGTCTGGTTAAGGTTTATGATGATATTTTCATGATCTGGAATCAGGGCCAGGACACCTTATCCTCCTTCCTTCAAATCCTCAACTCCTTCTTTCCCAGTCGCTTCATGTGGTCTTCCTGATCCCACCATGCCACAATCCTAGAGGTTAACTTCCACCTCACTGATGGTCCCATGTGCACTTCTGTGTGTACCAACAGTACCTACACATTGACAGTTGCCAACCCTTCCAAAGTCCCTTCCTTACAGCCTGGTCACCAATGGACAGCATATCTGTTGTGACAAGAACTCCCTTTCTGAATATGCTGAGGGTCTCACAAAAGCCGTCCCAGACAGAAACTACACCACAGACCTAGTCCGGAAACAGATCTTCTGTGTAATATTTATACACACCCAAACTCCTTCCCTACCACCAGGAACCATCCAAAAAAACCCTTGTCACCCAGTACTACTCTGGACTTGAATCACTAAATTGTATCTTTCGCCAAGGTTTTGATTTTCTGTCCTCGTGCCCAGAAATGAGACGTGCCCTGCTCCAGATCTTTCCCTCCCCTCCTAAAGTGGTGATCTGTCACCCTCTAAACCTCTGTGTCCAACCATATGCCACCCAGAACCCCAGCTCACTGCCATAGGCATCATATCCCTGTGGAAGACCCCACTGCAAGACCTGTCCAATCCACCCACGTCCTATTCCAGTTCCATCCAGGCTTATCCTACCTAATCAGAGGCTGGGCCACCTGTGAAAGCAGCCATGTAATGTACCAACTGAGCTGCAATCACTGCACAGCTTTCTATATTGGCTTGACCACTAACCAGCTGCCCATTAGGATGAATGTCCACCACAAAACTGTGGCAAATGACAAGTTACACCATTCTGTGACACAGCATGTGGTGGAGCATATGCTTGATTTCAGTGGCTGCTTGGCCTCAAACTGCAATAACCTCCTTTTACTCGACACATGTGTTTTAGTTTTGCTTCCCTCCCCTGCTCCCCCTCCCCCCCCAACTATCTCCCCACTTCATTCCTAACCTGTGTCTCGTTCCACCCAATATGTACATGGTCTGTAAGGCCATGCTGTATCTATCCCCACCACCATGACACAATTTTCCTGCCTCCCGTTCCCTCTCCTATTCCTTCACTTCATAGTGTGATTCAGAGTACTGCAGCCAGGGATAATGGTTGTGTGACTCTGAAGTGTGCCTGTGTGATTGTGTGAATGCTGTTTGTTCTGAGGAAAGTCTGTGGCTGATAGCTTTTTTATGTGTCTGTCACAGCTCATCGTTATGTCTTTGCAGTGAGTTGTAAACTGTACTTACACGAATTTCATATAATTAACTATGCTATTGCATTTAAACGTTTCTCTTATAAATTTGTAAGTCATTTGTATTTCTTTATTATTGTTATTCATTTAATAAAAGTATACAGTAGCTGCTGGGAAAATACTGCAGACATCTCGCAACACAGTTCCACCTCCACGGGGTGGGACACGGGCAATGGCACACTGGTCCTCTATACCATATATGTCTAGACGACAGGTGTGGTAGCTAAGTGACATTGTGGAAGACCCGACTCACTATATTATATAGGAAGTGAGTCCATAATCGCAGACAGCAGTAAAAAAATCACACTGGTGTGTTTTATGGCCCACTTTAGATTTGCTCATAGTTTAAGGATTTTTCTGCAAACATTTTGGACATAAGTAATAAATATATAAATAATAAAAACAACTCTACTACTGTGATAATATTGACGCACCCAACATGTAATATTCTTTCTGACCGCATTTTAACAAACAGCCAAAATTATTTAATATTTTAGTTTAGCTTTGACAAGTATACCCTTTTTTGTTTATGTCTTTAAACTATTATTTTAATACTTCTTCCACGTTTTCATTATCACTTAATTTACTCATCTTAGGGAACAATCTTGCTGCAGTGGAGTGGCCGAGTGCATAGAGGCGCAATGCTCTGATGCGCGAAGCCGTTCCCCAACGGGGGTTCGAATCCTCCCTTTGGCATGTATGTTTGTGCTGTCTTTAGCATAAGTTAATTTATAAGTAGTTTGTAAGTTTAGGGTCTCATGACCCCGTAATTAATTTCCATAACCTTAACAAACATTTGGAACAATCCTATTGTATAAATAGGATAGATGCCAAGATCACAATTTTTATTTTATTATTCAAGATTATCGGTTTCGACACTCTATGATGTATCATCTGGTCTTGTTGACATTATACTGCTTATTACAGTGCTCCACATAAAATCTGGTAGGTGTATGGGATGATCGTTATATAGAAAATCATGTACTGGTGGATAGTCCGATATAAAATGGATGGCTGGTCAAAATTAAAACAGTAAAAGTACATAAAATAATAACAACCATAGTGCACATGTCTGGTTGGTTTTATGGAGGTTCTCAATATTTGGTGTTCGGGAATCAGTCACATGACATCCCTTGCCTGAAACACACTTTTGTATATGCCATCTTGCAGTCTGTATTTGATGATTTTCTTATTATAACTCAAGTGTTGTCATTTCAAAGCAATGGTGCACTGAAAATTATCGAAAACATGTTGTTAGGACAATTAATTACACTCTAAATATGCCATGTTAGCAGGTAACACCTGCCATCGATGGTACGAGAATTACAGATTACTCTCGCAGCTGTTTGGTGTAGCATAATGGGCAGCAAATTAGTTTGTGATGCACGAACATCTTAGACGGTGGTTCAAAACATGCCGGGCGCAGTGGCTCAGAGCGCTCTGTCATCGGGTTACTGGCGTGGTAGCTCAGCGTGCTTGGTCAAGGTCTATGTAGAAGAGGTCTGATCATGCTACCATGATCCTTTGTGATGGTGGCTATTTTGGTTATAAAATGTGGCTGTAGCAGACTGTATTGGGATAATGTTTACAGTTGTGTTAGTTGCTTATAGCAGTGAATATAAAATTGTGATAGAGTATGCAAGTTACGGACAATGTTGCTATATCCATCCTCATTTCAATGTGTGTGTGATACAACTAACGATATAAGTAAAGGAAAAAGTAGCTTTTCATTAACAATATTCTGTTTTTGCCCAATCGTATCTGTGTAACATAAGGCTATGCGTATCTTCTCCTGATTTTTTTCTTTATCTTTTATTTTTATTTATTTATTTATTTATTTTATTGTCAAGTATCCATTCGCTATGGTATACGCGAAGGACTAACAAAAGTTTCTTGTATAACCGAGAACAGGATCTTACATGGAATGTCAGCTTCCATTGATCTGAAATTTTCCTGGTGTGTATGTGTGTTTCCAATGATTCAACATTATTTAAATTGGAAGAAATTTTGAGATACTGGATCTGTGTCAGACAGATGTAATGCAGATCCTACTGTTTTAACTGAAATTTAGTTGTGAAATGAAGGAGAGAGAATGGAAGAAGTCCAAGACAGTCATTGCACCAAGTGAGAAATTATGAAACTGAATATTATTTATGTAAAATCAATGTATTAATTTCAGATACAATTACTTTGATTATGATGATTAATGTATTTAAACCATTTTCATTATTTGGTGAACTGTTGACTGAAAAAGTATTTACAAAAATTCCAGCAATGGTCTGCAGAAGTTATATTACATTTATTTTGGTTGAACATCATTAATAAACATAATATTTAGACAATTCACATGCTATGAAAGCATTTTTTGACAAGAGCTTTTGTCCGAAAATTACTTCAGTCCAAAGCATTCATCATTGTCATCCAAACTTGCTTAATGTTCTCTTATACTGAAATCGGAAATGTCACGAGAGTTTCTTTTTTCCTATGGCCCACTCAGGTGAGATATTTCAGAAATTCTAATGGTTCATCTAGTTTGGGACAAATCTGTGAGAATCATTATGTGTTCTTTCCTGGTAAGAATGAGGAATGTCAGGCCTTTAGAATTATTAATATTTTATTACTAAATGTAAGAATATAATTTCTGACTCAAACGGTATGCAAACTGGGTGCAGAATAATATTGATTTGATTTGATTTCCTCTTCTAGCGATATTGCTTAGCGTTGTCTGCTCTAAAACCCAAATGGCAGCTCCATAAGGAACATTGGTGTCCAGATGTGTCTTCTATAGACCTTGTGCTTGGTCAGAGTGCTCGATGCACTCTGTAACGAAAAAACTGTGTCAACAATTAAACAATCAAAATTAAACATAATGAAACAACATCCAGAAAAGAACCGATCAAACCGAAGAACCAATGAAAAGAGAGAAAAAACTGAGCAAAATTCTCAACGAACAAATATGAACAAAGACAGCAAAGCATCAATCTACCATAAAAATGAAAATAATAATAATAATAATAAAATAAATAAAACAAAATATATTTGAGGAAATCTTCTCGGGTTGACAGCCGAGTCAGTCTGACTCGGCTGTCAACCCGAGAAGATTTCCTCATCGAGATCCGCCGAGAAAGTCTGAAAGGAGACTATCCTGGTGGGAAAAATATGTATAAAATAAAGATTTTTGACTTACCTAAAGTACAGGCTCTTCGACAGAAACATAAAACACACACAAAAACACACAAACATTCAAGCTTTCGCCACCACTGGCAGCTTCTTCGGGAAAAAGAGGAAGGAAGGAGAGGAGAAAGGAAGGATATGGGTTTTAAGGAAGTGGAAAAGGAGCCATTCCAATCCCAGGAGTGGAAGGACTTACCTTAGGGGACAAAAAGGAAGGTAAACAAATACACACACACTCACACATATCCACATGCAAACACACCTAGGCAGACATTTGTAGAAACCAAAGAAGTTAGTCCAACTTAATCAAAATAATAAATTAATTATTAAAAAAAAAGAAGATCCATTTTACCTGCACAAGCTTGGATTATGTCGAAGTCTATGATGCTGAAATATTCATGATTACAAGATTTCCAAAGAAGATTTTACATGGTGAGCAAATTTATTAAACTTTAAAACTTCAAATAAGGAGTGTTATTGAGTTATGACTATATAAAGCGTACAGCAAGTAATGAGTAACACTCCAGTGGTTGATATTGGTGTTGTTGGAAGGTGCATTAGGCAAGTCTTATAGTGAGGAGAATCACAGGTGTATGGGCCATAAGGCAGAGCCTGACCATGATATTGTCAAGATTAGGGTATCAAAATAGTCTACATACGAATAACTTGTCCCCATCAAATCTCTGCAATATTGAAGCACCCACTTCCTTAACATGTGACAGTCTGTACTGTAAGATTGCGCCTGTACACCATTCTATCACTGTGTCTACCAGCCACGTAACCGGCAAAAAAAAAAAAAAAAAAAAAAAAAAAAAAAATACAATCAAAGGGAATCACCTGTGTAGCAGCACATTAAATGTGCCAGCTGTTGTGTAAACACTGTTTTGCTTATACATTAGTATGACTACCACCTAGTTATCAGATTAATGGACCTAGGTAGCGGGAGTCTATTGGAGGCACACAATGCCTTGTTGCATAGCATGCTGTACAACACGACAGGCATGTCCTTGGCGCCAGTTTCACCACAGTGTCAGCTGAATTTTTCCTCCTTAACATCAGTTTCTCAGAAATCCACTGTTGAAAACCGGCATTACAACATGTTATTGATTCTTGTCACATGCCTGGTCTAAATTTACATTATTTTCTTTAGTTCCTCTGTTATTTTTCTGTTGTCCCATTTAGTGTTGTAATCTTTGAATTTCTGATCTATATGTGACTCTCCCCCCTCCTGTTTTACAATGTATAATGCACTTAGCTTTTTCTTTTATTAACACTTGTACTATCTTATTCAGTTATCTCTTTATTTCATCCTTAACCTTTCAGGTTTTCAAATCATATTCTGTGCAGACCTCAACAATCAATGTTTCTTTCTTGTGTGTCTGGAAAGTCCTCCCTGATCCAGGGTTCTGGGCAACTTTTCCCTAACTCTCCCCATTTCCTAAACCTTTTTCTTTGTCGTCCTCCCTTTCTCTCGATCCTTCTGTCAGAAGAAGGAGCCACTGACTATGAAAGCTTGCACATTTCTGTAACTTCTATACATGTTTTCTCCTTGTGCAACCGTACATTTTTTTATGTATCCGATTTTGTATTTTATTTTCAAAAAAATTGATTATTCTCTTATAATATATGATTTTTCCTCTCTCCTTGAACTCTTAATCTTTCCTTTTTCTACAGTTTATTTCCACTTATATCATTAATATCATTTTTAGTCTTTGGTTCAATCCTATGGATTGTTATTTTTGCTATAGAATAAGCTTCTTGCAAATTATTGACCATATTATACTTGTTCAGATAAGACTGAAACCAATGTTCTAAAAACTAAAGGTCAAATATGAAAAAGGTTTATTCCACTTTGTATATACACTGCTTGGAAAAGAAAATGACGCACCCAGAAGTGGTTGAAATTGAATGAAACTACATATGATGATGATAGTTTTTATCGCAATGTTGGATGAATGAGACAAGGCTGTTGGTGATTACAGGTCAGTGTGTGGTCACCCCCTCTCTGGCTGCAATGACTGCCCTTATGCATTTCAGCCTATGGATCTTCCCCTGAGGCAATTTTGTCTACAGTTATGGCAGCTGTCCTTCCAAATCCTGGGGTTGTTACTGGGATGGAGGATCTCTGCAAAGTCATCCCACACATGCTTGGCCATCTTTCTTGCCATGGGTGGACCCTAACATGCTGTAGGTAATCCATGGACATACGTGTTGTGTGTGGCCATCTTGTTGGAAAACTGTCCTAGGGTACTGTGCCATCAGGAGTAGGACTTGCGGACACAGAAGTTTCACTGTGCTGTCAATGTCTGCCGAAGTACAACTAGAGGTGATCTGAACACACATCTTTTGCCTTCCCACATTGTACTGTGAGAGGTAACACCTATGTGTCTCTACAAAGAATTGACAAGGTGTGCACTGTGTCCTTGACAATGTGAACTCGGTGGTCATCAAAGGTTATGGAGAAACGGAACCTTAACACTGAATGTGATGTGATCCTAATTGTCCTCTTTGCATCCCTCCCGGGCACAACACCACTTCAAATGCCAGTGTTGGTGTTTTGGTGTCAATGGCAACCGACACTAGGGACAGTAGGATCCCAACTTGGCAGGTACAAGTTGTCGAGGCACAGTACTTGAATTCAGTGGATGTCGTTTGGGTTCCATTACACGGTTGCAGATGGCAGGTGGTGAGGTATTGGGATCCTGCAGTGCTTGGCACTGGTCCTTCCTCGGAGTGGTGTTTCTTGGTCGACTAGAATCTGCACAATGTGGCTGGGTGCATTATAACTTCGGTGCACTGTGACATCTAAAAGGCCTACATGCCTAACAGTTACATTTTATGACCAGCCTGCTTCACACGTTCCAACCGTGTGACCTCCATCAAATCCATTCAGATGGTGGATAGACTATTGCAAGAGATTGTACGTGCTTTGTATTGTATGTATACATCTTGCTTCACTGTCTGACACAGCAGTTGATTGGTACCAACTTTGTAATAACAGGGCAGTGACATCCCGAATGCATTCTGCTGGATGCTCTACACATTAGAGCTGTATAAATCCAATCATTTACGTACACATCAGTTATATGCATCTGTACCGATATGAGATTGTATAGGACTACTACTTCTGGGTACATCACCTTTTTGTTAGGCAGTGTAGTTACCATTAAGAAACACACACTAGTCTCTTCTTTTCATTTTGAACAAAATCTAAAATCTTCACTGTACTCTTTTAGTACTCATATTGTCAATATTAAAGGGGGAGAGAGATAAAATAAAGGGGAGGTAGACAGGGATTATGCAGGGCGAGTCAAGAGATTTTTCCCCTCTTTCTGGAAGGCAATCATAAGGTTATTTGGTATAAAAAATGTAAATAAAGGAATCCATAATTAAACCCAGGAAAATGACAGAAAAAACTTTTATCGTAGGATGAACATAATTATTAATTTAAACAATTTTCTAACAGTCTCTTGCATTGAGGGTGTATTCAAAGCAAGTGTTGAAAATTTAACTGCTCCATTCAAAGGCAAATATTTGCACAGGAGTGAACTGTGTGAATAGCATTTCATAATTTCACATGCTCAGTCCTTATAGATGTTGCAGCATTGATGCATTGTATTGATTTTTCTCGTGTTTCCCCTGATGCAGTAATCTAGGGGGCATTAAATCTGGGGATCTGGCAGGCCAGTTGATAGGACCCCCACAATCTATCCATAAATGTGGGAATTGCTGATTAAGATAAGTTGTTACCACATGGTGGAAGTGTGCTGCTGCCCCATCATGATGGACATAAATTTGGCTTCTTGTTTCCAGAGGAACATCTTCAAAAAGCTTCAATAAGTCTTCTCATAAAAAGTTACTGTACGCCTGACCGTTTAAATTCCCGGGAGAATAAACATTCCCAATAATTGGTCACACACACCACCACACCAGACACTGACACTGAATCTGCATTGAAATTGAGGTACTACTATGGCACGTGGATTTTTGTTTGCCCTGATGTGCATATTGTTGATGCCATCTCTTGTAAAGTTTATCTTGTCACTGAATATTATGAAGCTGCTGATTTTCATTTAACCAGTTACAAAAGTGCAAGCAGTTGGCAAAATCATGTGGTTCTAAAGGTGAACTTTCGGCACATGAAAAGGATACGTCATTCTCGCGAGGAATCCAACATATTTTAGATTGTGAAACATTCAGTTGGGTATCTAGGCATCTTGTACTTGAAGGAGGAATATGAATACTTGGAAGAGTACCAAAGTTTCATTGCAGTATGGGAGCCACCTATCAAGGAGATTGAACCTTCGCCCCCCCCCTTTTTTTTTTAATGGGGTTAGGAGACCATAAGCGGAGGGGGGTTAAGCTATCAGCACATAGAGCGTGTATCTGAATGAGTGTGGTCAACATGCCGAGTTTCTGACATCACAATATGCAAACTGCAAGTTGGAGAGGCTTTCCTAATATGTGGGGTTGTATCAAGCATGCCAGAAATTCTCAACGTACGGTTGGTACAATATTTTGAAAGGTGTTAATTTATAAATAACAGAAACCTTAAACAAGTTTTCCCTGCTGTACAGTTTGGTTAGGTATTAACTAAGAAAATTTAGACTTTGGAAATTTTGTGACCAATAATAGCTATATAATAAAACTTTCTGGTGTATTTTTAGGGTCATGACAAAACATATCATGCCAGAGAAACAGCTAAATAAGAAATTTCTCTTAACTTTTAAATTGATATCCAAACACTTAATTTCCTTTCTAATGATGCCAGCAATAAAATGGAGGGAAACAGTCATCAGATCTCTGAACAACTGAAGCTCAAATTGCAAGGTGCCAACTGTGCAAGTTTGCGTTTTTGAAGAGCATTAAAACACCATGAGTTTCTAACTAAGTTTTTCAAAGTTTGCAAACTTAAAAAGTTACAGGTAGAAATAATTACATGCTTTAGCTTTAATTTGGTATATAACCTGCTATTTTTATGTAGTTTATAAAATATTGTGTCAGGCTCAATTTTCATGGAATGGCCCCCACCTGAAACTATAACACAGTTGATTCATGAGAAACTGTACTTCTTACAGTGGTGCGGTAAGGAGTTGTCATTTCATTGAGTACTAGGGTGTGTGGGGATTCTGGGTAATGAAGTAGTTGATGTGGCTGCCAAGGTGGTCTGCAGTGACCAGAATGTGATATTTCCCTACAAGATGTCTTCACTTTGTTACAGCAGATGTCCCTTCAGTTGTTGAGGGAGACTTGGCTGGCAGTGACAGGTGATATAGTGCGGTTGAGTCAACTAACTATCCAACAGTGGCAAACCTCCTGCCCTCTTTTAGGCGGTATGAAGTGACACTGACACACCTCCACATCGGGCACTGCCTCTTGACACACAGTTTTTTACTCCATCAAGAGGACCCATCATTTTGTGTTGCCTTTGGCATGCAAATCACTGTATGCCACATTTTAATTGAATGTATTTTATATCGTGCTATTAGGGCAGCACTGAATCCTGGTCGAGCTCTGCCTTCTTCTTTAGCTGACAACAAGATGAGTGTGACCAAAGTTTTATAATTTTGTGGTTTGTCTGTATTCTAACCTAAGCCTTTAGGTTGGAGGTTTTAGTGTGTTGGAGAATGGCTGGCTCATCCTTTTTATTCCAGTGATCAGCCAGCCACAGTCCTCTGATATTGTGTTCTATGTACTTCAACTGACTACTTTGGTAGGTAAACCTACATTGCTGAAATGCAATGCATTTGTTTAGCTGCCCATACATTTTGACTACTTTGGTTACTTTCCTTTTTGTTGCCTGTTTTTATTCACTTCCTCATTTACTCTGTTCATGCTCATTGCCTGTTGCATTTGTAAGGGTGCTAAAGACCTAGTTGTCATATGCCTAAAACATCCTATTCTATCCTTATCTTATTTTTTGGTCCATGATGGACTTTATTCCTCAACCATTACTATATTGCTACTTGTATTACCTGTGGCAAACAATCTCTGTATTAATTAAACAAACTTCTCAATTACCTTTAATTACCTTTGTGCAATTTTCTGCCCTGCCTGAGTCAGGTTTCAAGGTGCTCTTTCTTTGTGTACAGTCTTTCATATTTTCTTGTTTCTTGTGTGTGCTTTCTTCCTGACAAATGAACTGCATCAAATCATAATTCTCTACATACTCCACAATACAATTACAATACAGTTTATTGCAAAGTAGTCATAATATATTAATTACTGATCATTTCATTCCATTCTCAAAAGCATCAAAAGAAAAGGACCTAATTAATAGATTATGAATTCAATGAAAACTCTTAAAGTTGGAAGTTTCAAGTCTTTTTTTCAATGTTCATAAGTCTCTTTATGATACTACTTTTATATTCCCCCAACTTCAAATAATTTGTCTTCAATGCAATAGAATGATTATGTAAATAATAATAATCTAGGTTAGCATGAGCCCATCAGTAACTATTTATACTCCATCTCTTAAAGCCAAACTTGTTTAACAATTTTTTGTATTATTGTAGGTCTTAGACGACAGACATATTCGCCGACAGTTTTGTGCAAGCAACTCTCGTTCCGGTACATCAGTAAGACCACATACTTGCAGTATGCCACTGTTATTGGAGGATGGCTGGAATGTAATACAAATAAATTTAGCTGAATTCACACAAAAGGCATTTGGAACAAACTATAGAGAAACTTTAAGAGTTCAGATACATTCAAACTGTCGCTTAAGGCGAATATATTTCTGTGATAGAATATATACTGATGAAGAGCTGAAAAGGCATAACTGGAGTTACTAATTAGAAGTACAGAAACAATAAAAGATACTTTTTGAAAACTCTACTGTAAATTTGAAAGATAAAATGTTTGAAATAGAACTGTTTTGCACTTCAATATGCGGAAGACTGTAAATGTCTTGGATGTCTTGAAATTATAGCTTGTAGTACCTAACATGGTTTGCTGAAAATTTTCTTATGGAGACACTTGAAAATATAGGAAATAAACTGCTTTTATAAAGGAACTGCTTAAGTATTTTTTGTGTTTCAGTAGTATTGTTAAATTATATCTCTCTCCATGAGAAAATTAATCTTACAGTTTTTTTTGTTGGAAAGGATAGGTTGTCACTCATCACAGAGATATGTCTGTGAGTCACAAAAAGGCATGCACAAAAGATTGCAAGTTTACTAAAGCTTTTGGCCATTATGGCCTTCATCACAAAGAGAAACACACACTCTCACAATACAATCACACAAACATGCCTTTTGTTCCCAGCCACTGTGTCTAGAGTGTGAGACTCAGATGCCTGAGGCGAAAGCAACCACTGGTTGTGATGAGAAGGTAGCACAGAGAGGGAAGCAGGAGGGGAGGGGAGGGATGCGAAGTGGGGGTGGTGATATATGCCAGTGCTGTCTGGCAGGGTTGGGGGAATATGCCAATGCTGTCTGACATATTCCCCCACCCCACCTTGCAGCCCTCTCCTCACCTCCTGCTACCCCATAAGTGATGCAGAAAAGGTTGCTTGTGGGAATTCTGTGCAGATAGAGGATGACAAGACATTTCTAAATACAATGATCTTCAGTGATGTATCAGCATTTTGTAACAGTGGGATGGTTAACACCCACAACTACTGAATATGAGGTAGAAAAAATCCAAATGCAATCCTGGTACACATTTGTGTAAGTCCCATAGGAGGCATAATGTGTTTTGTGCTTGTAGAGGAAACTGGAACTTGTATTGTTTTTCCTAATACTCTACAAAACTTTAAAATTACACAGATCAGTGAAGATGACTGAGCAAGATGGTGCACTACCTCATTTGCTGATGGAAGTTCAAAGTTTCCTCAATAATTGCTTCACAGATTAGTGAAGTGGCTGTGAAGGGCTAATCACACGATCACCTCACTCCCCAGACTTGACACTACTAGATTTTTCCTTGGGTATTTAGTGAATATCATACGTATGTTCCTCCCCTACCCATCAATTTATTCTGAACTGAAAACTCTAATGTATGCTGTCAATGCACAAACTGGTTTGCTGCAATAAGTGTGGGACAAAATTGATAATGTGTCATGTTTGCTGCATCACAAATCATACTCGAATTAAACTAAAATGTCATATGACAATCTTATGTGAAAATTGATGTTTGCACCAAAATGACACGTGTATCAATTGTTTATGATCATGGAGTGCTCTGTAGTTCTATAGTCACTTGGTGCTTGTAAGCATGGACCTATTGTCGCACTGGCTCTTCCAGCCACTGTGTGTCTTCTTTCAATATCTCTTAATCAATGGCAAAGATATTTTACACTACTTCTTGACATCACAATGAAGGCCCTGCATTTTGTTACAAATTTGTAGTGTTCTGCCTTCTAGTTATATTACAGGCATAAGGTGTTGTAGGTATTCCTTGGCCTTGGATCATTTGTAAATTTATCATAAGCAATAACATACTGTGGCTATCCTGCATTGGGGGGGGGGGGGGGGGGGGGAGAATTTAAACCTAAAATACTTCATGTAGCCCTGCCAAATTAAGTCAGTTGGCTGGTTTTTGCACATTACATATGGTCTAGGATGAGCAGTGTACAGCTTACAAAAGCAGAATTTGTTCATGAGCAGTGCCTGACAAAACCATGAAAAATCATGAGTTTTGGGTATAAAATCTTCAAATTGTGGGTTTGACCACTTCTACACTTCTCATTCATTGAAAATTGTTGATTTTTTTTAATCATATGTTCTCAACATTATATATTCAAACTACTTTATAAAATGTATGAATACATAATTTCACAGTGAGTTTTACTGGTCAAATTCTCTCAGGCTTCCACCCAAGTGGTTTGAAACCCATGAGCTTTTGGCAAAGATCTCCTTGCCCATTTGCAAATGGTACCTACTGAATCATTGCTGCTGCCATCCTTATATAGCTGTGTGGCCTCTTGTGATGTCACTGTGCTCGTGGCATTACAATATATGGTAATGTTTTGGTCACATGCCTGCCACTCCCACTTCAGCAGTCAGATGGCTGGGTTCCAAGCGGTGCTTAGCTGCAAGCCGCCATATTTATTAAGAGTTTTTACACATATTCTAATTTCGATTGCCTCTTTTAGTACTCTATCCCAGAAAGTATTTGTTCTTGCAATAACTGATGTCTTGATGAACACAATGTGATGTTGGCTCTCCAGAGCATGCTCTGCAATTGTCGATTTCTCAGGATAATGTAGCTAAAACCTCTCCCATGTTAAACACAGTGCTGTTCAATAATACACACTGTCTGTTCAATGTAAACCTGTCCACACCCACATGGTATCTTGTTATACACCCAGAATTCTAAGGCATACATCATCTTTCACAGGTCTCATCAGCTGTTGTAATTTTGTCGGAGGCCTGAAGGCTGAGTCGATCTTGTGTCTCTTAAGAAGTCAGCTAATTTTTCCTGTTACGGAGCCATAAAACATGAAAAATGTGAGCTTCTTTAAGTTTCCTCCTCAGTGGTCTGCCTGAGTCTTCAGATGGATTGCTTGTGAAAACGCAGTTGGTGTTGCCATTGTCATAAATACTTTCCATAAGTAGCTAAGTTCCTTCTGTAGATGTTTAGTGTCTGAGACTACTTCAGTTTAATGCACCAGCATCCTTAAAACAGATCATTTCTGTGATGGGTGGTGGTGTCTCTTGGTGTGCAGATAACATTCCAAGTGGATGGGTTTCTGGTAAACACTATGGCGCTGGCACCCATTTGTTTTAATTTTTGTGTCTCGCTTCCGCCGGTTGTCCTGGGTGTCGGTGGCCGAGTAGAGAGAGACCGACACAGAAAAATAGGATGCACGCGTGTGCAGGTACGGAGGTGACCAGCCAGTGGGACAGCAGAAGCTAGAAACACTAAGCTAGATTAGTATAAGAGATATATTTCATAGAAATAATACAGTACTTAACTTGGAGAGCAGCAGACTAGTAGAATTTTGATACATAGTTTAGATAGAGGCCTGCCTACTGATGATTTCTAGTGCCTATCCGATAGCCAAGCTTAACTGGTGCCTATCTGATTCCCAAGTGGCTGATGCAGCAGTCGTGGCCACGAACGGAATTGCAGCAGAGGGCTCTCGTGGCTGACATTGTAAGAATGCCGCGCCGTACGTGCATGGCGGTGCGCGGCGAAAGCACGTGGCGCGCACTTCATACTTGTGTGACACCACACCCCTCCCCCCCAAAATGCCGCGTCGTCGTGGCATAGGGCTGAGGGCTACGGCGACGGCACTGGGAGGAGGGCCACGAGCACACGTCGAATGATGCCCGGCATCCATCTCGTACAGCCAGCAAACACCTTGTACAGCCCCGGTGTCGAAACCTGAAAACGCGAAGTGCCATACAAAGTGACTCGGTGCGTGGGAGTTTGCAGCAGGTGAAGGAGAGTGCGGTGACGGCGGCCGTGTAGCAGCTCGGCAGGAGATGGGTCGTCACGTCGCATGCACCGATACGTAGACAAGAACATTTGAAGAGCTTGCTGCCTGGAGTGCTGACCTTTTATCTTTTCCATGTGAGACTTGAATGTTCGAACGAAACTTTCTGCTTCACCATTGGACTGAGGGTGAAAAGGTGCAGTGGTGATATGCTGAATGCCATTCACACGACAAAACTGTTGAAATTCCGCACTAACAAACTGAGGTCCATTGTCACTGACGATAGTTCCAGGCAAACCTTAGATGCAAAACAATGATGATAAGGCACTGATTACACTAGACGCTGTTGTTGAGTTCATGGCAATCATGAAAGGAAACTTGCTGAAAGTGTCTACAACAATTAACCAGCACGTATTCCAGAAAGGTCCAGCAAAGTCAATGTGTAAACGTTGCCATGGTCCCTTGGGGCGTGGCCAGTCTGAGAAACGTTGCGGAGGAGCTGCATGATGCTCCGCACAAACTACACTGTGACGTCATGCTCTCTATGTTGAGCATCCATACCAACCCAGGTACAATGACGTCTGACCAATTGCTTTGTCCGAACAATACCCCAATGTCCTCGATGCAAGAGGCGTAGCAATTCTCGTTGCAGGAAACGAGGAACAATCACTCTTGTTTGGTCGTTGTCGGTATGTAACAACAGAACACCTTGACTTAAGAACAATGCATGACATTGTGCAAAATAACGTCGAACCAGAGGCCGATCAATGTCTTTGCCTCTGGCAGTCCACCCTGAGCGAACAAAACGTACTCCACACTTAGGTCTGCATCCGCATCTGTTTTCTGTGCAACCCGACGAGAGTTCAAAGGGAAGTCTGCAACAGTGGAAGCATCTCTGGAGTCTATCTGACAACATGCCATTTCTGAAGAATCAAATGACACATCCTGGCCAACCGGAAGTTGGGAAAGTGTGTCCGCGTTGGCATGTTTAGTGGTAGTTCGGTACAAAATCTCATACTGATAATTAGACAGTATTAAGGACCATCTCTGAAGCTTTTGTGCCATTAGTAGCGGAATTGGCTTTGTGGGTGAGAACAACGACATGAGAGGCTTGTGGTCTGTCAACAAACAGAATTATCTGCCATAGAGATAATGATGAAATTTTGTGATGCCGTAAATGATTGCTAAGGCCTCCTTTTCTGTCTGACTGTAATTCTGTTGTGTTGGCATCAGTAGCTTGGATGCAAAGGCAATAGGACGATTGTGATATCCAACATGATGCGACATTACTGCTCTCAGACCGTAGGATGAGGCATCCACTGCTAACACTACAGGCTTCTGTGGGTCAAAGGGAATCAAACATGCATAACTGAGTAGTGCAGACTTTAATTTGTCAAAGGCAACCTGGCAATCTTTAGACCATACAAAAGGAACATTCTTCCGACGTAAGCGATGCAGTGGAGCGGCAATCTGAGAAGCATTGGGAATAAATCTGAAATAATAGTTAAGCTTTCCCATTACTGCTTGCAATTCGTGCACATTCTTAGGAGGAGGCAAGTCTTTGATTGCTTGAAGATGTGACTGTAAGGGATGGATTCCTTGGGCATTAATCACATAGCCTAAGTACTGTATTTCAGTTTGAAAAAACGAACACTTTGCTTTATTGCGATGTAGACCTGCTGCAGTCAACACTTTGAAAAGGCACTTCAGGTTTGATAAATGTTCTTCAGCTGTGCGTCCTGAGACCACAATAACATCTAAATAGTTCGAACAGCACGGTACAGAAACTGTCAGCTGTTCCAAAAAACACTGAAAAATAGTGGGGGTGGAAGAACTGCCAAAGGGTAGGCGTTGAAATTGAAAAAGGCCCATGTGAGTATTAATGACGAAAAACTTTTTTGACTCGTCATCAAGCATAATCTGCAAGTATGCCTCTGCTAAATCAATCTTAGAAAAGAAACGAGACTGTCTTAATTTGTCCATAAGTTCCTCAGGTCTGGACAGGGGGTAAGTGTCTACAGTTGTTTGACTGTCCACTGTTGATTTGAAGTCCGCACAGAGACATAGTTTTCCTGACGGCTTTGTTAGAATTACTAAAGGCGAGGCCCACTGACTCGCAGAAACAGGAGAAATCACCCCACTATCCTGCCAGCGTTTAAGTTCTTCCGCAACTTTATCACGAATTGTGATAGGCACTGGTCTAGCTTTACGATATTTTGGTACAGCAGATTCTTTTAAAGTTACATGTGCCATGAAGTCTTTTGCACAACCTAGTTCCGGTGAAAACAAGTCACTGTATTTTTCACACAATGCATTGATTTTGTCCTGAAGCACTACCGACGAAATTTGAAGCACATCTCTTTGAATTGATAAGCCAAACAAGTCGAAGGCATCTAGTCCAAAAATGTTCTGTGTAGATTTGGCCTGAAGCACTACAAAAGCAACTTTTTTGTTACACCTTTAAAAGAGGCGGGCAGGCTACACGTTACTAGCAGGGGAATATTTTGTCCTGTATACACTGTGAGCACTTGTTGAGACGGTGACAATTTCGGCGAACCCAGAAGTTCATAAGTGTCTTTATTCATCAAAGTGACAGCGGAACCAGTGTCGAGCTGAAATCGCACAGTCTTATTGTCTATTGATAGAGTCACAAAAAGTTTTTGCCTGTGGCGCTCGACCGGTGCGCGAATGTGGGCAACGTCTGCTACATTTTGTTTGCTGCACTTGCGCATGCTCGGGCTGCGTATGGTAGGAAGCGGCGCAGAATCGGCACACAGGAGATTAATATCACTGTCCCTAGATGGCACTACCGCCGGATCGGCGTCCGTGCAGTGCAAGGCTACTACAGATTCACTAACTACTGCACTAAACTTACTCTGAGTAGCTACATCAATCTACTGTCACTAGCTACACAGTACTGGGCACTATTACAATGAGCAGTTGCAGAAGGCACTAGTTTCACTACAGGATTGCACTGTACATAGTCATTATGCTTGTCCCGAACCCTTTCCGTTGCACAGATTTATTTGCTCGATGACGCTTGCGACGTGGCTCACCACATAGTTTTGCTGTAGACACAGAAGTACTTACTTGCAATTGAGAATCAAGTAAAGCACTGTTCAAGTCTACAACGTGTATGACACTTGCAGAATGAATTGTTCCTGCATTTTGCGAAGCACTACTTTCTTGCATTTGAGATTCAAGACAAGCACTGTCAAAGTTCACAGCGTGCATGACATTTACTGAATTTAATTGTTCTCGCACTCTGCGAAGCACAGTTCCTAACGGCACCATTCTTTGAATTTACATTCTTCATACACACTACTGTACATGTCCCGATTTGCCACATTAACAGGTTGCGTTGCAACTAGGGCAATGCACACGTTTGTGGCGAGACACACACTGGGGGCAAGACTAACGAACATTTTTCTGCAAAGAACGTCGGCTCCCATTCGTCAAATTACTTTGTCTAACACGACTGGGCGACCTTTGTGTCGCACTTTTACACTGGCTACTGTTCACTGTATGTTCAGCAAGGCCGGTACAATTAAGAGAATCATAGTGCTATATTGAGAATTGTGACTATGAAAGCGTCCGTTGCGGCGCACTGAATTAACACTGTGGCTTTGCATTTCTACATCTGCTAAGTCAAAGGTATCATGCGCTTCTATAAGCTGCAGTACACTGCCTAATGAAGGGTCAGACTGTTTTAAAATAGCTGCCCTAATTCTGGGGTCCTGAATGTTCTGAGTAATTGCATCTCTCAACATCACGTCACTATAAGAGAGTCCACAAGAGCAAGTAAATTTACATTTGCAGGTTAAGCCCTTCAATTCCGTAATCCATTGCTGGTGTGACTGCTGCGGTAATTTTTTAAGTCTGAAAAATCGGTACAGCGCTTCAGCTACGAGAACTTTTCTCTCATAATGAACATTCCGTGCTTCTACAATTTGATCAAATTCTAGATCACGAGGAGATGCGTGGGGGAAAAGTTTCTGCAGTAATACGAAGGTCTTGGTTCCCACCACAGAGAGGAACATTTGCTTGATAGTCTGACCTGTAATTTGATGAGCTGCGATGAGTTCTTGAAATTGTGCCAAGTAATTGCTCCATTCTTCCTCACGTTCTTTGTACTGGCGAAACGTAGCAAGCGGTGTGGCGGCAGATGTGGGCGGCTGTTGTTGTTGGTGGGCTGCCTGTGCCGTCAACTGCGACATCGCTTGGAGTAGTTGCGTGATTTGCGCCGTCTGTAACTGAATAATTTCCATTAAGTTCGGGTTCGGGGTAGTGGCCATGCTGACCAATTAGGCACCGCACATACAAGAAAATTAGTTCAAAACACAAATGCAATATGAAAGAGGATGCTTTGCACAAATAAAGTCCACAAAACATGTAACAGAATATGTTCCCCCAAAATTCTTATAATAAGGATGGGTGGATGGGAGCAATTTCTGCGTGCTCCGACTGCTGCTGTCTGGCTGCTGCTAGCGGGCTGGTCCAAAGTTCTTCTATCGCTCCTCCTCTCCACTTTTGTATCCCATCCTCGTTGCCACTTTTGTATCCCATCCTCATCGCCACTTTTGTGTCTCACTTCCGCCGGTTGTCCTGGGTGTCGGTGGCCTAGTAGAGAGAGACAGACACAGGAAAATAGGATGCACGCATGTGCAGGTACGGAGATGACCAGCCAGTGGGACAGCAGAAACTAAAAACACTAAGCTAGATTAGTATAAGAGATATATTTCATAGAAATAATACAGTACTTAACTTGGAGAGCAGCAGACTAGTAGAATTTTGATACATAGTTTAGATAGAGGCCTGCCTACTGATGATTCCTAGTGCCTATCCAATAGCCAAGTCTTAACTGGTGCCTATCTGATTCCCAAGTGGCTGATGCACCAGCTGTGGCCACGAGCGGAGTTGCAGCAGAGGGCTCTCGTGGCTGACGTCGTAAGAATGCCATGCACCGCCGTGCACCGTGCGTGCATGGTGGCGCGCGGCGAAAGTACGTGGTGCGCACTTCATACTTGTGCGACGCCACATTAAGCCTGACAAGTACATCAAAAACCGGCAATGCACCATCCATCTCTACTCCATCATGAATTTGAATATGGACATAAGTTTCATAAAATGAATGCACTTCTTCATCTGACCATGAGTATCATTGGTGCACTGATTTATGGACTTGTGAAACATCTGGCCACCCTCCTTACTCCACACATTGGTCACTGTGTGGATTACCATATATGGCAGTTACCATTTGACCACAGCTGAGGAGATTTTGGTTCAAAAGCTTGTAGGCTTTAAACCATTTGACGTGGTTTTAGGTCTGAGAGAATTATATCAATAAAACCCGCCGCAAAACTATGCATTCATACATTACATACCTTTATGGGGAGGAAATGTGGTGCATTGCTAAACGCATTGGAAAGCTGTGTGTCAAAAAGGCTAATTTGTTACATTCTTTAGCCTTCCTATTGCACTGTCATGAAATGTAGATGATTCTACCTTTTGCCGTTGTGTGTCACAGTAGCCAACACCTTAGACAAATGAACAGAGGCATAAAGTGAAATTCCACTGGCTTTCTTAGCGACAGCATGGAGTTGAAAGTATAACAGCATAATAAACCATTATCAACATGACGATGACAGTATGAAACATCGACATGGGTGCTATGTTGGTTGTTAAAAAAAGAACTCAATTTTGCACCATTAGAGAGGAGTCCCTTTTGCTTGCGTTAAATGTGGGTTGGAACAAGTAGTTTAGAAGATGCCAACAAAATTTTAGAAGAAATTCGTTAGGAAACAAGCTACATTCTCTCAAAAATCCAAGGAATAAAAACCGAATATGAAATAAGTGGAACATATTAGCCTTGAAGACCTCTGAAATTATCCTTTCATCATATTCTTGCCAGCTGATAAGAGCAATGCAGTCATTATTATGGAACGAGCCAACTATGATGTGAAGATTCAGGAGATGCTGGAGGAGGAGACATATCAGAAATTACTGAAGGAGCCAACAATGAAAATACTTTGAAAGACTTCTGAGCTTCTTAAGCAGTCTTCACTGGAAGAAAGTGTCATTAAAAACCTCCTTCCACAGGCACCTCAACTGCCTACAGTGTATGAACTCTCAAAGGTTCATAAAATGAAGACACTTCTTCGCCTGATCGTATCATTGGTGTGCCAACTTAAAGACTTGCAATACAACTGGCCACCCTTCTTATTTTACAAGTCAGTCACAGTTTGTATCACTTCAACATCAGAATGAGATGCTTGTATCTTTGAGAAGAGTATGTGATGGTCGGCTTTGATGTGGTATCATTATTCCCACAAGTTTCCATCAAATACTCTGTAGACCTAATCACGTAGTTATTCGGCAACACTATTGTGGATTTATTCAAGCATATTCTGACATCATCATATTTTTTATATGCTGGGGAATATTTAAACCATATGGATGGTGCTGTGAGGGGAAGCCCATTAGCTCCAGTCATAGCCAATCTGTTAATGGATTACTTTGTGGACATTGCCCTGGCTGTTTTTATCATTATGTTGATGATATGTTTGTTGTCTGGTCTCATGGTCTTGAAAAATCAGATGAATTCTTTCACCACATCAACATCATTCATGATGAAATCAAATCCTCAATAGAGATGGAGGCAGATTGTACTTTGCCGTTCCAGTCAGGTGTAAAGCAAAAGGGTGCCTGAGCCATAGTGTTTACCAGAAACCCACCCACCTGGACCAATATCTGCATCCATGGGCCACCACTACCAATCACAGAAATGATGTGTTCCAAGGACATTGGTGCACCGATCAGATGTACTCTGACATTGAACGTCTACAGAAGGAACTGAGCCACTTACAGAAAGTAGTTAGGAAAAATGGCTACAGCAACCACATTCTTTCCGTTTACGTTATCCTGAGAAATTGGCACCTGTGGACAAGGTCTGGAAAACCAACATCACATTGTGTTTCAAGAGACGTCTGTTATTACAAGAACAAATACTTTCCGGATGGAGTACTAAAAGAGGCAATCAAAATTAAAATTCATGAAAAAAATCCTAATAAATATGATGGCTTGCAAATAAGTACTGCTTGGGATCTGACAATCGAATTGCTGAAGTGCAAGAGGCAGGCACACAACCAAAACATTATCACATATAGCGATGTGAGAAGCACCAGTGATGTCAGGAAACCTGGCAGCTATAAAGACAGTAACAGTAATGATTCGACATTCACACCTGACAATGACCGAGGAGATTACGGCCGTAAACTCGTGGGTTTCAAACCATTTGACACGACTGGAAGCCCAAGAGAAGTTTATCAGTGCATTTTTTTTTTTAAAATTATATCTTTATGTGTTACCAAAATCCAGTGTTTCAAGGTCACTGAATTTATGCATAAAATTATTTAAATTTGTTTTTAAGTGTTTTTGCACAGTGAGCAAACTATGACTGTGCTTTGCATACCTTCTGAGTAGGCACAAAGAATACGTCTTATTTACTTAGTAGTACATATGATTGGAACAATTAAATAAACAACTGAGCTCTCTAATCACAACCTAACTACAAAGATAAAATTCTTTAAAAAAATCCTGATAAACTCCCCTGGGTATGCTGTTGGACTGCTGCTATTTGAAGAAGTGATTTACTGAAGAAACATTAGATTAAGGACTGTTTCTAAAACAAATTTTTCAATTTAAAGCAGTGGGTACACTGCTTTGAAACTTCCTGGCAGATTAAAACTGTGTGCCTGATGTAATGAACCTGCTACAAACTGAAAACTTCCATAAGCTGATGCTAAATAAATGTCATTTCCACGTAGCAAGGTTACAATTACAAAATTATTGACTTCAACACATTACCAGATTGTCGTAGGTTGGGTGTATCTTGTAGAATCTGCTTCGCTTGTAAAGTTCTCCACATGCCTGAAATTCGGGTTAATTTGCGTGCTGGGTGATATCTTACAGACCTACATCACTTAATGTGAACTCAAAACACCCAGTCGCACTTTTCATAAAACTGTATTCAATAATACATTACATTGTTGATCTGCATACTGACATACATAGTGACTGCCCAAAGACAGCCTTAATAATGATGCCTAGAGTCTCTGCTCAGATCCTTATATACTATTTTGACATGTGACAACAATACATATTGTTAGAACCAGGAAGTTATACATTTATCATTAACAACGGATTTGTTACAAGATATACTTAATATTGGTAAGTAGAGCATTAAATGTTTATTCTCTTAAATACGATCACAATATGTATTCGAACAATGGAATTCATAAAGATGTTAATAATGTGAGAATTATGTTATGAATATAATTCCTAACATGTACAGATTTACTTTTTTGCAAGCTTAACTATTGACAGTTTCTTTTAGTTCTATAAATATCATAGTTTCCAAGCAATGCTTAAAAGCTGACCATGTGGTCATGTTGGTTTCAGATTCCGTCTTTGGAATTCACATAATAAATTATTGCCATTATTACATTAATGCATCAGACGGCATTTTAAGTCCATGTACCAAGTTTGATGAGAATCTAATATCATTTAATATGTTTTCTGTTACTATCTGTTAATTCTACAAGTGCTTACTTTACATTCTGGAATACAGATTTAATATGCAATAACTCTGCTTCCTAGCAATGGATGAACATTAACTGAGTAGTTATTAGTTTCTAGGGATTTTCTTACAAGAGTTACAAGTTGTACTGGTGTTGCCTACATGCAAATGTACAGTCTTTAGGTGTTTCCCTAGGTGGTCTGTTATGTCTCGCTGAACAAGTCTCAAGCCCAGAACTGCTTCTACAAAGAGAATTTTCAGGTTCAAGTTACAATTTAGGACACAGTTTGTAATAGACTTCTTCAGTGCCAGAATATTCAATGGCTTGTCCTCAGACTAGATGTTAGTCAGTGTTCTAATGGTCGCTTGATAGTAAAGATGACCCGGTACTCTACTGACACTGCAAAATGCTCACTTACATTGATAAACAGCAACTACCCAAGCAGAGACTGGCCTTTTTCTTGTGGGTACCGGCAGTCGCTAGGTGGCGTGCCGGCTGCCACCAGTGCCATTGCTTCACAGCCAGCGGTGCACACATAGGTCATGGCGCGTGTTATTTGGAGTGTCACATAGCGTGACGTTACAACAGTTAGTATTTTGAAGTAAGCATGAATAACACATACACAAAGAAACCCTCCTGATGAAAAGATGGTGAAAATTAGATAATTCCTGAAATAATGAACATTTCATACTCTTAACATACAAAAATGACATCTGCTTACAATTGCTTTACAAAACTACTCCATTTTCATTTTCAACAATTTACTGCCAAGTTTGAGAACAATAAAAAAAAGTGTGTATAATATCTTCAAAGTGAAGAAATTTCATCTTCACGAATGGATTTAGCAAAATTAATAATAAATGAATGAACCAAATTTTAAGTAAAACACTTCAACAGTGTTTTAAAAGGGTAGATCTGTGACTGACATTTTAGTGAACTGAGTGGTAGGGGCTGGTAATCATTCAATTGAAGGTGTATCTCAGGCTCCACATATTTGCTGCATTGTCTGCATAAGCTTTGCCATATGACACAGCTGCATCTCCTGTAGCACCTTTAAAAACTTTTGATACAAACAAAGCAAAACTGTCTGCTGATGAAATTAGTACTTGGTAAACAGTTCAATTTATACACAAAGTATTGAATAAATAATGTCACATTCAAAGTCTTTATCAAACAAGCTAAACAAACTTAAAAAAATGTCAAAACAAATTCACATCTCACTACAGTGTGGAGTAAATATTATTTATATAGTTACAGAATTAATGAGAGTGGTATCAAAATTCAAGGGTGAAAAGATATCAGTGATAAGATTTGCTGAAGATATTGTATTGCTATCCTCAGTGAAAGTGAAGAATAATTACAGAATCTGTTGAATGGAATGAATATTCTACTGAGTACAGAATATGGGTGGAGAGTAAATTGCAAAAAGACTAAAGAAATGATTAGTAGTAGAAATTAGGCAGAAACTTGGCTTTATCTACTGTGAAAACAATTTTGATGTTAAGATATTCTACCACCATTGGAGTAAATTTCTCAAGGCGGATGAAACAAGGAGGACATTAGAAAAAAAAAAGACAGACAGCAATCTTGGCTAACAGGAGTCTCTTGGTATCAAACATTGGCCTAAATGTGACGAAGAAACTTCTGAGGGATATATGTTTGTAGCTCAGCTTTGTATGGAAATGAAATATGGAGTTTGGGAAAACTGTAACAGAAGAGAATTGAAGCTTTTGAGATGTGGTACTACAGATATAGGTTGAATATTAGGTGGACTGATAAGAATCAGTGCAGAAAGGATCATGTGGAAAACACTGATAGTCCAGTCAATGAATGCATTGTAGAGTGCATGGAATATGCGAGAATTTTTGACTTCAGGACTTTGTTAAGGAGGTGCACATACTAAATTTCCCCACCCCTAAAGTGGGAAGGTTGGTGGAAAGGTACCATTTTTTGGCTTTTCTCTTATATCTCGAAAATGGTCCAATTTAGGAAAAAAATGTTTCAAGTAAAATTGTAAGATGATTGAATTTACCATAAAATTGTTTCTATACATATACGTCGAACATTTACTTCCAGTGACTCACTCGATCGTTTCTCAGAAAATTTGTCACAAAGAAAGTTGTAGAGCATTAATTTAGACTTCAATTTGATGTACCAATTTGTTACCGTATCTTCAACCAATCAGAAGTTACATCATTTACAAGATGTGCGCTCCATTTCGATGTCCTTCTAGAAATGAGTGTTTTGAGGGGTTGTGACATTTTTATCTTATGAAATGTATTAGCATGGTAAATAACAACGCTTTAACAATGGCAAGAAGGTAATTGCAATTGAAATAACACCTTTTTATAATTATAGCTTTATTATAATATTATGACTCGTACAGTGAAAGTATTTACAAAAACTGATAGTGATTCAAAATGAAAAATAAGTGCATTAAAAGCAACATATTTGTGTTTCTGGGGAGGAATGGTTGAGGCTCATTCATCTTCGTCAGTAGTGGAGACGACGTCCAACAATATTGGTAAGAGTCTCAATGTCACTGTTGTCGTCATCGTTCTGAATTAATATTCTGACTCCGTTGTTGCATTTGCCCTTGCAGTTCAGACATGCAAAAGAGTAGTTTAACAATGCTTTTCTGAAAACCACATCTGCCACTGTCACATTCTTTCGTGCATCGAAAAAAAATTGTCTTCAAGATATTGTCAGGGGCAGCATCTAACTCAGAGTTTTGCCACTAGTTGGTCATTCCTTCTTTCCCAACCCAAATTTGGCACTCCACCTTTCGGTTCCTCTCCTAACCAAAGGCGTACTTAGTATAACGTTTGGAATGCATGTTGCTTAACAGCTCCTTCAGTTGGAGGGAGAGTTGAGAGATTAGGCTTCATGTTCCCAGCTGCTTTTATAAATGATTTGTAGCTGAAGTCGTTGAGGGATTTTGTGGTGGCTGGAGCTCCATACCATGAGAGAGTACTCGTGATTCCCACTGTCTCAATGGAGTCAGGGGAAGAAGAACTATTGGCAAACATCTCAGCAACATGTTGTATGATTTTGGTTTTCTGGTACATTTTGACAAACCCCAATTTACTCTTGCAAATCCCTGAGGATGTTATGTCACAGCTGTAAATGCATGTAAGAATAACAAATGGCCATTGTCCTTCATTTTCAATTCCTGCTGTAGCTGTTGTGAAAAATAAGTACACGTCTTGACTTTTCCTCTTCCAGGTTTTACAAGCAGAATGTTAAGATCAATTGGAGTTTTTGCTATTAAGAGAACAGTGAAGTCGAAATCCTCTCCAATAATAGCAGCCGAGGAATCATATGATCTGTTGATAGCTGTCCCCACAATATCAAAGTCAGTGTCCTCTGAAGCTTGAATGGCATTTATCCCATTTTTCTGTAGCTGGATTGTAGGTTAGCTGTGTGTGGGCAATCACAGATAATTCCTATTTTTGTGCTTCATTGTAGGATGAGCTGAAACCCAGGCTTGCTAGAAGACCACTCAAGTTCTTTGAGGCATATTTCCTGTGGAGCAGAAGGGAGATACCTGTCAATATTGGTGACAAGAAGGTTCGTGACCTGACCACTGATGTGATGCCATGTCCAATAGCAACGCCCTTCCTCCTTGATTCCTCAGTTTTCTTGCTTTTTTTCAACATAACTTCCTCAAGAAAGGTTTGGAGGGATTGTGGGAGAGAATCTGCACACTTAAAGAAGTTATCTCTTGGTGGGTATGTATTATAATTGTACGCTTCACTTTGAATATCTTGCCTTATTATCTAAGCAGCTTTCTGGACAATCCTGAGTAGCTCTTCTTTCTCATCATTTTCCTTGTTATCATACCAGGCGTTGGTTAGTGATTTGTACTCAGTGTCCCTAAAACAAATTATTGGCCCCTTAAATCTGTTGGAGCTTGTGATCACGATTATGCGATCCCCATATCTCTTCAAAAGTTCTGTTCTAACAGTTCGACACTCAGGTTTCCTCCCAGTAATAACAACCATAATTTCATTTACAGTGAACTGAGTCACTATTCACCTCCAGTAAGACACTAACCTCTTCCATTGCGTTGAAATGTAGGCTTCAGACGTGGATGTTGAGACTTCAAACCAACCAACATTCATCATGGTACACAGCCTCCTCCGCAACTAAATCATTTGAGGTGGCAAGATGCCTTATTACTTCCTCTCCCCATTGATCGTGTCTAGCTCGAGCAGCACCCATACTTGTCACTAGTATGTCAGTTCTGTTGCATCGTTTTGTGATATTAATAAGGGAAAAGATCTACCTGCGTCTGTCCTTGGACTTCTTTTGCTCATCGTCAGCACTTTTGGCACAAAAGAAACATTTTGTTTCCAATTCGATTTTCGGTTGTTTGGATCTCAAAGCTGCAGGCTGAGGTGCTTCAGAAGACAACGAGAGTGCCTGTCTCTTTAAATGAGCCTCGACGGATTGCGACCTGATGTAACTTTTTCGACATTCAGAAATATGTCCAAACCTAAAGATGAGCCATTGCCATCTTCCCTTTCTCTACTTGATTTGATGAGTTGATAGTATTCCTTTTTTTTTTTTGTAACTTTGGAAACACCAACACCTGGTCCATCTATTGTTTCATCACACAAAAAACGAGTATCCATTGTGTGCACTACACAGCCAATGTTTTTCATAAATAAATAAAAAATATCACGAAAAGCCGACTCACAATACCGACACACACACTTTCTCTACGCTTGGCTAACTTCTGAACTGAAGTAAGAAGTGAGTGAGAACACTGAGTACAAATTACTAACCAATGCCTGGTATGATAACAAGGAAAATTATGAGAAAGAAGAGCTACTCTGGATTGTCCAGAAAGCTGCTGAGATAATAAGGCAAGATATTCAAAGTGAAGTGTACAATTATAATACATACCCGCCAAGAGATAACTTCTTGAAGATGCAGATTCTCTCCCACAATCCCTCCAAACCTTCCTTGAGGAAGTTATGTTGAAGAAAAAAAAAAAAAGGGGGGGGCAAGAAAACTGAGGATTCAAGGAGGAAGTGTGTTGCTATTGGACGTGGCATCACATCAGTGGTCAAGTCACAAACCTTCTTGTCACCAATATTGACAGGTGCTCCACCCTTCCCCTTCCAGTTCAGTGTCTTGAAATGAGCCAGTGACAGGCCTTTGATCGTCATGGAGATTTCCCATTGTTAACCCTCTCCCTGGCGTTAGGTACCGGCGACCTTGACGGCATGTCCACTGCAGGTGATAATAAATGAGCTTCAAAGAAGTTGCGTTAAATGCACTTTTTTCATTTTGAATCACTATCAGTGCTTGTTTATACTTTCATTGTATGATTAATAATATTATAATAAATGCCATAATTATAAAAAGGTGTTCTGTTACAATTGGAATTACCTTCTTGTCATTATTAAAGTGTTATTTACCATGTTAGCACTTTTCATATGTCACAGCCCCTCATTTCTAGAAGGACATCGAAACTGAGTGCACATTTTATAAATGATGTAATTTCTGATTGGATGAAGATAAGGTAGCAAATATGCATACCAAGTTGAAGGAAATTTAATGCTCTAAAACTTTCTTTCTGACAAATTTTCTGAGAAACGATTGAGTGAGTCACTAGAAGTAAATGTTTGACAAATTAGTCAGGTAAAACTGATTTTTTCCGAAATTGTTGATTATTTATAATGAATATCTCGAAACCCGTTGGGTATTCGTTGTATATGTGACTTTGCTTGCTACTGACGATGGTAAAACGTACGGCTCGACCAAGTGCAGGCAACTAAGAAACGAGATTGACAGGAAGTGAAAATAGCTAAGCAGAAGTGGCAAGAAGCCAAATGCAAATCTGTATGGGAATGTATAAGTAGGGGAAAAGTAGATACTGCCTACAGGAAAATAAAAGAGAGATTTGTGGACAGGAAAAAAAGCTCTGCGAATATAAAGAACTCACAAGGAAAGTACATGGGCTCGAACAAACATATCTGTATGAACGTTTGCTTACAGGGTATCTACGTACACCTCAGTATGCCGGTGGGTGTCATTTTTCTGCAAAACTCTGCAATCATACACTGTAGACGTAATTGTAGACGCGATACGTAATGTAGATATCTTAACTATAACTTATGTAATAATATTCGTACATGTTCTCTAGCGTTGTTGTTGTTGTGGTCTTCAGTCCGGAGACTGGTTTGATGCAGCTCTCCACAATACCCTATCCTGAGCAAGCCTCTTCATTTCCACATAAGAACGACAACCTACAACTGTCTGAATCTGCTTACTGTATCCATCTCTTGGTCTTCCCCTACGATTTTTTCCCCATACACTTCACTCCAACGCTAAATTCACAATTCCTTGATGTCTAAGAATGTGTCCTACCAATCTATCCCTTCTTTTAGTCAAGGTATGCCAGAAATTCCTTTTATCCCCAATTCTGTTCAGTACCTCCTCAATAGTTACGCGATCCACCCACCTAATCTTCCGCATTCTTCTGTAGCACCACATTTCAAAAGCCTCAATCCCCTTCCTGTCCACACTGTTTATCGTCCATGTCTCACTCCCATACAAGGCAACACTCCATACAAATGCCTTCAGAAAGGACTTCTTTAGGGTTAAGTCAATATTCGATGTTAACAAATTTCTCTTTTTCAAGAATGCTTTTCTACCCATTGTCATTCTGCATTTTATATCCTCTGTACTGCGACCATCATTTGTTATTTTACTGCCCAAGTAACAAAACTCGTCTACCTACTTTATTGCTTCGTTTCCAAATCTAATTCCTTGAGCATCACCTGATTTTCTTAGACTGCACTCCATTACCCTAGTTTTGCTCTTGTTAATGTTCATCTTATATGCACCTCTCAGCACACTGTCCATTCCGTTCAATTGCTCTTCCAGGTCCTTTGCTGTATCTGACAGAATTACTATGTCGTCGGCAAAACACAATGTTTTTAATTCTTCACCCTGAACTTTAATTCCTTCACCAAATTTCTCCTTGCTTTCCTTTATAGCTTGCTCAATATACAAATTGAACAACATTGGAGAAAGGCTACAACCCTGTCTTACTCCCTTCCCAACTGATGCTTCCCTTTCATGCCCTTCAAGTCTAATAACTGCAGTCTGGCTTTTGTACAAGTTGTAAATAACTCTCCTTTCCCTATATTTTACTCCTGCTTGCTTCAGAACTTGAAAGAGTTTATTCCAATCAACATTGTCAAAAGCCTTCTCCAAATCTACAAAAGCTAGAAATGTAGGTTTGCCTTTTCTTAATCTATCTTCTAGGATAAGCCGTAAAGTGAGTATTGCCTCCCGTGTTCCTACATTTCTCCTGAACCCAAACTGATCTTCCCCGAGGTCGGCTTCTACCAGCTTTTCCATCATTCTGTATATAATTCGCGTTAATATTTATTTTGCAGCCATGACTTATTAAACTGATGGTTCTGTAGTTTTCACACCTGTCTGCACCTGCTTTCTTAGGGATGGGGATTATAACATTTTTCTTAAAGTCTGAGGGTACTTCACCTGTCTCATACATCTTACACACTAGGTGAAACAATTTTGTCATGGCTGGTTCTCCCAGAGACTTCAGTAGCTCTGAGGGAATATCATTTACTCCAGGGGCCTTGTTTCGACTTAGGTCTTTCAGGGCTCTGTCAAATTCTTCTCTCAGTACAGTATCTCCTATTTCAGCTTCATCTACACCCTCTTCCCTTCCTACAATATTGTCTCGAAGTTCATTTCCTTTGTAGAGCCCCTCTATATACTCTCTCCACCTTTCAGCTTTCCCTTCTTTGCTGAGAACTGGTTTTCCATCAGTGTCCTTGATATTCATAGAGCTTTTTTTCTTATCTCCAAATGTTTCTTTTATTTTCCGGTAGGCTGTATCTATTTTTCCCCTATTTATACATTCTTCTACATCCTTGCATTTGCCTTTTAGCCACTCCTGCTTAGCCATTTTGCACTTCCTGTCAATCTCATTTCTTAGTCGTCTTTACTCCATTTTGCCTGTTTCATTTACTGCATTTTTATATTTTCTCCTTTCATCGATTAAATTTAGTATTTCCTGTGATATCCAAGGATTTTTTGTAGGTCTTGCCTTCCTACCTATTTTGTCCTCTGCTACCTTCACTATTTCATCTCTCAATTTTACCCATTCCTCCTCTACTGTTTTATTTTCCCCTGTTTCTATCAATTGTTGCCTAAAGCTCCCTCTGAAATTCTTAAGAACCTCAGGTTCCTTCAATTTATCCAGGTCCCAATTCCTTATTTTCCTACCTTTCTGAGGTTTCTTTAGTTTCAGCCTACAGTTCATAACCAACAAGTTATGGTGAGAGTCTATATCTGAGCCTGGGTATGTCTTACACTGTAGAACCTGGATCTGAAATCTATGTCTTACCATTATAAAATCTATCTGGTATCGTCCGGTGTCTCCTGGTCTCTTCCACGTATACAACCTTCTTTTGTGATTCTTGAACCAGGTGTTTGTTATAACTAAATTATGTTCTGTGCAAAATTCTACCAGGCGGCTTCCTCTTTCATTCCTCTTACCCAGACCATATTCACCTACTATCTTCCCTTCCCTTCCTTGTCCCACTACCGAATTCCAGTCTCCCATAACAATTAAGTTTTCCTCTCCCTTAATTGTCTGAATAATTTCCTTTAGCTCCTCATATATTTCTTAGATTTCCTCATCGTCGGCAGAGCTAGTTGGCATATAAACCTGTACTACTGTTGTTGGTGTTGGCTTCGTATCTGTCTTGACAATGATAATGCAATCACTGTGCTGGTCATAGTAGTTTACCCGCATTCCTATTTTCTTATTCATTATCAATCCTACTCCTGTGATTCCCGCAATTGATTTTGTATTTATAATCCTGTACTCACCTGACCAGAAATCCTGTTCATCCTGCCACCGAACTTCACTAATCCCCACTATATCTAACTTTAACCTATCCATTTCCCTTTTTAAATTTTCTAATTTTCCTACTCGATTAAGGGATCTAACATTCCACGCTCCGACCCGTAGAACGCCAGTATTGTCTTTCCTGATGATCACATCCTCCTGAGTAGTCCCCGCCCAGAGATCCGAATGGGGGACTATTTTACCTCCGTAATATTTTACCCGAGAGTATGCCATCATCATATGTTCATACAGTAGAGCTGCATGTCCTCGGGAAAGGTAACGGCTGTAGTTTCCCCTTGCTTTCAGCTGTTCGCAGTAGCTGTGTGGCAAAGCCACATTAGCTGATGTTAAAAGGCCAGCTCAGTCAATCATCCAGACTGTTGCCCCTGTAACTACTGAAAAGGCTGCTGCCCCTCTTCAGGAACCACACGTTTGTCTGGCCTCTCCACAGATACCCCTCCGCTGTGGTTGCACCTATGGTACGGCTATCTGTATCGTTGAGGCACGCAAGCCACCCCATCTCGGCAATGTCTGTGGTTCATGGGAGTGGTTCTCTAGAGTATGATCATTAAAAGCCGTGATGATAGTTGCAACTTTAACCTTCTTCTCGGAAGACTGTTTGTATTCACTGCCACTGTTTCCATCGCCTCTTCCCGCACTTACCGTAGCACTACCGCTTGCAATGAGTTGTTCGTCATTTTCATCCCTATTATCATCATTATGTGTTAGTGTTACAACAGTATCTAACTTATGCTCATATTTCTGCACCTAACAGCCACTCCCATGAACCACAGACATTGCCGAGGTGGGGTGGCTTGCGTGCCTCAACGATACAGATAGCTGTACCGTAGGTGCAACCACAGCGGAGGGGTATCTGTGGAGAGGCCAGACAAACGTGTGGTTCCTGAAGAGGGGCAACAGCCATTTCAGTAGTTACAGGGGCAACAGCCTGGATGATTGACTGAGCTGGCCTTGTAACATCAGCTAATGTGGCTTTGCCACACAGCTACTGCGAACGGCTGAAAGCAAGGGGAAACTACAGCCGTTACCTTTCCCGAGGACATGCAGCTCTACTGTATGAACATATGGGGATGGCATCCTCTCGGGTAAAATAGTCCCCCATTCGGATCTCCGGGCAGGGACTACTCAGGAGGATGTCATCATCAGGAAAGACAATACTGGCATTCTACGGGTCGGAGTGTGGAATGTTAGATCCCTTAATCGAGTAGGAAAATTAGAAAATTTAAAAAGCGAAATGGATAGGTTAAAGTTATAGTGGGGATTAGTGAAGTTCGGTGGCAGGATGAACAGGATTTCTGGTCAGGTGAGTATAGGATTATAAATACAAAATCAGTTGGGGGTATCACAGGAGTAGGATTGATAATGAATAAGAAAATAGGAATGCGGGTAAACTACTATGACCAGCACAGTGATCGCATTATCATTGTCAAGATAGATACGAAGCCAACACCGACAACAGTAGTACAGGTTTATATGCCAACTAGCTCTGCCGATGATGAGGAAATCGAAGAAATATATGAGGAGCTAAAGGAAATTATTCAGACAATTAAGGGAGAGGAAAACTTAATTGTTATGGGAGACTGGAATTCGGTAGTAGGACAAGGAAGGGAAAGGAAGATAGTAGGTGAATATGATCTGGGCAAAAGGAATGAAAGAGGAAGCCGCCTGGTAGAATTTTGCACAGAACATAATTTAGTTATAACAAACACCTGGTTCAAGAATCACAAAAGAAGGTTGTATACGTGGAAGAAACCAGGAGACACCGGGAGATACCAGATAGATTTTATAATGGTAAGGCATAGATTTCAGAACCAGGTTTTACAGTGTAAGACATACCCAGAGGCAGATATAGACTCCGACCATAACTTGTTGGTTATGAACTGTAGGCTGAAACTAAGGAAACTTCAAAAAGGTAGGAAAATAAGGAGATGGGACCTGGATAAATTGAAGGAACCTGAGGTTCTTAAGAATTTCAGAGGGAGCTTTAGGCAACAATTGACAGAAACAGGTAAAAATAAAACAGTAGAGGAGGAGTGGGTAAAATTGAGAGATGAAATAGTGAAGGTAGCAGAGGACAAAATAGGTAGGAAGGCAAGACCTACAAAAAATCCTTGGATATCACAGGAGATACTAAATTTAATCGATGAAAGGGGAAAATATAAAAATGCAGTAAATGAACTGGGGGAAAATGGAGTACAGACGACTAAGAAATGAGATTGACAGGAAGTGCAAAATGGCTAAGCAGGAGTGGCTAGAAGGCAAATGCAAGGATGTAGAAGAATGTATAAATAGGGAAAAAATAGATACAGCCTACAGGAAAATAAAAGAAACATTTGGAGATAAGAAAAAAAGCTCTATGAATATCAAGGACACTGATGGAAAACCAGTTCTCAGCAAAGAAGGGAAAACTGAAAGGTGGTAAGAGTATATAGAGGAGCTCTACAAAGGAAATGAACTTCAAGACAATATTGTAGGAAGAGAAGAGGATGTAGATGAAGATGAAGTAGGAGATATTGTAATGAGAGAAGAATCTGACAGAGCCCTGAAAGCCCTAAGTCGAACAAGGCCCCTGGAGTAGATGATATTCCCTCAGAGCTACTGAAGTCTCTGGGAGAACCAGCCATGACAAACCTGTTTCACCTGGTGTGTAAGATGTATGAGACAGGCGAAGTACCCTCAGACTTTAAGAAAAATGTAATAATCCCCATTCCAAAGAAAGCAGGTGCAGACAGGTGTGAAAACTACAGAACCATCAGTTTAATAAGTCATGGTTGCAAAGTATTAACACGAATTATATACAGAAGGATGGAAAAGCTGGTAGAAGTCGACCTCGGGGAAGATCAGTTTGGGTTCAGGAGAACTGTAGGGACACGGGAGGCAATACTCACTTTACGGCTTATCCTAGAAGATAGATTAAGAAAAGGCAAACCTACATTTCTAGCTTTTGTAGAATTGGAGAAGGCTTTTGATAATGTTAATTGGAATAAACTCTTTCAAGTTCTGAAGCAAGCAGGAGTAAAATATAGGGAGCGTAAGGTTATTTACAACTTGTACAAAAACCAGACAGCGGTTGTCAGAGTTGAAGGGCATGAAAGGGATGCAGTGGTGGGAAAGGGAGTAAGAAAGGGTTGTAGTCTTTCTCCATTGTTATTCAATTTGTACATTGAGCAAGCTATAAAGGAAAGTAAGGAGAAATTTGTAGAGGGAATTAAAGTTCAGGGTGAAGAATTAAAAACATTGCGTTTTGCCGACGACATAGTAATTCTGTCAGATACAGCAAAGGACCTGGAAGAGCAGCTGTACGGAATGGACAGTGTGCTGAAAGGTGCATATAAGATGAACATTACCAAGAGCAAAACTAGGGTCATGGAGTGCAGTGTAAGGAATTAGATTGGGAAATGAAGCAATAAAGGAGGTAGATGAGTTTTGTTACTTGGGCAGTAAAATAACAAATGATGGTCGAAGTACAGAGGATATAAAATGCAGAATGGCAATGGGTAGAAAAGCGTTCTTGAAAAAGACAAATTTATTAACCTCGAATATTGACTTAACCCTAAGGAAGGCCTTTCTGAAGGCATTTGTGTGGAGTGTTGCCTTGTATGGGAGTGAGACATGGACGATAAACAGTGCGGACAGGAAGAGGATTGAGGCTTTTGAAATATGGTGCTACAGAAGAATGCTGAAGATTAGGTGGGTGGATCGCGTAACTAATGAGGAGGTATTGAACAGAATTGGGGAGAAAAGAAATTTCTGGCATACCCTGACTAAAAGAAGGGATAGATTGGTAGGACACATTCTTAGACATCAAGGAATTGTTAATTTAGCATTGGAGGGAAGTGTGTGGGGAAAAAATCGCAGAGGAAGACCAAGAGATGGATACAGTAAGCAGATTCAGACAGATGTAGGTTGCCGTTCTTATGTGGAGATGAAGAGGCTTGCTCAGGATAGGGTAGTGTGGAGAGCTGCATGAAACCAGTCTCCGGACTGAAGACCACAACAACAACATGTATAGAAACAATTTTATGGTAAATTCAATCAGCTTTCATTTTCACTTGAAACAGTTTGTTCCTAAAGCAGACAGTTTTCAAGATATAAGCAAAAAACCAAAAAATGGTACCTTTCCACCCCCCTTCCCGCTTTAGCTCACCCCTCAGGGGTGGGGTCTGTTAGTCCTGAAGTCAAAAATTCTCGCATATTCCATGCACGCTAAACCCCTCTTCTGAGCACTCATTGACTGGACTATGGCAAGAACAGGGGACAGTCTGCTAAGGCTCTTGTTACGACATCAGGGAATAAACTAGAGCGAGCTGTAGAGGCTAAAAGCTGTTGGGGACAGGCTGGTGACCAAACCCTGAAAACCTGAGAAAAGCATTGAATGTTAGAAAACCTTGGAAAAACTCAAAAACACCTTTAATTTCAGTCAGAAAACTGGAATTTTTAAATAATATTTATCACTTTAATCTTGCATATGAAAAGATTTTTTAAATCAATTTATGGGCTTTTCAAAACTGAATTCATATGATAGGTTACATATATCGACGTTATCTCAGTTCTCTACCTATATCTCAATATCTTAAACCATACAACTCAATGTAATTTCCTTCCCAATGTGGCTCCCTGTTCGAGGGACGTGATGCTAATGCAGTGTGCAACTGTGTGGAATCACAGCTTCAATGAAATGCAATCTTTATCTAAACAAAATTTTAGTAAATGACAACAGCATTCCATCTTAGACATTACCTCACTATTATATAATGTTCCTCACAGATAACTTTTTTTTGTTTGATTCTGTGTTCGAAAATGTATTCCAGGATCCCCCACATGCTTATGGGTATATTGATAATTCAAACTTAAAACTTTGCACAAGTAGTATTGATGTGTAGTTAGCAATAACAACAGATGATTCCTATTAATGACTATACCGAGAGAGGTAATGTAGTGTTACTACACGGGAGTCTCATTTCGGAGAGCAGCAGCTGAAACCTGCTTCTGGCCATTGAGATTTGGAGTCTGTGATTCCTCTAAATTGCTCTAGACAAATGCTAGTATGGTTTCTTTGAAAGATCATGGCCAATTTCCTTCCCCATCCTTAACAAAAACACAGTTTCTAATAGCCAAGTTGTCAAAGGGGAGATAAATCCTGATCTTCCTTCATTTGAGATGAAACAGAGCTTTAAAGAACAAAACTAGTAGATGATACAGATAGTGTAAATCAACCTTAACAGTGCCCATTCAGTTGACCAATGTTCATAACATGGTTCATAGTGCAATGTTTTCTAGTTATGCCAAAACAGAATATATTTTGATACCAGACCTAATAATAGTCAGTTTATGGGTTATGTTACATCAAATTACAAATGACTGCATTATGAACTTAGTGCAGTGTAACAGTGAATACTTCAACAATGGAGAAAATTGCTTTGGCCAGACATATCAATAAATGGAACTTAGCTCCAAAAAAATATATTTACACAGTGCATTGAACTTGACACAATGACAATTCAATTGTGACTCGGTGAACAAGGTAAGCATTTTTTTCCATAAATAAAATGAAATATCTGTCAATCCAATTGTTAGAAATAAAGTGTTTGCTTATTGTCACAATGTTACAATCTTTGATGAACAATTGAAATTTATGTGCCTTGTTGATTTTTTTCATTTATTCACTCAGAACTGATGATCTTAGCATTAAATGTGATATTATAATAACTTTTACATCCTAGTGCATCAACCTCTGTTATCTTTCAAGATGAACTGCAAAGATCTGCGGTCATTAGGTGATGAGATGTGACTGTGTATTTTAATGTGTCTGCTCATTATCACTTCCGTCACAAGCTAGCTACTGTGACTTTACGGAAGTAATGTCCATAGAGTTGCGCATTTAGTATAAGTAATGTTATGGTATGGAAAGATAAAGGACTAGCAGTGGACAGAGGCAAGCGGTTGTAACAGCTGCCAGACAGGCCAGGTATCGGGTTATACCTTGCAAGCTGGTCGGGTTTTGTCCAAATCGGCAGAATTCGGGGAAGGCTCATGCTTTGTACTCAAATCTAGTGAGGGCCGTTAGACAAGCATCTCGTGTGTCTGGAGAACATCTATATGTTCCACACTCCAGTAATTCAGAATAAAATAATATAATGTATATAATTATTCAGCCTGTCATCAACATTTAAGACATCCACGATGTCTGAATAATTATGCACATCTCTTGATTCTAAAAATAATTTCAATATCTTAAAAATTACAAATTTTTTGACTAATAAATCAAAATATAGAAAAATCAAGCTGAAACTAACCAACTTCTGAATGTGTCATGCAATTTTAACAAACTCTGCTGTAGATGATAGATTATTAGGTATAGCAATCGTCTTAGAAAGTGTCACACTAGTAGATATTTCTTTAATGACTGATTTTAACTGATATAAATTGGAAATATAAAAGATCATCATATTCTCCACAGTAACACTGAAATGCAAGCAGCATGATTTATCTATTGTATATTTGAGTGTGTCAATTTATTGTATAATTTGCAAGTAATTTATGTAAATATTTAGTAGCACGAGCGGTCTGGCTCATGAAAGCTGGTATGTCTATTTATTTATTTCAGACTTTATGTTATACTAATTAACAGTCCTTTTTTATATTTCAATAATGTTATATTTGTAAGGGAGTGGTTTCAGATGCTCAGTCTTTACTTAAAGAAATATCTCATGTTAAGGTGTATACGATTTTTGAAGTGACATAGGGACAGAACTGGTGGGAAGTGTGTTTTTGAAAGGGTGGTGAGTGAAGGAGTGCACATAAAAAAGGAATCCCAGATCCAGTCTTGGGAGAAAAAGGCCCTTCTGATTCAAATGGGCCGAGTGTTAAGATTTGTGCAGCCAACGGCCGCTTTTCGGGACTATAAATTTGGCGAGAACAAGTGTACGCCAGTGCAGCCAATATGTATTTATGTTTTTACACAAGAGTGTATAAACGGTGTTCAAGAAACTTAAACTATTTCATGTTGAGAGCTCACGAAATATACAGAGTTTCTGTGTTTCTTAATGTTATGATTACTTAGTTGGGGGAAAATGCTACAAATTTCTTATTGCAGCCAATGCAACAGTTTAACCATTGTATTCTGTTTATGGTTAATAATTCATCTGACCGCTTCCAATAAGGAACCACTTTGATTGAATTAACCTTAATCAACTATATCTCTGACTTTGGGTACGTCATTTGCAAACAGTAGAATAAAACAAGTTTTATTAATGAATCACTTATTTTATGTAATATTTCTTATTTGTTTCACAAACTATAGCCTATGCGTAAAGTGTTTTTAAGTACAGGATCACAGGTAAAAGATAATATCTGCAACTAAGGTAGTTGCTGGGGCACGAAAGCAGTCACGTACAGTTTGTCTCTTAGATAACATCAAGTGAAACTTCTAAATCAGAACCGTACATATCGCAGTATGCAGGTTTTAATAGCGTGTAGTCACACTCGCTTAATATTAGCTTTGATAAGTGCTGTGAAGGATACAGTATAAAGTTGCGCTATGTAAAACTGTCAGTTGATCGTAAGAAGTGTAGTTTAAATTAACAGACAGTGTTGCATAAGTGAATGCAAATTTCATTGCTGGCCATTCACAATGCATCACTAGGTAGGCTGCAGATATCACAGTCAAATTTATCTGCAAGATAACACGTTACACTAAGATCACATGATTGAAAATACATACCCGAAGATAATGAAATTAGTATTGAGTGTTGGTACTATTTCTAGCTATAAAAGCTACTACACACCTCAGAATTGAATCTAAAGGCTCTGGATGTGTTATTGTGGTATAGCTTACCTGGTGTAGCAGTGGGTGCTGCATTTTTCGGTAGTCATCACCCATACGTTTTTAACAGGTGAGAGATCAGGAAAATGAGGAGGCCAAGGCAGCAGTGCAATCCATCGGGCGACAATGTCGAACATTGCTCACTTCTTCTGGTCACACATTATCCTATTGGCAAGCTCCAAAGGTATGAGAGAACAACAGGCTTCAACACCTCGGAGATATAACACTGGCTGGTTAGTGAACTGGTGATGCATAGTAGGGGGGATGATATAGTGGAATTCAGTACAATTGCAAACCAGAATACTGGGTGCTGGGCCAATGTGGTGATGTATAAGGCAACAGGCAGTCTCTTGCCAATGTCCCCAGACGAATACCAATTCTAACTGCATCATGCTGATGCCCGGATTAGAGTCTGGAGACACTGTGATGCAGAATTGTTCCCTTATGTCTTGCCGTGATGGTTATGCACCCACTGTTACTGTTTGTGGTGGTATCAGATTCCACTTCTGCACACTTTTAGTATACATTACCGGCACACTAACCACCCAGCATTACATCTCTGCAATGTTAGAGCCCAATGTTCTCCCATACCTTTAGACCTTGCCAATGGCCATTTCGCAACAGAATAATGCACACCCACAAGTGGCACGCAAAGTTCGAGACTTCTTCAGTGACTGTCAGATTGCACTGCTGCCACGTCCTACCTATTCTCCCAATTTCTTGTGGGTTGAAAATGTCTGGCAGATGATTGTGGAATGATTGGCTGGTATGCATCACCCGCTGATGTGGCTTTCATTAATGTGCATAGATTCTGAAACAATCAAAAAGATGTTTAAGAATATCCTTACATACAATGCTGACCATAAGGGAACTTGAGGCACAATTAAAGTATGTGATGTGGAGGGAGACATGCTTTAGGACAGTCTGTGTAGCTGCAATTATCTGTTAAGCAGCAGGTCCCGGGTTCGAATCCTGGCCAGAGCACAAATTTTAATTCAATGTCTCCTCTGTTATTCAGTACCTTTGCCACACAATAATTTACTATTTCACTGATTACTTTGATAAAGTCATAATTTAAATCAACAGTAGTCTTCAGTAAAAAACAATGCCATGAAATTAAATCTGGAAAAAACCAAAATCATAAACTTCAGGACGAAACAAACTTCTGAATGTGTATCACAAATAGAGTACTCGGGTAAAGAACTGACCACAGTCGAGTCTGTAAAATTCCTTGGGATAATTTTAAATAAAAACTTATCGTGGACTGATCATGTGGACAGTTTACTGAAGAGACTAAACAGCTTAGTTTATGCAATGAGGGTACTACACAATATTACGGACATAAAGGTGAAGAAAGTTGTTTACCATGCTTATTTCATAACTTTTATAAAATATGGAATAATTTTCTGGGGTGTTGAAAAGACAAACCTGCTTAGAATTTTCAAACTGCATAAGAAAATAATAAGAGCAATGACAGGAACAAATAGTAGGCAATCATGCAAACCATTATTTGAAAGCCTGGACTTAATGACAGTCCCTTCAATCTTTATATACGAAATACACCTCTTTGAACAGAAAAACTCACATCTGTTCGAAGATATTGCATTCATACATGACTATGACACAAGACATAAATCACAATACATGCTACCTTGCCATAGACTCAAATTATACAAAAATACTCCATATTACATGGCTCTGAAGGTAAAAAATAAAATGAGCAAAAAATTTGGGGAATCCACACTGGGGACCATTGCTACATACCTTAAAAGCCTGTGTTATTACAGTCTAGAAGAATTTTTAAATGATTAAAATCAAATGATATTATAGTCTATAAAAATGTATATTTGTGTTTATATATACCGGTAGCCCTAAACTTACTGCCCAAATGGAGTATGTATATCTGTACTCCATATAGGTGTGTGAAGTTTTATTGTTAAATTTTGATGAGATGTGAAACATTTCTAATGAAAATTGGTATGCTTCCTATAATTCATAATGTATATACTATATATTTACTATAATCCATATATCAGTGTAACATTTTAGGTTAAAGACATGACGAGACACCAATGTTCTCAATCAAATGATTGTATAAAAACATGTTATGTGACAATAAAGTATCTTATCTTAAATTTGTCACCCAATACTATGCTGGGTCCAATGCATCAACAGATTTCTCACCGCGATTTTCTCAGTTCCAACTTCATCCCTCCACAATACTTCATACCCACAGCACACAGAGTAGCCTTTTGTTGTCTTCCTTATTTTAAAAAAGATCATGTTTAAGCCATACAAAATTCCCAAATCACTGCTCCTAATTAAAGGTTCCTACCCCTGTAACTGTCTCTTTTACAAATCCTATTCCATACAATCCTCCACAACCACCACTGGCAAAATGTACACCAGTCAAGGCTTGGCCACAAGTGAAACAAGATGCTATTTATCAGCTGATGTGTTTACTGCAGTATTGTAAATTGGTATGACAACCGCCATACTGGCTAACATCGATGGTGCAGGTGAACTGGCTGCCTGGGAATACCCAACACCCAATGGTGGCACATGCCATCCACCATAACTCTAGGGACCTGCTACATGTCTTGTAGACCTAAACATAAAACATCAGTCCTTTGGACCCGTGTAGGAGAGAACTTACCTTCCGACACATCAATTCTTCCTCATATGCCCTAACTCAGTGAGGTGGTACAGTGATTAACACACTGGTAGTGGCATCTCCTGATGTGCATCTTAAAGTGTTTGAAAAGGGAAAAAAAAGACTATTATGCTTTACACTTTAGCCCTTGGTTTTTCAAAATTGAGGAAAACATTTGTGAGGTTAAACAGTGTTAAATGTTGGAAGGCTCCGGTCCCATTGCATTAAGCACTAAACCTGTACAAGAGTTCTGACTCCATGTTAAGTCAAAAATTGTGGTGAAAACTGGTCACAGAAGGGGGAGGGCACATTTATAACTAACTAAAATTTAATGATCCCAGTCATGTTTCAATACTTGGAGACATCTATAAAGAACCGTGAGTTTAACCTAAGTAAACCACATCTCTGGCCCCTTTAGTGCACTAACACAGATCATTACTGAATAAATGAACAATGAAACATAGACAGTTGAACCTACAGGATGGGGTGCTGTGAAAACGTAATTCGATTTACTACACTACAATTGAATAATATGCATAGTGTGTGTGTCAGTTCATATAAATAAATAAAATAAAGTTAATAACACAACCAATAGTTCTGCAACACTAGAAAAAGTTGTTATTATTCTTAAGTTTAAACTTATTTCTACAATACACCTATGTTAGACTATGAAAATTAATTATATTTGTTGTTGAGAGACAAGAACTCTTCATTCCTTTGAACAAACATAATAGTGGAGACATCAATACCTCCTTCTCCCCCCCCCCCTTTCTCTCTCTCTCACCCCCCCCCCCCCAACCTCTTGTTTCCGACACTAACCAATGCCTCACTTCTCATATTAAGCAACTTTGCATACTGTCAGAGTTAGACTGGTGGCAGATATTTATCCCAGATCACGTTTCTTATGTGGTCTGAAGCAGTATCAAGCAACATCACAGGTATTATGTTCTTCGTACTTATTAGAATAATATGAATTTTCCCACTTCATCCAGGCATCGGCACTCAACCTGCAGACCTTAAGGAAATGCCACTGCACACTGGATTCACATTTGGGAGAATCGTGGTTCAAACCCACCTCAGGCCATCTAAATTTTGGTTTATGTGATTTCCGTTATCACTCCAGGCAAATACTGGGTTGCTTCCTTTGAAAGGATGTAAACAGTTTGTCTTATAAACAATTGGGAAGAAATCAGACCTTGTGCCCAGTCTCTAATACTGTCAATGAGATGTTAACCCTTTCAATAGTGCATTTTTTGTGGCAACTCACTAAGCTAATATGTTTTGTATTGCATTAAAAATGTGATCAATTTATTATATTTTAATTTTGACTATTTTATTTTTGTTATTTATGTCTGAAAACTGTGGTTGTACTTATACTACACAGCATCTTTGTGAGCTTTCCACTTTAGTGGTGAATAGATTTCCTATTTCCTTTTTGTAAGCTGTAAAGTTTTGCCATTAAATGTTTTAGAAAGTGATTTTTTACTTTATTTCAAAAATATTTACATTTCATGCTTACTGTTAACAAGTAATATTTCGTTACCAAATGTTCAAATAACCATCACACTTCTGACAAAAGTAGTGATCCTGTGACTGGTAAATTGATTGTTGTAGCAGCTACACCTGCTACAGTGTACTAACATGAGATGTCAGGCACATACAGAGATGGTTAGACATATTCCCAGAATCTCTGAGGTACCCCTAAGTTGGTGGTAAATCTTGTGTCCTAAGGACCTCAAGAGACACTATGGTATGTGTATTTCCCAAGCCCCTTTCAATATTGACTTTGGTATTAAGCATACTCCCCAAGAACCACGGAAAAACTTTTACTTGGTGATATAATTCCTACAGCCCTAAAAGCTGTATTTAACAACAAACAGAAACCAAGGATACTCCAGAGGACTTCCACTAGGGTCCAGAAGCTTACAGAATTGGTAACATGTATTTCTATGAATGCAGTAAAGGAATACCATAAGTGGGAAGTATATCCCCATGACCTGCAAAAGGGTTAAAGCACAATCTTCCTTCCTCCCATCCCCTGGACTCAACCTATGCTAACCTCTGTTCCTTTTCCCCGTTTTGTCCTATACCCGTTTATTTCTTAATTTTTTGTAATTTATTTTGTTATAGTTCTCTTTTTACTTATTATTATTATTCATCTGTCCGTGTCCCACATACTGCTTTACTTATCAATATTATAAACAAAGCTGTACCTCAGCAACGGTTATGATAGCTAATTAATAAAATCAGTCAATTGTGGTTTTAATAAACCTTTACCATGGTTTCAATGGATTTAAACCTCTCTTTTTCAGAAGTACATGGAACTAAAAATTCATATTAAAACAAACATTGCTGTAATCAAGGGAATGTCAAAACGACTAAAACCATCAGCCCATTTGAAGAGATATACTCTCACCTGTTCAATCAACATAATTGTTTATTAAAACCACAATTTCTGGTTGACTGATTTTATTACTGTGCTATGTTTACCATTCAGGCTATATTCTTTGCTTTGATGCTGCCACAGTAAGCATGATGATCAGTCGTGCCATCTTTGGTTACCTTTCCCTTTTTGGTGTTCTGGAAAACACAGGGATTTTTTCTCTAGAAATCTCAGGGAACTTTTGTATTTTTCCACAAGAGAGAGAGAGAGAGAGAGAGAGAGAGAGAGAGAGAGAGAGAGAGAGGAGGGGGGGGAGCTGAAAAAAACTTTGCTTCTGAGCAGATGTATTTGCTAACCTTCTGGTCACCTCCCTGCTTTCCTGCAATTATTGTTCACCTTCTTGAAGTACCTGCAATTATTGTTCACCTTCTTGAAGTACCTGCTACCAGAATTCCCCACATCTCCCCTCTCTCTCTGTCAGTGCAATGCAGCAGCCAAAATCAGGTAATGCTGGCAGTCGAATGGCCACCAGTGTTTGTAAGCGAGGAATGTTGATGTTTAATGCAGAGAAATATGATTCCAAATCGTTCCCTCCATTGACTACTTCATGGGAGGAATGTTGGGCCAAAGACCTGCATGAGCCTTTTTCTCCCAAATTACTTGCATATTCAAGAACTGATGGGGATTCCTTTCTGTCTACAAAGAATCTTTTCTTTGTAACAGCATCTAGAAGATAAATTTGGAGAAGTGGGTCAAAGATGAGAAATTGATCAGTTCCAATAAAGACAGCATCCCCTGTCCAGTCAGTAGGGTTGCCACTGGTGTGTTCATCTTGTCCTTTGAGGGTGATTCTTTACCTGAAAAGATCAAGGTGATGATGTCTGATGGGATGTGAAGCGTTACATCCTCCTCCTCCTCCTCCTCCTCCTCCTCCTCCTCCTCCCCCCCCCCCCCCATGTGGTGTTCCAAGTGCTGGAAATTCAGTCTCATGTCTTCCCACTGTAACTCCAGTCCTCTACGTAGTCTGTGGGTGCTCATTACTTTTGGAGTCTCCTTGTATCCCATGTCACATTTGTGTCAACTGTGGGCAGCACCATTCTCTATGCGTGCCAGACTGCAGCTTTCCTACTCAAAGAGAAGGTCATGGAATTCAATACTCTGGATAAACTGTCCTACACGGAGGCATTGAAAAAATGAGTGTGACTCCACCCTGTGCAAATAGTCTCATCTTTTGCTACGGTCTCATTGTCATCACCCTCTTTGGAAACAACCTTCTTGAAACTTGCGCCAGCTAGAGAGCCTGTATAGGGAGAGAATGGCCATGCGTAAGACCGCTCCTTTTTGGCTGAGAGCCCAGAACGCCATGTTTTTACCAGATTTGGTGGGTTTTACATGTGAGTCAATAGCTACAGTGTGCGTTTTTGTACTGCGGAGTGTCTTAAAAACTTTTGAGGGCGATTTCACTGTACAGTTACATACAAGTTGTATTACGGTAGGCAGTGCTCCACTTTAGCACGTCTTTTGGCGGTTCTACTTATGTAAATTAACCTGTTGTTTGTTGGTCGTTGACGATAACCTTAGAACTTCACGGCAATTTTTATGATTATACGTTTGTTTGAAGAGATTTACTGAGTGTAATTAATAATGTGTATTACACAATCATTAATGGCAGATAAGAAAAATGCCTCGTTGTTCCACTGTTGGCTGTAAAAAATGAAGTAAAGATTATTTTATGATGCTTGTGTTCACAAGAATGAGGAAAAAAGGGAACAGTGGGCGGTGAAAGTTAACCGATAAAGTGGGGACCGTAAAAGCGACTTATAGAAACCAATGAATTAATCCTGTCTTTGTAAAGTAAATAATTTTGGCTCCCCCCTCCCCCCCCAGCCCACACAAAGAAATGCACTAATCAATTTCAGTAACAGAACTATGCTTCTCGAAGTAGTGTAGTGATTGCGTGCTGAATTTATGTGAAGGTCGCATGTTCGAATCCGGTAAAAATTTTTTAAACAGCTCTTTCTAGCTTTTTGTTAGTTGATGGTCTGGTTTTTGACTTGTCATACTACAAGGTGTTTTAACATGGCAATGGCACCTCCGCCTTGGCTGTGTATTATTGGCTATTCACAATCCTATAAGTGGTTATGGGATGTGACGTGAGAAAGGGAGGGAGGCGGGACTATTGACTCATTGTAGATGTTCAGTTACCTAGTTTGAGTCTGTTTCTGCTGTTTCACTAGAGATAGTATTGGTATTTTTCCGATTTCTGTGATACAGTGTCCCCAAAAGTATCTACAGAATGACGTTTTTGGTATTTCCCAGTATAGGAAAATGTTACAACATTGACAACACGCTTAAAATTCATTATATTGGGGTGGAAAGCGATAATCTTGTACTAATTTCAGCTATGGATATGTAGACAAAAAATTCTGAAATAGCATTATTTTCTTTGAGATACATAACATGAAATATCTCTCTTACTTAGTAATCAAATGCCAGTTGTTGAAATTACCAGAACATTGTATAATATGGTATTAACATTTGACAGTCATAGAAATTGTTTCACGAGATTTATTTGCTTACAAATTTATTAGGAGTGTATGGACATAGATGAATGGCATTTCTTTAACCACGTACTGATTAGTAAGCTAGAAGATGTGCTTAGGTGTCTTGGGTGGAACTGATGCCTTATTTCAATCATCAAGTAGCTGCACTTCCGCCAGGGGCGCTATGTAAACGCACATTCCATGCACAGTCTGGTAAAAACATGTTGGACACCAGCTGGTTGGGCACTCTCTCCCTATATAGGCTCTCTAGCTACAGCTAATGTGGGCTCTCAGGGTCACCAGAGTCCACTTGCTCCCCTGATGGTTGGGGCCTTCTCCTGCAACCTCAACACCTGTTTGGGAACAATCCACCTCCAACAACTGGGGACACCAGTCCCCATCCCTCAACCAGAGGGCTTCTCTCACTAGGAAAGGGGTCCCTCTGGACACTACCTTCTGATGTTTCCACCAGTAGAATGGAGGCCACACGCTACTGGTTGAAGGCTTCCCGATCATCATCAATCTAGCCCTCCCAGCATTCGAAGCCAAATGATCAGTGAGAGCCTAAGAATAAGAAGTTGCAGAAGAACAAAAGATCTTCGGTGGCTTCTATGCCACAGCACCCATCTTCACCTTCTGAGGACGAAGAGGAGACTTTTGTATCCCCTAAGGACTTAGCCCTCATTGACTCTGCAGAGTCCCTGGATCTTCTTATTCTCAACCAGTGGCATCAGGTGATCCTGCAGAATAGTCTTCCCAGTCTACTCATGGCCTTCTATCTAACTAAAAATTTAATTCTCCAGTGGAATTGCAATTCCCCCCCCCCCTTTTTCACCCCAGCTTGGATGAGATATGAAATTTCTCAGTATTTCATGTGCTTTTTGCGTCTTCCTGCAGGAATATAGGTGCACTTCAATGTGGATCCCGACCCTGCATGGCTATCGAGGGTACTATAAGGAATTGTGCCGATTATGACAAGGTGTCAGGGAGTGTATGCATATTTGACCTCCTGTGCCCCTTTAAACACCTTCAGAGGTTGTGGGTGTCAGTCTAATGACCACAATGTAAATTACAATCTGCAATGTGACTTGAACATCCATCACCATTTGTGGAGTGGAACTCTGATGACTGGCCAAGGTAGAGATGTTGAGAATTTATCATCTCGGCTCGACCTCTGCCTTTTAAATACTGGTGCTCCCATGCATTTCATTGTAGCACATGGCACCTACTTGGCCATTGACTTATCTGTTTGCAGCTCTGGCCTTCTATTATATGTTCACTTGCGAACCCATGACAACTTGTGTGGTAATGACTGCTTCCCAATCTTCTTGTCACTACCCCAGCATCAGTTTCCTGGACACCTTCCACGGTAGGCATTAAATAAGGCAGACTGGAAAGCATACACCTCTGCTGCCCTCATTGAACCTCTCACAGTCAAAATCTACATCTACATACATACTCCGCAATCCACCATAAGGTGCCTGGCGGAGGGTACACTGTACCACTACTAGGCATTTCCTTTTCTATTGGACTCTGAAATAGAATGAGGAAAAAAAGAATGCTATGCGTCCATACGAGCCCTAATTTCTCTTGTCTTGGTGATAACTGCACGAATTTACGTAGGTGGCAGCAAGATCGTACTACACTCAGCTTCAAATTCCGGCCCTCTAAATTTCCTCAACAGAAATTTATGAAAAGAACATCGTCTTTCCTCCAGCAATCCCCAACTGAGTTGCCGGAGCATTCCCATGACATTTGTGCATTGGTTGAACCTACCAGTAACAAACCTAGCTGCTCGCCTCTGATCTGCTACGGGTCCCAAACACTTGAGCAATACTCAAGATGTGGTTGTGCAAGTGTTTTATAAGTGGTCTCCTTTACAGATGACATACATCATCCCAAAATTGTTCCAATAAAACGAAGTCGGCTGTTCGCCTTACGCACAACTGTCCTTTACAGCACACTGCCCCCCTGTGGTATTTAATGGCCCATTCACTAAGTGAGAGTTTCTTGGTGCCCTTGCAAATCCTGGGCCAGACTGAATCTGTAATCAAATATTGAAACTCCTGCTAGCGGAGTCCAAGCGACATGTTCCAGCCATGATTAACTGCATTTGGGGCGATGCTGTATTCCTGTTACAGTGATCAGAGTGTATCATCGTCCCAGTGCTCATACCTTGGGGGCGGGGATTCCTTGATGTGGATAGCTGTCGGGCCATCAGCTTAACTATCATTCTACGAACTGCTAAAATGTATGGTGAATTAGCAGTTTTTCTGGCTCCTCGAGTCTCTTTCCATACTGGCTCCATGTCAGGGTGGATTCTTGGTATACCTTGAGTCTGCCATTGGACACCCGTTTTAAGATGCCAGCACCTGGTAGCTATCTTTTTTATTTGACGAAGGCCTGGCAACACCATATTACACAAATGGCATCTCTCAAGGCTTTATCCAAAAGTTTATATAACTCCTTACCTTCCCGGTCGATGCCTTCCGTATTTCCTTGTGTATTTGGAAGAATGGGGTCCACAATGCTCTACATTGACCATAACCCTATTTTTAGTGGCCATTAATGGCCCAGCAGCAACACTAGGGTCATCAGTATCTCCCTCATTACAAGCTGATGACTTCTGTATATATTTTAGTATGTGTCTTGTTGTACTTAAGGCATAGTCACGGGCACTCGCCCATGGTTTTAAGTTATCTGCAGCAAGACCTGTGTTATGCACTCCTGTCAGTGTCGGACAGTCCACCCACATTCAGATCATTACATTATGTGACTTACTCATTGTAGGGATACTTATCACGTTTTGGGACTGGCCTTCAACACCCATATAACATTCATCAACTTAAACAGAAGTGCTGGCAGCACCTTAACATCCTTTGGTGCCTCGGCAATACCACTTGGGCTGCGGTGCAGACTGCAATACACTGCTGCAACTCTGCAAATATCTTATGCTGTCATGACTTGACAGTGGGGTAGAGGGGTGTTGCAGATGGTTGAGGCTCACCCTCAGTGATGCAGATGCTGGACCCAATCCATCGCTATGTAATTAGGCCTGTGACAGGATCTTTCAGAATGAGCTTTGTGAACAGACTCCTCCTGGAGGCTGGGGTGATTCTAGTCTGTAACCTTAGGGACTGATGACCAACATAGTTAAGTCCTTTAGATTTACAAACATTTGAACATTTTTCTCCCAAACTTGGTACACATGCCTCTTACTGTCTGGAAAGAACTTCTGTGGTGGTTAAGAACCACCTACCTTGCAAAAGGATTGTGATGAGTGTGAAAAAGGAGTGATTCATGACATGACAATAGTATATATTTTCCAAGAGTGCTTACTTATTTGCAATTAACTCTACCCATAGTTTCAGACCTTTGGTAGACACCCTCCACAAAATTATGAAAGGAAAAAAAGTTAATTGTATAATAAATTTCAGCTTTTCACACAGTAAGACTGCCCATCAGGCATGACCTTTTCATTTATTACTAAATCTATTTGCAACAATTTAGGCAATATGATCTTATAAACACTGAGCCATTTCAAAATGAAACAGCAGATAAAAATTTAGAAGAGATACAACTGAACTGTGTGTACAGTTTTTTATTAAATATGTTCTTTATATGTGGGGAGCAACATGGGTATGAAGGTCCTCATAAAGCCCTTAATCAATTTTACTAAACTTGGAATACACACTACTCACTATCAAGAAAGTGGGGGTCGAACTAGAAACCTGCTATTATTGGTGTGGGGTTGATACCAAGGAGAGAGAAGGGGGAGAATTATGTGCACAAATAGAGTGGAAATGAAATAATAGAAGATGTAGGGGGAGGAGGATTTGGATTTGTGGGGGGGGGGGGGGGGGAGGGAGGAGATGAACTAACAGAATACTGGGGTAAATACATACCCAGTCAATCTTGGGTAACAAGCTAGTATTTAATATATGTTTTCTCAGTTAATAGGTCTAAGGAATGTAATGTTAAATAAATACCACTGTAAATGACAGCTAGAGTACAAACATATTTTCAATTTGATGAAGTGTTGCTTTTTTTAAAAACAGAATTACATTTTCGCACATTGAGCTTCCACATTTGATCTATAGGTTACACAAATAACTATTAATCTCCCTCATTGTCTCCTGCTGTTTGATAACTGAGTTTTGCCAAAACTTAGTGGCAGGTGTATTTAATTACTTTTCACTAGTTTAAGAGAACGAAACAGTTGGAAGCACTAATCCTCAACAATCTTTGTAACCTTCTCAAGTATTTAAAATGTTAAAACTTGCATGTACAAACTAGGGCCAAATTATTTGTGCATCAAGTCTGCTGGTGGATAACTACCACAAAAGCAATTGCAATGTACATCTAGTAGTAATTACTTGATTAAGAGACTTCAATGCTTGAAATACTTCACAATCTAAAATAACAACTAGGATTCCTTTCAAATATTGTGTATAAGGGTAATGCAGATTTAACAATTCATGTGTCGTTTATTTCTGTGTATATCTTTTCTTCAGTTAGATAACTGTTCCCATAAAATGTGCAGTTTGTTCTCAGCATAATAATAAAATAAAAATTTTATTTGATTTTACTAAGAGGTTTTCCCTGTGGCTGTGGTATTTCTCCTGGTTCACTTTAAATTTTTAGTTGTGTTTGTCTTTATTCCAAGAAAGAAAAATTATTTATTTTAACCTCTGGACTGCTGACAGTGTTGAAGTTACAAACATTTTACATCCGTGCAATACATGCGTTTTAGCACACCTCATTCATACGTGTATTCACATATCTCATTTTGATTAATGTATATACAAATTATATGTTTTAACACATATTTAGTGGTCCTCCAATAGTACTGTGATGCTGCACTGTTCCATTCGCTTTGTAACGTTGGCAACAACCACCAGCTATTACAACTTGGTAGTCTCCAATGGCAACAAACTACTTTTACCACCCCAGAAGCTGTTGTAAATTATTACTGACAACAGCCATTTGCATTTATTTGCACATTGAGTAACAGTACTTCTTAATAAATACAGAGGAACACTAATACCCGGTGGCCACAAAATCACAATTTGTGTGCTGTTAAATATTAAAAGTTTGCACACATTTTTTAAAATATAAAATGTTGCCAAAGCTTATGTCATAGATGTTAAAATAATTGCTTTTAGAGAAGGCACATATCCCATATTAATATTAATATAGTAAATAACTAACACTTAGAAAGATTTATTGACTTCTCAGACACTACATAACAGATAATATTGTTCTCTCTCATGTGTAGCTTCGCACCATTAAAACAATTACTTAAGGCAGGAACATCAATAATGGAGTATAGATAGCAACTCATCATAAAGGTGACGCCTGAGCTGCACACAGACATAACTGCACATGGCCACCATCTCTGGCCCTCCAATGCAATAAGCATCTTGACAGTGAGTGAGGAGAGGAAAGAGCTGCCATCCATTCCACATCAAAAATCCCTCCCATACAGCCTTGCCACCTGTGGACGGCAAATTGGCAGTGATGAGAAGTCCCTTGCCCAATATGCTGAAGGCCTCACCTTCACAGACCTCATAATCCTGAACTAGTCCACAAACAGATTTTCCCACAGACATCACCAATCTTCCCTCCACCCCCAGAAACCAACCATAAAGAAGTGTCCCTCTTGTCATCCAATACCACTCTAGATTGGAACAACTAAACCCCATCCTTTGTCAAGGCTGTGGTTATCTGTCATCATGGCCTGAAATGAGAGACAGCCTACCCAAGATCCTTCAAACTTCTGTAAATGTGGTGATCTGTTGTCCACTCAACCTCCACAACATCCTAGGCTGTTCCTAAACCAACCCCTTACCACAGAGATCATATTCTTGGGGAAGACACTGATGCAATGCACCTGCATAATCCACCCACTCAGCAGGCTGGACCAAATATAAAAGCAACTAAGTGATTTACCAACTTTGCTGCAATCATTGCACAGCCACAATCATTGCCATGACAACAAAGCAGCTGTCCATCAGGATGAATGCCCACCATTAGACTGTGGCGAAAAGCAAGATAGTTCACCCTGTGGCACAGCATGCAGCTGAAGACAACACACTCAATTTCAGTGACTGCTCTACAACCCGGTCCACCTGGACCCTCACCTACACTAACAGCTCTTCTGCACTGCACAGATGGAAGTCGTTCCTACAAACATTCTACAGTTCTGTAGGGTCAATTGAAGTCTGCAATATGACCCATTGGCTTTCTGACCAATGATATTATATCTGAGTTAAAGACAATAGTTTGTTTACAAGCAAAACATACATTATAGATTAAGATTTTGTGTTTAAAAAGTGGTCTGTAGCTTCTGTCTGATGGTTAGGTACAGGTTAACAGAGTATTCCCACCCTCCCCTCCCCCCCCCTGCAAGTGAGCACTGAAGGCCTGAATTTTTGGGCTGAGACCTGTGATTGATGGTATATTTGGTAATCTGTACTTTATGATGATAATCACAGATTATTTATTATCTACAATACATAAGTATTACAATATTATCCCACATGTTTATAATTGTTGATAGTGTTTGTTTTATTAGTTGGTATATCTACATAGCATATCTTGTGATACTCAGATATGACTTCATTGGTCAAAGCCGACTAATTGTATTCCCAGTATCTAACCAACGTGGTCTCAGTTATCATGCCAAAGGCCACACTGACTGTGGTTTGATGGTGTGGCATATGCCACAGCGGACTGCCGACCAGCTTAACAGCAGCAGCTGCTGCATCAGTTGAGCCACTGTGGCAGTGGCTGGAACCTCATTATTGCCTACATAGTGCATTGTAGACGATTTGGCAGCACATTTTATACAATCATTGTGTTTTTTGAGTAGAAATAATAGTTCAGACGGGGAACAACTCTTTCTCTTACTAGTGCTACAAAATGGTACAAAGAGAAGGAAATGTTGCGTGCATGATATCAGTAAGAGGAGGGGAAGTTTAGGAGAATGCCATCATCTCTGTGTTAAACTAAAGTCCTATTAAGACAGTTTTTCAAATATTTTCGTATGTTCCAAGAATGTTTTAAGGAACTCCACCTCCAGATAAAAGTGAGCATCAAAAAGGGTATAACGAACTGGCAGAAACCTATTGATACAAGGCAAAGACTAGCCATTTGTTTGAGGTAGCTGATATTTATGTCTAAGACTGTGTGAAAGTATTTTTTTCTTTCATCAAATAGTTACCTTAGTCGAATGTGAAAGACTGTATAGTGCAGGAAAGTCGCAAATCCCAAAACTGCGGTTTTTAATTTTTTACACAAAAACTAATACTTTAAATGAAAAAGTAGGTACACAGCTGGATATAGTTTTACTTCCTTTACATAAAACAACTTTTTAAAGGCAGAATAGAGAACTCGATAATTGAGCCCCCGAATTTCGTCCCGTGGATGACCATCGCAGACAGGAGCGGCGAATCTGTATTTTGAGACAACTCGGTGTCCGCTGCACTCCATGTGTCGAGCCAGCAACGGCTCAAGATTCGCGCTTTTCCACGTTCTGTGAAGCCAGGTTTAAGTTCCCCCTTCCCCTACTCACTATCCTGTATCTCTTTGCAATTGATATCTTCCTTCCAACAATGTGTCGCTTTTTTGTATATTATTTTTTGTATTTATGTTTTCCTATAATGTTTCAGTATCTCTTATTTTTATTTATTAAAGTCCCCCACCCCAATGCGCGCGCATGCACACACACCCTTCTACACCTCCACTTTTTCGCTCCCTTTTGCTTTTCTGCACTGCATCTCTCATTCTCACCTATCACAGAATTTACAATTTGTCATACAACACGGAATGTACCATTCCCACCCTTGCCCATCATCCTTCCCTCTACATTCCACTGTCAAGACGCTTGTTGTGTTGGAGCAACCAGAGATCGTTTGGTCATATGTGAGTTACGTCTGAGTGAATGATATGCTTCCTTTTCTAATGAAGGACATGTCCAAAAATTTTAAGTTGTGTGAATGTGAATGTGATTTTTTTTCCCGGTATGCCAAATTGTGTGCCATACACATCTCACATAAACAGTGCTTCATACTGATAATATCATCAAAACAGTATAAAAAACTAAACCATTATGCTGCTTTTGTTTAATGAGCAGGCTTACATCTCATCTTTATGTTACAGTGTTTAAAAAACTGATGCCTGAAATGTACTAATCCACAAGATTTCACAGGCTATATTATAGGTGCTACCATTACCTTATTTACTCTGAGTAAAGTGTGCTAAAGTGATCTTGCATAATTCTGTCTGTTGTAACGTTATATAAACACCTTGTTTAGGTATGCCTTTAATGGCTAACATAATTCTTTCAAACACCTTTAAGTTTTTGGGTTACATATTACAAATGTAATATCTCGAAAAAGTCTTTGAATGAAAAACATACTAATTAGATTACTTTCTTCTTTCCAGATTCTTGATGACAAAAATGTTCGCAGACGATTTCGTGCAAGTAATTATCAATCCACTACTCGTGTTAAGCCATTTATTTGTACAATGCCTATGCGGCTGGACGATGGATGGAATCAAATACAGTTTAACCTAGCAGATTTTACTCGTAGAGCATATGGGACAAATTATATTGAAACCCTCAGAGTACAGATTCATGCAAATTGTAGAATAAGGAGAGTTTACTTTTCAGACAGATTATATTCTGAGGATGAACTGCCAGCTGAATTTAAATTATTTCTTCCAATTCAAAATAAAGCAAAGGCATAGTTAACAACATGGATCGACTGAAGCAGATAATGTACTTTTCGGAGACTTGAGTGATTGAAACTCGGACACTGTTAATGGAACTGTACATCATTATTCTGACTGAAGATGATTCTCACTTAAGTTCATAATTCATTATTACATAAGTGGAGTATGTTATTGTAACAGCATTTCTATGTTACTTATTCTGTACAACAACAACAACACTCAAAAATATTTGTCAGAAAGTAACAGATACAAAATGAATGACTGAATGCTTGTTAACTATTAAGCTGTAGTTGGTACACTCATTAATTCTTTCATACATACATACATACATACAAAAACAGTTATGTTCTTTAGTTTCATTAAAAAGTTGATGGGACGGAAAATAATCTGGAGTGCTTTCATATTTTAGTTGACCCCTTGTTACACATTAATTGTAAAAGTTGAAGAACATTAATGTTCTTTGGTGAATATTAATAACTTCATGAATTATTCAGTTAGATGTTACCTATCTTCCTTATAAATAGAACAGCACAAATTGTACAACTGATCCAATTTCCGTTAAGTTTAATTTGTGATAATTTTATATTCATAAGTTTTTATGCCAAAACTACAGATTAATAATATAAGAGTTAAAAAGTAGTGTGTCAGGAGTAAAACTGTGACTAGCTTATAAGAGAGTTTATGGCAAAACTGATACATGTTTATATCTAGACAATATGATTATATTTTATTCATAATCATTTGCATTTAACATTATTTTATTCTGTCTTGTGAATCTGTTATCTTGATAGGTGTAAACCAGCTGTTTTCCATATTTATTATTTTCCTTGTAAAATGTTGTTAATAAAATCTCTTTTTAAAATCATGCCACTTTGATTTAAAAAAGGCTTACTTTTTATGGAAATTCAGATGAAATCAATCAAATCTGCCACAAGACACACATTATTTTTTTTTTCTTTTTAAGTTTTTGTTTGGAAGATATAAAGTTGTGAATCCTTCACAATAAAGCAAATGTATGCTGTACAGATATATAGTGTACATGTGAGGTATGTAAAGCCATATTCTTACTTTTAGATCTTTGTTATTTTGTGTCAATTAGAACCACAGTTGTGTATTTTCGTTGTACATTTATTATTAGTAATACAGTGACGTACAGACAGAGAACTAAATGACAATGAACATAACTCTAATCAGATTTAGCATTTCTGATGTCTTGGCATGCTAGTGTACCACGGACAGGTTTTTGTTGCAGTTATTACCACTTTCAAACCTGGTGACAGGTTTTCTGATTTAGGTGAAAAATTAAGGCAGCAGACAGTGAACCCTGGCACCGCGGTGGAGTAGCTGAGTGGTCTAACTCGCCTCGCTGCGGAGCACGCGGTTGCTCGCTGTTGGGGGTTTGAGTCTTTCCTGGGGCATGGGTGTGTGTGTGTTTGCGTTTGTCCTTACGTTAGTTTACCTTAGTTTAAGTAATTTATAAGCTACGGACTGATGACCATGCAGTTTGGTCCAATAGATTTTCAAACGTTTTATTTTTGAACCCAGGCATTAGGGTAAGGCCCTGGAAACACAGAGTTACTTTTATGCCCTTCCCTTGCTGCAAGAAATGTGGCTAAAGAGAGAAAATATTGATCACAAAATCCTACTGTTTCTTCTGCTTTTTTAGAGACAAATTATAGAAAACTGGAGTAAATGAAAACCAAATAAAGTTGGGACATATATTTTAATAAAGAGCAGAGTGAACAACCGTATAAACAAGAAAGTTGAAAACAGTGGTAAGATTTTCTAAATATAAATATGTTGTTATAGTCATCACTTCAACACACGAGGAGCACGTTGAGGTGCTATGCTACAATGCGCGAGACTGTTTCCTGTTGGGGATTTGAATCCCCCCTCGGGCATGGATATTTGTCCTGTCTTTAGTATAAGTTAGTTCATAAGTAATTTGTAAATTTAGGACTGATGACCCCGCAGTTAAGTCCCATAATCTTTACAAACATTTGAACATTTTTGAATCATCAGTCCAAACATACTTTTGATGGAGGTCAACCTACCGGTCTGTTCTGCACATTTCTCTTTGTCTCTGTACAATCCCCACGACCTATATCTACTTATATACATGTGACATCTGTTCCGAAATTTATGTTCATATTCGCAGAATACATGACATCAACTGCGAATGGGCGAAGTTGAAAATATATACCCAGCCGGTAATTAGTTTCTGAAACTACGAGTTTGATTACTGTGGGCAAGGTAGAGCTGGGAATTTGTGTCTGGTGGGAGGCATGCTTAGGTAGTCCTTGAAGGTGCGGTAATCACTGTGTCCCCAGTGGTCAACGCAACTGCCTAGAAAGTGGGAGACCTGAGTTCGAATCCCAGCTGGGTACACATTTTCAGCTTCGCCCATGCACAGTTGATGTCATATATTCTGCAAATATATCTACTTACTTACTACATCTATATTAATACTCTGCATAGCAGTGACATTCATGGGGGAAAAGATACTTCCCACATTAGTAGGGATTCTTTCACTGTGGAAAGAATAATTGTTTAAATGCACTTGTGTGGCCCTTAATTAGTCTTGCCCTCACAATTGCTGCATTGGAGGTTGTAGTATATTCCTTGAGTCATTATTTAAAGCCACTGGGATAATTCACCTCTGTGTTGCCTTGTCCGATTCCTCTTTTATTTAAATTGACTACTCTCATGAACCATAGACATTGCTTTCCGTGGAACACTGTTGCTACCAAGATTGGATGAAACATATCGATGAACAATAGCAATTGTCAGACACCAGTAAATGGCGAAAAAATAGTGTGCCCACACAGTCCTTTAAAACTTTTGGTTTTGGTATCAAGAGATGAGGTGGACACCAGATCTGTTTCCTTTGGGTAAGCTTTGGACGAGCCTGTTTTGTCACTTGGAGTACTAACCCTAACAGTTGCCCTTGTGTAATGCTATTAATGTTCTCTACTTTGGTAGTGTCTATCCTAGATGATGTAACACCCTGGCTATTGTTATGGAAACCTATTAATGCTCTCTGCACAAGTCTCCAACTACTGTTGGTGTGCATTACAATAAGTAGCTATTTCAAAGTTATTACTTCTCTGAGTGCCGTGTATGGTAAATCCTACCAAGTCTCACAACTATCACCACTCATGGATGCCTAGTAACAGTGCTGAATCATGAGATCACCTGCCTTCACTGGAAGTCCATCTTCTGAACTTTCTCCTAACTGCTTAGGTAGGGCAGACTGACTCGCCATTCCTCCTTCCTATTCTAGAACACAACATGTAAAAATGTCATTATTAGGTCCACTGGTTGGCATCCTGGTCTCTTCTCTTCTTTCTCAACTTGTGTTTTGTGTCTGTAGTGCTGTTGCCCGATCGGCAAGCCGGTGCTTACTTGACGTACTCTGAGCTGAGTGGATGGCCTCTGCCATCACTGGTTCTGGGTGGAGGAGAGGCCTCTGGTGACACATCGCTGTTTCTCAGAAGGAGTGGCTGCCGTTTGGTCACAGTGTCTTCTCCTTTGTTTCTCTTATTTGTGAAGTATTCCACTTGCTCTGAATTCCCCAAAGTTGTCTGCTGCTCCTTCCTGCTGGCTTTGCCATTTCATTCGAAAGTTCTGCAGCTGCACCAGCTTAAACATTGCCTTCCTGTAGTGGCCATATGTCAGCATTTGATGCAAGTCAGCACTGTGCAAGTGTTTCACACATGACCCTCATGCTGGCAACTGAAGTACTGTGACGTCATAGAGTCCTGCCGTGAGAAGTTCTATTTTAACTATGAAACTTATGAGGTTTGTCACCTTGAAGTGGTCAGTAGTGATATCTTGTATTTTCTTCCATTGGTGCACCTTTACCCAGGCACCCTAGTCGTTTCTCAGGAGCACTTGGTGGATGATGTTGGTGTCAAGTATTCATGGAAGTCTTTTACAGTAAGGCCTTAACTTGAGAGTACTTCTTTTTAGTTCATTCCTAAGAGTATCAGGCTGTTTTTCAGACTTTTCTTCAATGTGGGTTTGTAATTCATGGAGAATGTGCGAATCTACAGTACAGCTTTGGTGATTCAACCTTGATTTCCCTAAATCACTAGAGACAATTGCTGGTGTGGTTCTATTCAAAGGGCATGGAGAACTTCCCTCTCTATCCTTAAAACAACAACATTGGAGTGTGTGCTCTATCTCTAATGACCAAGATGTCAATCTTCCCTTCCCTTCGATGTCATAAAGGAGGTTATCTAAAAGATCATCGCCTGTGTAGCAGATGTACATAGGACTGAGGTTGGGGATGAACCTATCCTTCAGCTCTTCTTTGCTGTTTTTTGTCCACACTGCACTGCACTGCAGATCTGCCTATCTTGTCCTCTGAGTAACATTGTATGTGGTCCTGTTGATACTCTGTGAGCCAGTCCACTGCTGCCTCATGTGACTTCTTTGTTGCCTTGCAACCTCTGTGTCATGTAGTGCCCATTCTGAGTGCAGCACCTTCATTATAACAACAATATTTGCTTTTTGGCTCTGTTGATTCACCCGCTCCCCTATCCCCCGTGGACTGAGTGAGGTGAAAGAGTTGAATAACATGAAAGTGAAGCAACGAGTGTGAAGGAAGTGAGACATGCTCGTCATCTATCTGCAGTTATTCAGTCTTTACATTTTACTGAAACTAATGGCAGAGCAAGGTGTCACAGAGCGTAGCACACTGGACTCCATTTGGGAGGACAGTAGTTCACATCCACCTCCGGCCATCCAGATTTAGGTTCTCTGTGAGGCAAGTGTTGGGATGTCGATCCTTCGAAAGGGTACAGTCAATTTCTTTCCCCAGCCTTGCACCAAAATCAGAGTATGAGCTGAGTCACTAATGACCATACTGTTGCAAGGATATCAAATGGTAATCTACCTTTTTTTTGTCTCAGGCAGGACTCAGATCAGGAAAGAGACAGCATTTGTGTGCATGAATGTGTATTTTCTTTTCATGTGGAATGCCTTTTTGACCAAAAGCCATATACAACTGATCTTTTCATTGGGCCTTTCAGTGGCTCCGCATGGCCTCTTTATGGTGAGTAGCAACACTGAAGTGTCCCTGACTGGCTTTTATTAGGTGCCCAGCCATTTCCAGATAATTCCTATTGGTATTTTACAAAATATGATGTGGAAATAGTTTCACCTGCCTTCTTTAGTGTTGGGATTACTACATTACCGGCCATTAATATTGCTACACCAAGAAGAAATGCAGATGATAAAGGGGTATTCATTGGACAATTATATTATACTGATTATATTTTCATGCAGTTTGGATGCATAAATCATGAGAAATTAGTACCCAGAACAACAACCTCTGGCCGTAATAACGGCCTTGATGCGCCTGAGGATTGAGTCAAACAGTGCTTGGGTGGCGTGTACAGGTACAGATGCCCATCAGCTTCAACACGATACCACAGTTCATTAAGAATAGTGACTGGCGTATTGTGATGAGCCAGTAGCTCGGCCACCATTGACCAGATGTTTTAAGTTGGTGAGAGATCTGGAGAATGTGCTGGCCAGGGCAGCAGTTGAACATTTTCTGTATCTAGAAAGGCCCATACAGGACCTACAACACACGGTCGTGCATTATCCTGCTGAAATGTAGGGTTTTGCAGGGATGGAATGAAGGGTAGAGCTATGGGTCGTAACACATCTGAAATGTAACGGCCACTGTTCAAAGTGCTGTCAATGCGAACAAGAGGTGACCGACACGTGTAACCATTGGCACCCCATACCATCATGCCAGATGATATGTCAGTTTGGCGATGATGAATACACGCTTCCAATGTGTGTTCACCGTGATGTTCCCAAACACGGATGTTACCATCATGATGCTGTAAACAGAACCTGGATTGATCCGAATAAATGACGTTTTGCCATTCATGCACTCAGGTTCGTCATTGCATACACCATTGCAAGCGCTTCTGTCTGTGATGCGGCGTCAAGGGTAACTGCAGCCATGGTTTCAGAGCTGATAGTCCATGCTGCTACAAACGTCGTCAAACTGTTCGTGCAGATGGTTATTGTTGGAGCGCGCCACTGCAAGCCGCGTCCCGTCCCTCCGCGACATCTAAAAGACGCGCCACGGCCGAGTCTGCCGCACGATGGCGCCGCCTCAAGGCCTGCAGCGCCGTCATGACTGGGCGAGCTTGTGGTGTGCGAGGTGTGCCTCAGTTCATGTGTAGCTATTGCCGGCCTCATATGTCAATATTAACTATGTCCGTGACTTGCCACCACCGTACCGTTCATATGTGTATTTGTTGTACCGTCCATGAGTGTTCAACAAATTATACTTTTACAACAGTATAATTGGCGACGAGTTTCGTTCTTACGCGTTTTTTCTGTTTGCGCTGGTTATGGATCCGGCGTTGCTTCAGTTACTGGAAAAGCAGAAGCAGCAGTTAGATCAACAGCAGCAACAACTTGTTTTGCTTACAGAGTTGATTACGTCTCCTCGTCCCGCTACGGCCCCTTAGCCGCCGCCCAAGGTCTATTCCCTCGCTCCTCCGGCTTTCCAAGAGTCTAAGGAAGACTGGGACTCCTACGTGCGGCGTCTACAGCAGCATTTTGCAGCTTTTAAGGTAACGGATCTGGACTTACAAAAGTCTTTCTTCTTGTCATGGATTGAGCCCGATACTTTTCGTTTACTACGAAAACTAGCTCCTCTGTCAGAGCTCGCCGAGTTGTCTTTTTCCGTATGTCGGAATTGCTTAGTTCTTATTATCGGCAGCAAACGCACGTGGTGCATTCCCGGCTGGATTTTCATCAAAGCAAAAAGAAACCTGGTCAGTCGTATCAGCCCTGGGTGGCAGACATCCGCGGTTTGAGTCGTAAGTGTGATTTTGTGTGTGCAAATTGTCAGCAGTCGTATGCAGATTACTTAATTAGCGACACTGTTGTCCATTCCTGATAGGGCTGTGCTGTTACAGGATCCCACCCTTGATGAGGTTCTTTCTATTGCATAAGCTTTTGAGGTGTCTAAGGCGGCAGCGGATCAGTTTGAGGAAATGGTAGAGGTGGTGGCAGTACAGTCCTCGCACCCCCATGGGCGTCGTTCTTCGCCCTCCTCTTCATCTTCGTGTTCTTCACGATTACCTTCCGTCGTTCCATACTGACAACGCGATTATCCCTCTTGTACGGATTGTTTTCATGCGCACGATCGCCCTCACTGCCCCTTCCGCCGCGCGCAGTGCGCGTCCTGCCGTAAACAAGGCGACGTGGCGGCTGTTTGTCGGACGTCTGCACGTGGTCGACCGCCGTATCCTGAAGAGTCCCAAAAGAGAAGTAAACTTTCTATCACACCTGGACAGGAGCGGATTACTTCTTCAAAGATTTATGTCACACTTCTAATTCAAAATCGTCCGTTCCATTTTCAAGTTGATACCGGTGTGTCTGTCTCTCTCGTAAATTTGGATACGTATTTGGCACTTGAGAAGCCGCCTCTTGTTAAAACTTCTTGTCGTTTGGTCGGCTATGTTGAACAGCCAATTCCTGTGCTCGGTCAGTTTACAATTGAAGTGGAGTACCAGCACGTAGTGCGCGCCGTCATGTTTTTGGCCGTCACAAGTGCGGCTTCAGAAAACATTTTTGGCGTGGATGCGTTCACGGCATATGGTTTCAGCATTCACGACGCTGTTCATCTTGTGCCTGACTCCATAACGTTTAATGAATTGGATTCCCTTTGCTGCGAGTTTGGAGCACTTTTCTCGGCATGTTTGGGAATGGCCATTGGTTATGAGGCACACATCACTCTCAAACCTTCAGCGGTTCCGAAATTTTGTCGCACCCGGCCTATTCCCTTTGCTTTGCGCCCAGCGGTTGGATCGGTTGCACAGTTTGGGTATCATCGAACCAGTTTCCTCTAGCTTGTGAGTGACACCTCTGGTGATAATAAAGAAACCCACGGGAGCCCTTCAGTTGTGCAGTGATTTCAAGTCTACGGTTAACTCGCAGTCAGTGATAGATCGTTTTCCCTTCCCCGCCCAGACGACATTTATGCGAAATTGGCAGGCGGTGAGTGTTTTTCAAAAATTGATTTGGCGGAAGCGTATCTCCAGCTTCCCTTAGATTCTGATTCTCAACAATTCATGGTTCTCAATACTCCTTTCGGGCTGTACCGCTACAAACGTCTGCCGTTTGGGGTCGCGAGTGTGCCCGCGATATTTCAACGGTTCTTGTAACAGTTATTGGATGACATTCTGTGCTGTGCGAACTATCTGGACGATATCATCATCAGCGGTTCCTCCTGCACAGATCACTTACACAACTTGCGGCTGTCGTTCATGAAATTGCACGCTATAGGCCTCAAATGCAGTCTTCAAAAATCACAGTTCTTTCAACCTGAAATTGAGTATTTGGGACACCTGGTGTCACGGGATGGCGTCCGCCCTAGGTCAGAGTTGGTTACGGCAATTGACCATCTTCCTCATCCTACGAATTTGTAGGAACTCCAGTCCTTTCTGGGCAAGGTCAGCTACTACTCCAAATTTCTTCCTAACGTGGCGGAGATCACACATCCTTTGAACGCACTTCAGAAGAAAGGTGGTCCGTTTGTGTGGTCTGCTGCTTGTGAGGCGGCATTCGCATGCATCAAATCAACGTTAAAGTCTTCACCTTGTCTCAGCACATTTACACCAGGCCGACAGACAGCCAGTCCTAGCTACGGACACTTCTCAGCACGGGATTGGAGCGATGTTAGCCCACAGAATGGATGATTTTTCCGAGCAGCCCATTGCCTACGCATCTAAGACGTTGTCAGATGCCCAATGTAATTATTCTCAGATTGAGAAAGAGGCTTTGGCGATTGCTTACACTGTTCGGAAGTTTCATGTGTTCCTCTATGGCATTAAATTCCACCCTATCATGGATCACAAACCCCTGGTGGCACTGTTTGGTCTGCATTCTCATCTTCCAGACCGGACTTCGCAACGTCTCCAACGTTGGGCTCTGTTTTTGAGTGCATATCACTACGAAATTCATTATCAGCCCTCGTTGTACCATGCCAATGCCGACGCCTTGTCCCGTCTGCCCATGGATCCCGACCCTTCCTTTGACAAAGACGAGGTGGCGATTTTTCAGATTGATGAACGTTTGCACGACACAGTTGAGCGACTTCCGATTATGGCCAATAGAGTCGTGCAAGCTACCCATCAGGACCCTGTGCTCCAGGAGGTGCTTAAGCATGTCACCACTGGGTGGCCTGAACGATTGTCCGCCAAAGAGGCTGGCCCTCTGCGTATCTATTTCCAGCTTCGACACTGGCTGTCAGTTATCGACGGTGTCCTCCTCCTTAATACCGATTCCGACAAGCCTCGTGTTGTTATTCCGTCCGACTTACGGGCTGGTATGTTAACTCTGTTACATCGGGGTCACTGGGGTATCACACGCATGAAGGTACTTGCACGCCGTTTTGTCTATTGGTCAGGAATTGATGCCTCCATCGAGCAGTTAGATCGTACATGCACTCTGTGTGCTACCCAGCAAGCTGCCCCCAGATGCACTTTTTCCCCGTGGCCTACTCCGGAGCCAGACTTGGCCGGCCCTTTCTGTCAGTCAATGTGATTCGTGATGGTAGATGCATTGTCTAATTATCTGTACGTCGTGCGTATGTGCTCCACTACGGCAAAAGATGTGGTCAGAGCTCTGGTACAGATCTTTGCTACTGAAGGCCTTCCTCGGATGCTCATCTCTGATAATCACAACGTCGTAAGTGCCTGGAAAAGTCATCCGCCGAGGCAGCGGTCCCCTTATTTCTTAGTACTTATTAAACAACACCAATTAATGCCCCTCAGGGGCTCAGCATTAATTTGCTGGGTACGGGCTTGGCGAACCCGGGGTCCTGAGCTGTGGGCTGTGTCGCGCCAACAGTCCGCTACACCGTTAGCTCTGTGCGTGCCTCAACGACCATCGTTCAGCGCGACGGTGGAACGTTGTACGTTTCAGAGCCCGGGGATCTTGGCTTAATCGCCCGGGTCGCGAGGACGGTACAAACCTCTATAAAAAACCCCTCAATCTCAAGGTGTGCTACGTGCTGAGGAGATGCATGGCTGTTGAGGTTGAACAGCCGCTAGCGAGCAACCTCTGAGGAACCTCAGTTGTATAAGGCTTACCCAGGCAAGCGGGGCTCTGCCTGGGTGGACCTTTAGTTCCCTAGCTGCTTGTGGGACCAGGATGAAACGAGCAATTAAAAGCGTGGCCGGTCGCGAAAACGGCTTCTCTAAGCGTGGTAGAGGAGATTATAATGCTGCTTGCTATGACCCCCGTTCGTTCCCTTCCCTAACCACACCGTGGGAGGAACGTCGGGCTAAATCTGCAAATGAGCCACCTTCTCCAAAATTTCTAGTGTGTAGCCGCACGGATGGTGAGACATTTACTTCTACAAAGCCTATCTTCTTTGTCGAACACCTTGAGGACAAGTATGGCGAAGTTTCCGGCCTGTCAAAGATGCGAAGCGGCGCAGTGCTCATAGAAGCAGCATCCCCGGCCCAGTCGCGGGTGTTACTTGCCTGCGACAAGCTGGGTGATGTCCCTGTGAGCATTACACCATATAAGTCGCTCAATATGGTCCAAGGTATCATTTTTCATAAAGACCTGCTGTTACAATCCGACGACGAGTTACGCGCCAACTTAGAGTGCAGAGGTGTCCACTTCATCCGGCGTGTCCATAGGGGACCAAAGGATCACAAGGTTGCCACCGGTGCTTTTATCTTGGCCTTCGAAGGCGATACCCTGCCTGAGAAGGTCAAGGTGATGGTGTACCGGTGCGACGTGAAACCTTACATTCCTCCCCCTATGAGGTGTTTTAAATGCTGGAAATTCTGGAAATTTGGCCACATGTCCTCCAGATGTGCTTCCACCGCTACATGCAGGGACTGTGGACGTCCAGCACACCCGGACGCTCCATGTACACCGCCTGCAGTCTGCGTTAACTGTGGTTTAAATCATCCTCCTTGTTCGTCGGATTGCACCGTTTTCCGTAAGGAACGGAAGATAATGGAATTCAAGACCTTGGACCGGCTTTCTTATTCTGAGGCTCGGAAGAAGTATGAGCGACCTCATCCCATCACCATGACCGCATCTTTTGCATCTGTGACATCGTCGCCATCCACCTTCGTGACTGCAGCAGACAATAGTGTTTCTGTCTCCACTGGCCGTCAGGGCCGTCAACTCAAGCCTGCCCCCACAGTGGTCGAGGGCTCCATTCCTCCTCCTGCTCCCAAGGCAATTGCTTCGGGAGCAGCCCCCAACCCTCCGTCGGTGAAGCGTCAACCTTCTCCGGCTGCCCTCATCCAGAAGGGGTCCCTAGGGACGCTCCCTTCTGCGGCTTCCGCCAGTGCCGATGCCGGCACAAGCCAGAAGCAGGCACCACCGCCGGCTGCTGGCCGCAGGGCGTCGGGCTCTCCCTCTGTCACTGAGACTGAGGCTGAGCCTGCAAAGCCCTTCCTTCCGGTGAAGCCCCCGAGGGATAAGAGGGTTCGACCGAAAAAGGAGAAGAAGGATAAAACCAAAGATTCCATGGTGGCCACGATGCCACCCGCTCCCTCCGCCTCTGCCTCTGAGGACGAGGTGGAGATACTTGCATCCCCCGAGGATATTGCTCTCTTGGATGCATCAGACTCGATGGATTTAGACGCTGATGCATCGCTACCGGTGGATGCAAAAGCTGCTGAGGTATAATACATTACATCCTTTCATTCATGCCTTCCCAGCTGTCGGACACTATCCTCCAATGGAACTGCGGCAGTTTTTTCACCCACCTGGCTGAGCTACGACAACTTTTGAGCGTTACACCTGCTCTCTGCATTGCCCTGCAGGAAACCTGGTTTCCGGCAATGCGGACCCCTGCCCTTCGGGGCTATAGGGGATACTTCTGTAATCGTAGCCAGTACAACAGGGTGTCAGGTGGAGTGTGTGTGTATGTCCTTACCTCTGTATATAGTGAACCTGTACCCCTTCAGACACCGTTGGAAGCGGTGGCTGTTAGGGTAAGGACAACACAAGAGATTACTGTCTGCAGTCTCTACCTCCCTCCTGATGGTGATGTCTCTATGGCTGTCTTGGCTGCACTTATCTTGCAACTCCCGCCACCTTTTTTGCTATTGGGGGACTTAAATGCCCACAATCCCCTGTTGGGGGGGGGGGGGGGGTCTACGATCTCTGGCCGTGGCAGAGTTGTCGAGGACCTGCTTTCTCAGCTCGACATCTGCCTCTTGAATACAGGTGCCCCCACACATTTCAGTGTGGCACACGGCACATTCTCGGCCATTGATCTGTCGATATGCAGCCACAGCCTTCCGCCATCCATCCATTGGAGTGTCCATGATGACTTGTGCGGTAGTGACCATTTTCCGATCTTTTTGTCACTCCCACAACGTCAGTCCACAGCATGCTCTCCTCGGTGGGCTCTTCATAGGGCTCACTGGGAAGGCTACACCTCTGCTGCCATCGTTGGCCCTCCCACACTCGATACCATCGATGTGGTGGTTGAGAGCGCCACGCAGTCCATATTGTCTGCTGCAGAAGCTACTATTCCTCGTTCCTCAGGGCGCCCACGGCGTAAGGCAGTGCCGTGGTGGTCGCCGGAAATAGCTGAGGCTATTAGAGATCGTAGGCGGGCCTTACAGCGCTGTAAGCGTCACCCCTCTCAGGAGCATCTCATTGATTTTAAACCAGAGTGATGCACTTCTGTCGGCGTCGGACCGTCCACTCGCACCCTGAATTTTATCTTAATGACGAACGACTTACTGTAGTGGAAACTCACCGATTTTTAGGACTGGTCTTTGACGCCCGGCTGACGTGGCTCCCCCACATTCGTCAGCTAAAACGGAAGTGCTGGCGCCATCTCAACCTTCTCAGACACTTGGGTCATACGACCTGGGGTGCCGACCGCTCCACACTGTTGCGGCTTTACACGGCGCTGGTGCAGTCCCGTCTCGATTTTGGGTGCATTGCCTATGGGTCTGCAGCACCTTCGGCACTGCACCTACTAGACCCCATTCACAACTGTGGGGTTCGCATTGCGACGGGTGCCTTCCGCACCAGCCCGGTGAACAGCTTACTAGTGGAGGCTGGGTTTCCACCCTTGGGGATCCGCCGCCAACAGCTACTTGCGGCTTACGCAGCCCATGTGTATTGCTCCCCAGGCCACCCAAACCGTCGTCTCCTCTTTCCTGATGTGGTAGTTCGCCCCATCAGCGACGCCCCAGATCAGGTCATACGATTGCCTATCGGGTTCAGTCCCTCCTGCAGGAGCTTGAGTCTTCTCCCCTTCCATCTTCCTATCGGGTCCGTGCCCGTACACCTCCGTGGTGTTTGCCAAGGCCATCTACTCGGCTGGACTTGGCCCATGGGCCCAAAGACTCAGTTCCACTGGAGGCGCTCCGCCGTCAGTTCTCTGCTGTCATAGCGGAGTTCCGTGGTTATGACCTGATCTACACAGATGGTTCAATGGTTGATGGCTGTGTGGGATTTGCCTATACACACGGTGACCATGTGGAACAGCACTCTCTGCCGAATGGCTGCAGTGTTTACACTGCAGAGCTGGTGGCCATTCACAGAGCTCTCATGCATATCCAGTCCTGCTCAGGCGAGTCTTTTGTTGTTTGCAGCGACTCCCTGAGCAGCCTCCGAGCTCTGGAGCAGTGTTACCCGTGGTCTCCTCTGGTGTTGGCCATACATGAGACGCTTCGTTCCGTTGAACTGTCTGGGCGATCAGTGACGTTCATCTGGTCTCCGGGTCACGTTGGTATCCCGGGCAATGAACGTGTTGACAGGCTTGCCAAGCAGGCTGTCGGTATGTCCTGTCTAGAGATCGGCCTCCCGGCTTCTAATCTCCGTTCATTGTTGCGCCAACGGGTACATCGGCTTTGGGATGCTGAGTGGCGTAGCCTGAACACGCCCAACAAGCTCCGGATAGTCAAGGAAACAATGGCAGCATGGCGCTCCTCCATGCGGGGTTCACGACGGGACTCGGTGGTTTTATGTCGCCTCCGCATTGGGTATACGTGGCTCACCCATGGACATCTCCTTCATGGTGAGGGTGCGCCCCAATGTCAGTGTGGCTCGCGCCTGACAATAGTCCACATCCTGTTGGACTGCCCCGTTTTAGCCGCGTTGCGGCGGAATTTTAACCTCCCTGTCATTTTATCAGATGTTTTAGGTGACGATGCTGCAATGGCAGATTCCGTTTTACGTTTTATGCGAGCAGGGGGGTTTTTATCGTTCTATCTAGCTGGAGATTTATTTGTGTTCCTGAGTGGATGACTTTTCCTTTTTTATTCTTCTGGTCGGTCAACCACAGACATCAACTTCTTTCTTGTCAGATGTCTTTGTGTGCTCATCTTTTCGTTTTGTGTCTTGTTATTCTTGCTGTTTTTCTTTATAGACTCAGTGGGACTCCTCTCCCACTTCGCAACTTTAAACTCTGGGCGTGTTATCTTTCATGTGTATGGCTTTCCTTTTGATGCCTAGAGGAGGAATGGGGGACTGATGACCATTGTAGTTTTGTCCCCCCTAAACAACCTAACAACAACAACAACACCAATTAATGGTTGGAGCCCGGTGGAGGTTCTCCACGGCTGCCAGCCCCGGAAGTTGTTGCACCTGCTGTGCCCGGAGGCCCGACTTGAGGTGCCCACCCACACTTGGTGTTACATACCAGGCAGGCCGCCGCCCAGGATGGAGACCAGGGGTAGTACGGCGTTTGCGTGGTCGACAGATGTGCGTGGTAGATGCAGACGGGGTGACGATCTCCCGCCATCTCAACCAACTACGTCCTCAGTGGAGCCCCACCCCACCACTTTCAGATCTCACAACTGTGCCTCTCGGATACCCCTCCGTAGATTCGGAGGTCGAGAGAGGAATCCGTCCGACATCACGGTGGTACCAGCCTCCTCCCGCCGATGGCTGTTGCACAGCAGCCTCTGCTGCATTCTCGCCCACATCCCACTGCCACGACGACGCCTTACCGTTGGAACCGACGTTGGACGAGGCACGGGGAAGTGGCGCAACGGATGGGCGTCCACAACGCCGACATTCGGCCGCTGATGATGGCGTCGAGATGTGGTCTCTCTCCCCATGGGTTGACGCTCCGGTCGGTGCCCCTCCGTCGCCCCCGCCTCCTGCCTGCTCGGGTGCTGTTACGGATGCGGCCGTGTTGTTTCCCGCACCGGCGGTGGGGAGAGCGCCAACAGGGGAGGCGACTTCCTTCAGTAGCGACATCAAGAAGCGACCGGCCTCTCCGCCACTGTCACCGGTGCTAGCGGGGACCCTGCCATGACCTGGTCGCCACTGGCGTGGGCACGTGCGCCCCTGCGTGCCCCCAGACTGGTTGGCCATGCAGCGACGGGCGGACGACATCCCCTCGGACGCTGATGAGGCACGGTTGCAGTCACCCCCGCCGCAGAGTCACGTTAGCGTCTCCCGTGACCTCCATGATCCAGTGTCGCCAGCCATCTTCTGCCTCCACCTGCGATGTTGGATTTCCGGAAGAGGGGAGGGATGTTGGAGCGCGCCACTGCAAGCCGCGTCCCGTCCGTCCGTGACATCTAAAAGATGTGCCACAGCCGAGTCTGCCACACGATGGCGCCACCTCTGAGGGCCTGCAGCGTCGCCACGGCCGGGCGAGCTTGCGGTGTGCGAGGCCTGCCTCAGTTCATGTGTAGCTCTTGTCGGCCTCATATGTCAACATTAACTGTGTCTGTGACTTGCCACCACCGTACCATTCATATGTGTATATGTTGTACCGTCAATGAGTGTTCAATAAATTATACTGTTACAACAGTTATTGTCTTGCAAACGTCCCCATCTGTTGTCTCGGGGGTCGAGACGTGGCTGCACGAACCGTTACAGCTTTGCGGATAAGATGCCTGTCATCTCAACTGTTAGTGGTACAAGCCCAGTGGGATCCAGCATGGTGTTCCGTATTGCCCTCCTGAAGCCACTGATTTCCTATTCTGCTAACAGTCATTGGATTCCCCCCAGGGGGTCCACAGCTCTTTTGTGGGTACATGTGTGGCGCACGGGGCCCCGAGCTGAGGCAGCCTTTTTTCCGCCCCAGGGTGCTTCACTCTCCCTCCCAGTTCATGCCTTCGCCCGGAGACGGGTGTCTTTTGTGAGTCAAGGTGGTTTCCTGTCCTAGTCTTTCTTTTTCCTTGGTTTCTTCCTTTCCTAACCTTTACTTCCTTCTTTCTCTCCTTGCTGTACTTTCCTAGCCTTTCTCTCTTCCTCATTAGTCTCTGCTTCAGTGTTTGAGACACTTCTTTCTCTTCACTTCCTCTATTCTTCTTCTTTCCTCCCTGTGTGTGTCTGAAGGCCAACCCACGCATTATCATGCGTAGCAGGTGACGGGGTAACGCGTAATTCCCCGCCCCGGGTAGACAAGTGGGGCACGTACATACCCCTGGTAAAGGCCAGGCCCAGGGAGGGGTGATTACCTGAGCTGGTACCATCCGAACATGTCGATTGGTCCCTCCGTCAGTTCTCGGGAGGTGTGACCTGAGGTTTGAACAATCAGCTAAGGCGGGTAAGCCCTCGGAGAGGGTCCACATTAGGAAGGAGCGCGCCATCGGAGGCGCCGGTAATCATGGGGGACACTTCCGCAATGACTTCCTTCTCTTCTTCTGTGATTTTGACCCAGAAACGAAAGATAGATTCGCCTCAGCATAAGAAAATTTTGCCCAATCTCCTGAAATTCCTAGTTGTCTCTCAAACTGACGGTAAAGATTTCACTTCTGTAAGTCCTTTCGTCATTCAGAAAGGTGTTGATGCAATTGCTGGCCGGTTAAGACCTGTTCGCGTCAGTGCAATGGAACATTGTTGCTGGAAGCGGACAGTGCCTTCCAGGCGCAAAAACTAATACGGACTACGTTGCTAAACACGTTTCCTGTCCAGGTAGAAGCACATCGCACGCTCAACTCGTCATGGGGGGTAGTTTTCGTGAGATCCCTTGATGGGTTGTCTGACGAAGACTTACAAACCTATATGTCCAATCAGGGTGTAACAGCCGTGCATAGGGTGTTGAAAAAGGTAGATAACCAGCTGACACCAACTCGTACTGTGTTTTTGATGTTCGACAGAGTTGAATTCCCGTCCAAGGTCAAAGCAGGGTATGAAGTTATCTCCGTCCGCCTTTATGTACCAAAACCAACGCACTGTTTCCAATGCCACAGATACAAACACACTCGTCAATCTTGCCCTAATGCAGCAAAATGTGTCACTTGTGGTAGGGACGCCCATGAGGGGGATTGCCCACCTTCGTCCCCTCACTGCCTTAACTGCAACGCTGACCATGCGGCTTCCTCTCGGGACTGCCCTGTATATAAGGATGAAAAGGTCATTCAGCAAATTCGGGTCACTGAAAAGGTCTCAACATCTGCCGCTCAAAAGTTGTTGGCGAGTCGAAAACCCACTGTCCTCCCAGCGGGCACGTACAGTAAGGTCCTCACCTCCACTCGACCTACTAAGGATGCAGGTACGCAGACCTGTGATTTAACTTTCGCTGACATAGTTGTGCGATCGGCTAGCCCGAAGATTGCCTGTTCCACATCCCCGCTTCCTCCTGCTGCTTCTAAAGTTCAGTCTTCGGCAACTTCTAATAAACCGCAAGCACCTAAACAAGATGCCCGGACTTTGGAAAAGAAACCTGTCCGTGAAGATTTTCGGCGTTCTCAGGCTTCTCAACCGTCAACTGCCTCTTCTCACCATCACTCTTCCAGAAGAGCCAACAAAAAAAAAGTTCCTCTCCTTCTCCGCCGAGGCGTGACCCATCCGTCACGACGCCCAACAGTAGTCGGCCCCGATCATCTTCTGTCTCGCCGGGACGCACTACTGTTAGCTGAGCAACTGGCATTTTACCGGCGGCGGAAGCTGCCCCCCCGCCCTGATAAACTCGGGAAGGTCGCAGCTGTATCAGTTGAACCTATGGAACATGACTCTCTGCCTCTAGATGGCAACAGTAGTACTCCCTCGAAGTCCGGTCCTCAGCGGCCGTCGAGGTGACCCCACCAGCTTGTTCCGTTTTATCTTCCTTTCTTCTCTTACTTTTTATCATGGCGCTCCTTCAATGGAATATTCGCGGCATTCGTTCCAATCGGGAGGAATTAAAACTACTCCTTCGATTGCATTGCCCGCTTCTAGTTCATCTCCAAGAAACTAAGTTACGTCTAAGTGATCGTGCAGACTTCCCCCACTACAACTCTGTGCGTTTCGACCTGCCAACTGAGGAAGGTACCCCAGCCCATGGAGGGGTTCTGATGCTCATTCGGGACGACATCTATCACCAACCCATTTCATTGCATACTCACCTACAGGCAGTTGCTGTCCGCATCACTCTCTCCACCTTTTCCTTTTCTCTCTGTAATATCTATTCGCCATCTGCCTTACTAGGGCAGATGTGCTACACCTCGTTGACCAGCTCCCTTCACCTTTCATATTGGTAGGCGACTTCAATGCCCACCACCCCCTATGGGGCTCTCCGGCACCTTGTCCGAGAGGCTCCCTTTTGGTGGACCTTCTCCAACACCTCAATCTTGTCTGCCTCAACACCAGTGCACTGACCTTCCTTTCAGACATATAGACCTCGCGATATGCACTCCTCAGCTTGCTGGTCGGTTTGAGTGGTATGCACTTTCTGACACGTACTTCAGTGACCATTTTCCTTGTGTCATCCATTTCCTGCATAATTTCCCATCTTCTCGTCCAACCAGTTGGAACATTTGTAAAGCCGACTGGGGGCTTTATTCTTCCATGGCAGTTTTTCACAATCAGGACTCCTCGAATCTCGACGCATCCTGACTAATATTCAATGTGGTTTTCGTAGATACTGCTCTGCTGCTGATCACCTCGGCACCTTGTCGACCTTCATTATGACTAACTTTTTAAGGAAGTGTCAAACGGTAGCAGTGTTCTTTGACTTAGAGAAGGCTTAAGATACCTGTTGGAGGGCGGGCATTCTCTACACATTGCACACATGGGACCTTCGTGGCAGCCTCCCTCTCTTTATTCAAGCGTTTTTGGCGGATCACAAGTTCTGGGTACGGGTGGGCTCTGTTTTGTCAGATACCTTTCGCCAGGAGAATGGGGTGCCACAGGGCTCTGTCTTGAGCGTGGCTCCTTTTGCCATTGCAATCAATCCGATCGTAGACTGCCTTTCAACCGACGTTTGCGGATCCCTTTTTGTAGATGATTTTGCAATTTATTGCAGTGCCCAGTGGACATGTCTCTTGGAGCGTTGTCTTCAATGCTGTCTTGACCGCCTATATTCCTGGAGCATTGCGAACGGCTTCCGCTTCTCCACTGAGAAAACGGTGTGTATAAACTTCTGGAGATACAAGGAATTTCTTCCACCATCTCTATATCTCGGCCCCGTAGCTCTCCCTTTCGTGGAGACAACGAAATTCTTGGGACTCATGCTGGATCATAAACTTTGCTGGATCGTAAACTTTGCTGGTCCCCACACGTGTCTTACATGGCTGCCCGTTGTGCCCGATCCCTAAATGTTCTTCGTGTCCTCAGTGGCACAACATGGGGAGCGGATCGTACCGTGCTGCTTCAACTTTACCAGGCCATTGTTCAGTCGAAGCTCGACTACGGAAGCCTTGTATACTCTTCTGCACGGCCGTCGATTCTAGGCTGTCTCCACTCTATTCACCATCAGGGATTACGCCAGCCCTGTTGAAAGTCTGTATGCTTGTGTCGGTACGCATGCCGCTTGCGGTTGATGCCCAACCATCCATCTTAGAGATTATTTTTTGACGACTCACTCGATCGCCAATATCAGTTGTCTGCGATAGCCTTGCTTCCACCTGGAGTTCGGTTTCGCCGCCTGCTTCAGAGGCTCGATTTTACCCTTCCTTCAACCTTTAGGTTGAGCGAGAGCCCATTGCCACCGTGGCATCAGGCCCAGGTTCACACTCACCTTGAACTTAGTTCGCTGCCCAAGGAGAGCACCCCGGATTGGGTATACCGCTCGAGGCTTGTCGAACTCAGTTCGCGGTTCGATAATGCCATATTTATCTACACTGATGGTTCCAAGAGCATTGACGGTGTCGGATCTTCCTTCGTCGTCGGGGACAATCGTTTCCATTACAAGCTCCCTGACCGGTGCTCGAATTTCATGGCTGAGCTTTTTGCTCTTCACCAGGCTGTTTTTTATACCTGCCGCCGCCACCATCCTTTTTAGCCATCTGTTCGAACTCCGTTAGTGCCCTGCAGAGTCTTAAGGACCCTCTCTCAACCAATCCTCTCGTGTATCGGATCCAACGCTCCCTCTAGTTGGTAGCAGATGACAGCTGTCACGTTTCTTTTCTGTGGGTCCCTGGCCACGTGGGTGTGCCCGGAAATGATACCGCCGACATAGCAGCCAAGGCAGCAGCTCTTTTGCCTCGCATGGCTACTTTTTGCGTCCCATCGAACGGTGTTCAACGGGCTCTTCGCCGGAGTATGGTGTCGTCCTGGCACAGTGCGTGGTTCTCACTCCACGACAATAAATTGAGAACTGTAAAACCGATCCTGACTGCTTGGAGGACCTCCTCACGCCCCTCTCAGCGAGAGGAGGTCATCCTGGCCCGGTTGCGGATCGGTCACTGCCGTTTCAGCCATCGTCATTTGCTAAACGCCGATCTTGCACCGCTGTGCTCCTGCGGTGAATTGCTGACGGTGCAACATGTTTTACTGTCTTGTGTTAATTTTAATCATCTCCGTGTAGCCCTTTGCTTTCCGTCTACTCTGGAGGAAATTTTAGCTGATGACACATGAGCAGCTGCTCGAGTTTTGCGTTTTATCAACATGGCCAATCTATCAAAAGATATTTAACCCTTTTAATTGTTTTTATCTTTCTTTATTAGCCTTCTTTTGATACTCTATCTGGTAGTTACCGATTTTGCGAGATGCAGTGCCGCGATTTGATAAACCGCTATTGCGATAGCCTACAATCCGATCATTATCAAAGTTGGAAAAGTGATGGTATGCATTTCTTCTCCTTATATGAGGCATCACAACAATGTTTCATCAAGCAAAGCCAGTCAACTGGTGTTTGTGTATGAGAAATTGGTTGGAAACTTTCTTCAGTCAGCATGTTGTAGGTGTTGCCACTGGCGCCAACCTTGTGTGAAAGCTCATAAAAGCTAATCATTTGCGTATCACAGCATCTTCTTCCTGTCAGATAAATTTCCTGTCTCTAGCATGTCATCTTCATGGTGTCACAATTTTAATGGCCAGGAGTGTATTTTCTTCTTTTGTATTCTGCAGACCAGGTGGAATAGTTCTGTTATGATTGTTTCTCTCAAGAACCTGTTCTCTAGGAAAGTCACCTCCTTTAGATTTTTTGATTTGATTGAGCTTTCAGTGATTTGTCAAATCTTCTAACACCCCCAGAAAGCGGATGTTTCAGCAACCACTGTGCACTGTGGTGGTGAAATAATGTTTGTCACAGGCAATGGGGATCTTGGCTTGACTGCCTGGGTTGCCAGAATGGTAAAAATATTTATAAAAATCTTTCCGTCTCAAGGTGTGCTGCATGCTGATGGAATGCATGGCTGTTGAGGTGAAACATTAATTAGTGGACAACCTCTAGGGGTACTGCCACACCTCTATTGTATAAGGATTACCCAGGCAAGCAGGATGGGAACCACTGAGGGGTATCAACACCATGGTACATGTAGCCAGTCATCCTAAATCGGGAATTAATATGAAAATTTTAGTTGTATCAATAGAGCAAATGCAAATATGGCAACTATGAAAATGTTTTGCTCTTCTGCATCTGAAAAGTTTTAGTTGGGGATTGTGGACAATCTAAAATCAGTCAGATGTTTGCGAAATGGTACCTTTTTGGTTGGGACCGAGTCTTAGAAAAAACAAGTACCATCAAAATGGAGCTACATAATAATTGTAGGAAAGGTATAGTCTCAAATGTAGGGATGATTTTGACATTCCCACAGAAAAATTGAATGCATTTGTGAAGAGGATGGACAGAGATCCCGTAAAATATGACTCTTTTATCCTTACCTTCAGCACTGACAATCTCCCAAACATATTAAGGCAGCTTCCTTCACTTAAAAATGTGTGGCTCTATGCCACAACACAATATACTGTTTAAAAACTGCCAGTATTTTGGGGACAGCACTCTCAGATGTGTGGTAGCAACTATGGTAAGGCCGCCCATGAAAGAGTCCTATGCCAGACACCAACAAAGTGTGTAACTTATTCCGAGAAGCCCCTTCTGAAGTAAAGACTGCACCGAGAAACATGAGATTAAAACAAACAAACATATTTCATATGGTGAAGCCAAAAAGAGATATAAGGCACTGCAACGTCCTGTATTTGCCACCTCTTTTGCTTCTGCTCTTTAAAACCTAATTCCAAAAGCTGATGATCCACATGAACAGAGGTAGCTGAGGGCAGCACTGAAATCTACATTTGTCAGTGCACCTATAAGCAGTATGTTCACAACTTCTACTGTAACCTCTACAAAGCAACCCAAGGCTAAAAAAAAGCAACTTGCAAGGTTCAACCACAGGTGAAACTTTTGATTCTACTCCTGAGTCCATGAAGTATGACAAGGTTTTCCAGTCTGCTCAGGGTGAAGATGCTACTTCCATGATAGATGGCTCCCATCCTTCAGTGGAACTCCCAAGGATTCAGGACACATAGGAGGAAACACATTTACTAACTTATGGGAGATTAATGTGAATATGTCTCCAGGAGGCTAATTTTAAATCATCAGAACCAAATCTTTACATGGCTTTGTTCTCCACAAAAATAATGGCCTTAGTAGACATGAAAGTGAGCAGAGAGAAGAGAATAAAAAAACTATTCACCATACAGAAGAACTTTCTAGTTCTACCCACATTCTAAAATTTGTCATCAAAACAACTCTTGATTTCATACATTCTTATGTGTCATTGCATGGCTAACAACACGCATTTAACATCCAAGTTATTCAGTGTTTCATTCAATATAGATAAAATCTGAATATTAAAACTGAGTTCTTGTAGATAGTTTTTGTGTAAAAAGTCAACATAAATTTTAATATCTAATAATAATATAACTTATAGTTTCCTGAAGTTGTAAATGTACAAAGAGTTTAATTGGGTAGTTTTATGCTTCTTTTCTTTTATCTTCTTCTTCAAAGCTCCAGTTTCTTCTTGCACTCATGTGACTTTCTTCTTACTGGCAACAACAGACAAATTTGCATTTAGTTTCTTCTTCTTTAGTTCCTCAGCCTCTTCCTCTCTCTCTGTCTGTTCTTTATACAAATTATAAGATTTTTTTTTAAAAATTTTGGTATAAAGCAGAATCAACAGACTCATGTAAATAGTCATATTTCTTGAAACTGTAGAATTCCCAGAACTAATTTATACTTTACAACCTGAATAGCAGAAAGTGTTTCAACACTCATATTTCCAGACTTTTCATCTATTATACTGCTCATCATACCAAGCACCCACTCCACCTGTGACCCATGAAAGTAGATTAACAAAGCCTTCATCATTTTTGATAAAGTTGTTTGTATTGGCATATTAAACATATGTGACCAACATATATTTATTCTCTCTGGTTTTCTGCCACTTACATTAGGAGCCTTAATCTCTTAATCAAATTCATTAATAAAAAATAGATGAAGATTACTCACCAGGCAAAGGAGCACAGGTGGTGATAGTAGCACAAACAAAACACCCCCCCCCCCCACACACACACACACACACAAACGCAAGCTTTCGCAACCCAGTTGCTTCTTCAGGCATAAGGGAAGGAGAGGGTAAGGAAATGATTAGGGTTTTAAGGGAGGGGGTAAGGAGTCATTCCAATCCTGGGACAGGAAAGACTTACCTTGGGGGGGGGGGGGGTAAAAAAAGGAGGGTAAACAAATACACACACACACACACACACACACACATATATATACACAAACACAAGCACATCTAGGCAGACATACTGTAGAAAGCTTTCTACAGTATGTCTGCCTAGGTGTGCTTGCGTTTGTGTATATGTGTGGGTATGTGTGTATTTGTTTACCCTCCTTTTTTCTCCCCAATTTCCCTTCCATTCATTTTGTGCCCAGTGACAAAACTGTACACGACGTTCAGAATCTTTGCCATGCAAATCCTGGTGCATAGAAATATGGTATGGGTGAAATTTATGTTGATATAGAATTCTCAACACCGAAGTTTTTGAGATTCCTGATTCTCGCTCATTTTGTCTGCGACTGATGTGTGGATTAGCCGCAACTGCAGGTCAAACACTTACTTGGGCATCATCATTTGTTGCAGGTCGTGGTTGATGTTTCAGTTGTGGTTGAACACTTCCTGTCTCTTTAAATAACGTAACTAACCTACGAAAGGTCCAGACACTTGGATGCTGTCTTTCAGGATAATGATCAACATACATAGCACAGGTCCATTGGGCATTTTGATCAAAATATCCATACATAAATACCATATTGACCTTTTCTGAAATTGGTAAAGGGTCCATTTTAACATGTGTAATGTATCGTGACACAAATACCGTTCATACCGGCAAAATGTTACGTGATACCACATGCTTATACATTTGTGACTATTACAGCACCATCTATCACAAAGCAAAAGAAGTGCTCCAAATAAAACATTCATATTTATTTACATACTAGACGAATATGTAATAAAAATGGGGTTACCTATTTTTTTTAAAATGCAGTCGATATCCGTTTAACATATGGCAGCATCATCTGGTGGCCCAGCCATAGTGCCATCTGTTTTACCCTTCAAGCTAGAAAAGTTTGGTTCTTTGTAGTTTTTTTATTTGGTGCTTATGTTGAGAGTTATTTGGCCCAGTCACTATCAATGGACTACCCTGTATATAAACGATCTATGCCAAATAAGGATCTCATAAGAGATTCATCCACCCCCATGAACCACAGACATTGCCGAGGTGGGGTGGCTTGCATGCCTCAACGATACAGATAGCCGTACCGTAGGTGCAACCACAGCGGAGGGGTATCTGTGGAGAGGCCAGACAAACGTGTGGTTCCTGAAGAGGGGCAGCAGCCTTTTCAGTAGTTACAGGGGCAACAGCCTGGATGATTGACTGAGCTGGCCTTGTAGCATCAGCTAATGTGGCTTTGCCACACAGTTACTGTGAACGGCTGAAAGCAAGGGGAAACTACAGCAGTTATTTCTCCCGAGGACATGCAGCTCTACTGTATGAACATATGATGATGGCATCCTCTCAGGTAAAATATTCCGGAGGTAAAATAGTCCCCTATTCGGATCTCCGGGCGGGGACTACTCAGGAGGATGTGATCATCAGGAAAGACAATACTGGCATTCTATGAGTCGGAGCGTGGAATGTTAGATCCCTTAATCGAGTAGGAAAATTAGAAAATTTAAAAAGGGAAATGGATAGGTTGAAGTTAGATATAGTGGGGATTAGTGAAGTTCGGTGGCAGGATGAACAGGATTTCTGGTCAGGTGAGTACAGGATAATAAATACAAAATCAACTGGGGGTATCACAGGAGTAGGATTGATAATGAATAAGAAAATAGGAATGCGGGTAAACTACTATGACCAGCACAGTGATCACATTATCATTGTCAAGATAGATACGAAGCCAACACCGACAACAGTAGTACAGGTTTATATGCCAACTAGCTCTGCCGATGATGAGGAAATCGAAGAAATATATGAGGAGCTAAAGGAAATTATTCAGACAATTAAGGGAGAGGAAAACTTATGGGAGACTGGAATTCGGTAGTAGGACAAGGAAGGGAAAGGAAGATAGTAGGTGAATATGATCTGGGCGAAAGGAATGAAAGAGGAAGCCACCTGGTAGAATTTTGCACAGAACATAATTTAGTTATAGCAAACACCTGGTTCAAGAATCACAAAAGAAGGTTGTATACATGGAAGAGACCAGGAGACACCGGGAGATACCAGATAGATTTTATAATGGTAAGACATAGATTTCGGAACCAGGTTTTACAGTGTAAGACATACCCAGGGGCAGATATAGACTCTGACCATAATTTGTTGGTTATGAACTGTAGGCTGAAACTGAAGAAACTACAAAAAGGTAGGAAAATAACGAGATGGGACCTGGATAAATTGAAGGAACCTGAAGTTCTTAAGAATTTCAGAGGGTGCTTTAGGCAACAATTGACAGAAACTGGTAAAAATAAAACAGTAGAGGAGGAGTGGGTAAAATTGAGAGATGAAATAGTGAAGGTAGCAGAGGACAAAATAGGTAGGAAGGCAAGACCTACAAAAAATCCTTGGATATCACAGGAGATACTAAATTTAATCGATGAAAGGGGAAAATATAAAAATGCAGTAAATGAAACAGGCAAAATGGAGTACAGACGACTAAGAAATGGGATTGACAGGAAGTGCAAAATGGCTAAGCAGGAGTGGCTAGAAGGCAAATGCAAGGATGTAGAAGAATGTATAAATAGGGAAAAAATAGATACAGCCTACAGGAAAATAAAAGAAACATTTGGAGATAAGAAAAAAAGCTCTATGAATATCAAGGACACTGATGGAAAACCAGTTCTCAGCAAAGAAGGGAAAGCTGAAAGGTGGAAAGAGTATATAGAGGGGCTCTACAAAGGAAATGAACTTCGAGACAATATTGTAGGAAGAGAAGAGGAAGTAGATCAAGATGAAATAGGAGATACTGTAATGAGAGAAGAATTTGACAAGAGCCCTGAAAGACCTATGTTGAAACAAGGCCCCTGGAGTAGATGATATTCCCTCAGAGCTACTGAAGTCTCTGGGAGAACCAGCCATGACAAACCTGTTTCACCTGGTGTGTAAGATGTATGAGACAGGCGAAGTACCCTCAGACTTTAAGAAAAATGTAATAATCCACATTCCAAAGAAAGCAGGTGCAGACACGTGTGAAAACTACAGAACCATCAGTTTAATAAGTCATGGTTGCAAAATATTAACACGAATTATATACAGAAGGATGGAAAAGCTGGTAGAAGCCGACCTCGGGGAAGATCAGTTTGAGTTCAGGAGAAATGTAGGAACACGGGAGGCAATACTCACTTTACGGCTTATCCTTGAAGATAGATTAAGAAAAGGCAAACCTACATTTCTAGCTTTTGTAGATTTGGAGAAGGCTTTTGACAATGTTGATTGGAATAAACTCTTTCAAATTCTGAAGCAAGCAGGAGTAAAATATAGGGAGCATAAGGTTATTTACAACTTGTACAAAAACCAGACAGCGGTTGTCAGAATTGAAGGGCATGAAAGGGAAAGGGAGTAAGATAGGGTTGTAGTCTTTCTCCATTGTTATTCAATTTGTACATTGAGCTAGCTAAAAAGGAAAGTAATGAGAAATTTGGTGAAGGAATTAAAGTTCAGGGTGAAGAATTAAAAATATTGCGTTTTGCCGAGACATAGTAATTCTGTCAGATACAGCAAAGGACCTGGAAGAGCAATTGAACGGAATGGACAGTGTGCTGAAAGGTGCATATAAGATGAACATCAACAAGAGCAAAACTAGGGTAATGGAGTGCAGTCTAAGAAAATCAGGCGATGCTGAAGGAATTAGATTAGGCAACGAAGCAATAAAGGAGGTAGATGAGTTTTGTTACTTGGGCAGTAAAATAACAAATGATGGTCGTAGTAGGGAGGATATAAAATGCAGAATGGCAATGGGTAGAAAAGCGTTCTTGAAAAAGACAAATTTGTTAACATCAAATATTGATTTAAGCCTAAGGAAGTCCTTTCTGAAGGCATTTGTATGGAGTGTTGCCTTGTATGGGAGTGAGACATGGACGATAAACAGTGCAGACAGGAAGAGGATTGAGGCTTTTGAAATATGGTGCTACAGAAGAATGCTGAAGATTAGGTGGGTGGATCGTGTAACTAATGAGGAGGTACTGAACAGAATTGGGGAGAAAAGAAATTTCTGGCATACCTTGACTAAAAGAAGGGATCGATTGGTAGGACACATTCTTAGACATCAGGGAATTGTGAATTTAGCGTTGGAGGGAAGTGTGTGGGGTGAAAATCGCAGAGGAAGACCAAGAGATGGATACAGTAAGCAGATTCAGACAGATGTAGGTTGCCGTTCTTATGTGGAGATGAAGAGGCTTGCTCAGGATAGGGTATTGTGGAGAGCTGCATCAAACCAGTCTCCGGACTGAAGACCACAACAACAACAACAACAACAACAAGAGATTCCTAAGTATCATATTAAGATCGCATCCTATATAAATCTTATATACAATGTCAGGTAATTATAATAGTCTTGAAGAAAGTTCAGAAGTTTCTCTTAAGGTGTCATCTATTCCAAGCCAGGGTGTGCAGTTAAGGAATGATTCTTCCATGTGGTGCATGAAGAGGTTGGCATAGGATGGGGCTATTCTCATTCCCATAGCTGTCCCCCCTGCTTTGTTTGTAGATGTGGTCTTCTAAGGTGAAGTAGTTTCTTCCCCTCCAACTCTGCATCATCCATCAATTCACACATCCCATTATCTCTCTATTTTTTCATCTACATTCTTCTGTTTACAGATGGCTTGGCACAGTTCTTATAATGCAATATCTTTGATCTCCACTTAAGACTGTTCACTCTATTTTACTTTAAGGCCCAGGTTGAGAAAAGTAAATCCACTTTTCCTATTGATTCCTTTCTATTATCTCCTGTCTGAAGAAGAAGGAATTTTATTCCAGAAGCTTGCATGTGTGTTTTCATCTTATTTATGTTACTATTGATGATACTTCATCATTTCTGCCATTGTATGTTTATACTGATGAGCTGTGGCATAGCGCTATGCTTGGCCTAAGGTATATGTTGTGGTAATTCATAGACAGTTATTCAGCAGAAATAATGTAACTACCTCAGTAGCGAATTTAGCATATATTTTTGGGAGGAGTGGCAAGATTAATGTAAAGAGAAGTAATATTAAGTAGAAACCCATCATATTTTGTATCAATTTTGCTGCCCATATTCAGTGGATAATTTGCACTGTAGCTCCTTTACTTCACTGAGATAAAGCTTCTTTATTGTTGACATTTAATCATTAAAATGTAACTATTTTTCCCTTATATTCATTATTTTGGGGGTCAGCCCTTCCTTCCTGTGTGTATCATACCAGAGTTACATTATCCAATGTTCTTTTATTTGACATCATATGAAGGCACTGACTGTATGCCACATAACACACTTTTGGTGCTTTGCAATGAGATAAACTTTATGTAAGATTTTGTGGTATATACTGTATTAATGTGTCTGTAGTCTTCAGAAACAAGTGTAGAAAATATAAATGACCACACCACAACTGCAGGCAAGGGGGTTCATTTTCTTCAATATTAAGGTCAATAACTGATGAAGCATGTGCTTGTGAAGATTTGAAGCTCAATTCTCCAGTTATAACTCCTTAAATTTTGAACATATTACAATACACAATGTAGATAGCCCTCACTTCACTCATACAATAATCACTTGTCTTTAAAGTCACACCAATACATGGTACGCAGTGCCTACTAGAAGTTGTCACCACAGCCTAGATTGTCTGTGTTTATTAAACTAAAGCTATTTAATGATATGTATAGTCAACAAAACTGTTTGCACAGAAAATGGATTTTCAATGTGAAAGCCATGTCATAGTTTATGGCAACACTTTCATCTCAATAATGCTATCTTTAATTATTTAGGGATAATATGTTATCATACCAATGATATGTACTTTAGACAGCAGTGGATGCTAATAACAAACATTATACACAGAAATACATGGTACTGACATTAACTGTGAAAAAGTAGTGATTTGAGAGGCACGGCAAGATGTGGAGATGTCAGTGTTGCTATGCAAGTAGTCCAGTCAAAGTACTTGGCTGACTTTCATTTAACCATACCCTGCTGCCCTCCTCACCTTTCTGGGTAAAAATAGTTTACCTCTACCTCAACATTGTGACAGGTGCCAACAGCCCTTCTGTGGTAGGTCTTCTTCTCTTAATAAGTACAACAGTGTTCCAAATTATTTTTAGGTTTAACCAAACTATTGTATGAGCCAGAAAACACAATTCCAAAGGCTCACAAAAAGAAGTTTTAGAGCATTTGATTTGTGCAAGTAAGAAAAAATTATTATATGCATGAGTAAGTCATTTTATTTTAGATCAGACAGACTTCCAGAAAAATGTTATCTTCTTTGGAGATCATATTTTGAATGTTGGAGATAGTAACTAATCTAATAATTATAGTTATAAAATTTTCTGGTACAAATGAAACTGCTAATGATTTACTTTTCTTAACTTACGCAATCAAATTTCAAAAACAAGACACCAAAGATATAGTTTTGGCAGTATACATAAAACTATACACAGAATCAGCAGACAAAATAGTAAAGTAGATGTAGCAAAAGTTGAAATTGAGTAAGACATAAATGATTACTGACGAGCTAATAAATCTTGTAAGGTTGTTTTCAAGTGGTAACCTACAACCGCAATGTATTTAGAAAAAAATCATCCTTGTGCCAACAGCTGTTCTATTTATTTAGCCTCTACTGGTACTATCGACCATCAACAGTTAAGTAAATAAAAATTGTACAGCTATTGGCACAAGGATGATTTTTTCATAAATGGTCTTCAGATATAATTACAAATACTCTTAAAAACTTTATCCAGTTAGGCCTTGACAAAAATAGTAAAAATAAAAATTCATCTAAAGAAAATCTTCATCTTTCTTTAACATCTAACCATAAACACCACACAATAAACGTAAGAGTTCCCATTGTTCCAACAATGACTAATTTTGAAAGAGTAGTAAAATCATTTTGCAACAGCGCCAGCTATCTGGGGGTAGTTTGTAAAAAGTTCATACACAAACACCCGTTTACCAGATGTGCACTCTGTATGCCAGCTGAAAAATGCTTCTACTGGGCAAATATGTTCCTGTTTAAGAGACTTTTACAGAAAAGTGGGGAACCAGTTACCTCAATCCTGATTTTACCTTTCTCGCCGAAAATTACGGCATGCAAATATACTTATGTTGTATTAACACAGAACATAAAATGATCTCTTACAGAGCATCTCACTGTCTCTTTTTTTCTCCCTAAGGCACTTTCTTTGTGTCTTTCCCAGTGTAATGTCTATTTATTTCTCTTGATCTTCCCTGTCTACAACTTTCTCTCCGCCATTATCTTTGTTCCGTTAATAATGGAGGATAGGTGACAACGCACCATTAAGACGTTCGCTGAGCAAAAGAATAGACAATCACATTCACACAACCTAAATTTTTGGCCATGGCCTTGTCAGAAAAATACATACACATAATCACTCGGACAACTATTTGTCTATGTCCAAAAATTTAAGTTGTGTGAATGGGATTCTCTATTTTTTGTGCCTGTTAGTGTCTCACCAAATGTCTTTATGGTGAGTTGTCATCTATTCTCCATCAATGACATTCCAAACAGATTTTACAGCTAAACTACCTGACAGATTAAAATTTTGCTGGAACCGGGACTCAAACCTGGGACCTTTGCCTTTTGCGGGTAAGTGCTCTACCACTGATCTATCCCGACATGACTAACGGTCCCTCCTTACAACTTTACTTCTGCCAGTACCTCACCACCTACTTTCCAAACTCCACAGAAGTTATCCTGCAAACCTTGCAAAGTTGTGTTGGGATAGGTCAGTGGTAGAGCGCTTGCCTGTGATAGGCAAAGGTCCCAGGTTCGAGTCCCGGTTCTGACACATAATTTTAATCTGTCAGGAAGTTTCATATCGGCGCACACTCCGCTGCAGAGTGAAAGTTTCATTCCGAGATTTTCCAGAGTTAAATTGTCTTTAGTCCATTATTTTTCTGTGAAATTGACACTTTCTTTCTCTCAATCACCATTCCCTCCTCTCTACATGTGGTTTATTTGGAATGGTTTATGACCCCTTGTCAGATACTTCAACTTTCATTTCCATGGTCTATCCTCTTTTGCTCCCACTACTACTATCCCCATCCATTTATCTCTTCCACTGCTACTCACTGTTGTTCTCTTTCAGCATAGAAAGAGCGAGTATGTATGCATGCTAAAAGTTTTGGTGAGGAAGGTGGAATGATGACAGAGGCACCTGGTTTTCATCAGTAACAGGAACATATTTGCCTTTTAATGTGCTCCAAAAGGGGCACTTTTTGCTTGGTTCCCTTCTTTTGTTTGCTACAGCAGGATCTGCTTCTTCTACTAAATATATTATGTTGATCAGCAACGATGATGATTTTCTTTTTATGTTTCTACTCATTTATATACAAGGTATGATGAATTACAATTGAATAGTTTCATTTATTGAAAGAAGGTACCAGACTAGATGATGTCCAAAATCTATTTTTTTTATCTATACTTCTGATGAAGATACCCTTAGATGGTATGGAGTGTATTTAATTACAATACAACTTGTTGGACAGCTTATTTGCTTTTACAAAACACATTTTTTTTCACTGAATAGTTTTCTTAATGAACTCTATGGAGACTTGGAGTAAACAATGGACAGAGAGGAGTGAATCAAGTTGTTATTTGTCTGTTTTGTAATTAGTTACAAGTGATGTCTTCACTAGATACGATATTCAAAGTCTGGTCTCAATAATAGATATTTGTAATTGCATCTGAATGTACAAGTGTAAACCAGATGATACTCTTACTGAACTTGTATTAAGGGTTAATAAATCCCTTTTTTAATGTTCAACTAGAACTGGAGTGTGTACTCATTACATTTGGTTATGAGATATAGTTAGGAGATATGGCATCATAAACAATTATATGGTTGAAAAACCTGTGGCATCATGCCACAGTGAATAAGGACACTTTATTCATCTTAAAACCTTCATGACATATTGGACACTTTACCTTCAAAACTAAAGGATACTTTACATATGGACTTCGTCAGATTCTACAGTTGTATTCCGATCATAATAAAATTTTTCATAAAAGAAAAAATATTGTTCACACCATGTGAATTTTATGTAAGCAAGTGTCACACTTGCCAATTTCATCCTTGCCCATAATTACTTCACCTTTAAGGGACAGACCTACAAACAAATCAGGGGGACAGCTATGGGTACCAGGACGACCCCTCTCTATGCCAACCTCCTCATAGACCACATGGAAGAGGCATTCCTTAAGACACAGAAGTTGCACCCCCTGGTTTGGTATAGATTCATAGATGATATTTTTGTGGTCTGGACTCATGGTGAAGAAATCCTTCTGAGCTTCCTTCAAGACCTTAACTCCTTCTCCAACTTAAAATTCTCCTGGTCCTTCTCTAAAACTCAAACCACCTTCCTTGTCAAGTCCCACACCACACCTCAGTCCATATTAAACCCACAAACAAGCAATAGTACCTCCACTTTGACAGCTGCTGTCCCTTCCATATTAAACAATCCCTTCCCTACAGCCTGGGCATATGTGGGAAACGTATCTGCTCCAGTAATGAATCCCTCATCACCTAAAACAATCTATTCAAAGCTTTCCTCTCCTGCAAATACCCTCATCCACAAGCAGATCTCCTGAGCAGACCATTCCTCTCCTTCCAGCAACAATGTTCCTCACCCCAAACCACTCAGAAGCATCCCCTTAGTCACCCAGTACCATCCCGGCCTGGAATGCCTCAACAAATTGCTCCCTCAGGGCCATTACTTTCTCAAGTCATGCCTTGAGATGAGATCATCACTCCAAAGTGTTCTTCCTACACCACCCAGAGTAGTCTTCCACCATCCTCCGAACCTCCACAACATCCTCGTCTGAACCTACAACATCCTAAAACTACCCTCCCTACCTAATGGTTCCTACCCCTGTGACCAAACCCGCTGCAAAACCTGTCCAATGCATCCTCCTACAACAATATACTCCAACCCCACCACAGGAAAAACCTACCCTACCCTATTCAACCCGTTAAGTCCAACTTTCTCGTTGACAGATACAAATAAAAATTTATTTTTATTTTTACTTGTATATGTCAACGAGCCTGTGATTTGGGTAAGTTATCAGATTTCTATTTTTTATACATATTTATTCCACCAGGAATGTTTCCTTCCACAATATGTGTGTGTGTGTTTTTTCCTTTATATCTTTCCATCTTTCCCTGTTAATCAAAATGTTTAGACAACCACCCCCTCCACCACTCAGCATCATTTGGTTGACTCATCTTTTCTTTTCTTCTCTTTACTGCTTGATCTTTCCTCTTTGGTTTATATATATCCTCTCTGGATTGCCTCAGTATTAATATACAGTATCTCTGAGTTCCACACTCCTTAAGCACCATCCTCATGACCTAGGTCATGAATTACCTTCCCCTTCCATTCCCATCCTTCTTTCTTCCCTTCTCTCCCACCTGAATAAGGAACTATGTTCTGAAAGCTTGTCATTTTTTATCCTTTTTCTTTTCTCTACATTTGTGTCACTATCGGCGCAAAGGTAATTACTGGCCAGCCAATCTATCTCTTTTGAAAAATAATTTGTTATCATGAAGGAGCTTTTATGATCTGCAAGCCAGTGAATTTAGCATGGTGGGTGGTGCCTTGCGGCTTTGACACCGTCTGACCGGTCACCATAAAACGTGGCATAGATGTATGTTTCCATATATAGGAGGGACAGAAGTAGGTGGAGGAGGAGAAGGACAGAAAGGGGAGGGAGGAGAGAGAGAGGGGAGATGGTAACAGGCAGATGAAAGGAGATGAACGGTGGGAGGGGGAGGAGTAAATGGACGGAGAAAGGACAGGAAGAGGCCGGGGGGGGGGGGGGAGTGAGTGAACAGAGGCCAGGGGGAGGGGGGGAGTGGGTGAACAGAAAGATGGGAAAGGAGGAGATGGACTAATGGATGTTTGGAAACCTCATATATATATATATATATATATTATAGAGGGAAACTTTCCTGGTGGGATAAACAAAAATAATAAAAATAGAAAAGAGATGACTTACCTGAAGGACCGGCTCGTCGATAGAAACAAATAAAATAAATAAAATCACACACAAACACACATACAAGCTTTCGCAGCCTAGCTGCTTCGTCAGGCAGAAGGGAAGGAGAGGGAAATGGAAAGGAAATGGAAAAGGAAATGGAAAAGGAAAGGGAAATGGAAATCATTTCCTTTTCCCTCTCCTTCCCTTCTGCCTGACGAAGCAGCTAGGCTGCGAAAGCTTGTATGTGTGTGATTTTATTTATTTTATTTGTTTCTATCGACGAGCCGGTCCTTCAGGTAAGTCATCTCTTTTCTATTTTTTATATATATATATATATATATATATATATATATATATATATATATATATATATATATATATATATATATATATATATAATAAAAATAGAAAAGAGATGACTTACCTGAAGGACCGGCTCGTCGATAGAAACAAATAAAATAAATAAAATCACACACATACAAGCTTTCGCAGCCTAGCTGCTTCGTCAGGCAGAAGGGAAGGAGAGGGAAAAGGAAATGATTTCCATTTCCCTTACACCAATAACCTAATAACAGCTTTCACATCCCATGGCTATCCTCCTGATCTGGTACAGAAGCAAATTTCCAGAGCCACTTCCTCATTCCCCAAATTCAGAACCTTCCACAGAAGAACCCCAGAAGTGCCCCTCTTGTCATCGGATACTTTCTGGGACTGGAGCGGTCTCTGAATGTGGCTCTCCAGCAAGGATTCGACTTCCTTAAATCCTGCCCCTAAATGAGATCCAATCCTTCATGACATACATCCTTCCCACTCCACCGAGAGTGTCTTTCCGCCGCCCACCTAACCTCCGTAACCTCCTAGTCCATCCATATGAAATCCCCAAACCACCTTCCCTACCCTCCGGCTCCTACCCTTGCAACTGCCCCCGTTGTGAAACCTGCCATATGCACCCTTCCACCACCACTTACTCCAGTCCCGTAACCCGGAAGGTGTACACGATCAACGGCAGAGCCACTTGCGATAGCACCCACGTGATTTACCAACTGACATGCCTGCACTGTGAAGTGTCCTATGTGGGAATGACCAGCAACAAACTGTCCATTCGCATGAACGGTCACAGGCAGACAGTGTTTGTTGGTAATGAGGATCACCCTGTGGCTAAACATGCCTTGGTGCACGGCCAGCACATCTTGGCACAGTGTTACATCCACTTCACCTGGTCTTCCTCAACCAACCATGCCACATTCCTGGATGTCAACCTCCACCTCACTGATGGCTCCATCCACTCTTCCGTCCATATTAAACCTACCAACCACTAACAGTACCTACATTTGGACAGTTGCCATCCCTTCCACGTCAAAAAATCCCTCCCTTACAGCCTGGCCACCCGTGGACGGCATATCTGCAGTGACAAGAATTCCCTTTCTGAATATGCTGAAGGTCTCACAAAGGCCTTCACAAACAGAAACTACCCCACAGACCTAGTCCGCAAACAAATCTCCCGTGCCATATCCTCACACACCCCAAATCCTCTTCCTAACACCAGTAACCATCCACAAAAGAGCGCTCCCCTTGTCACCCAGTACTACCCTGGTCTCGAACAACTAAATTCCATCCTTCGCCACGGTTTTGATTTTCTATCCTCATGCCCTGAAATGAGAGACATCCTGCCCAAGATCCTTCCCACCCCTCCTAAAGTGGGGTTCCGCCGCCCTCCCAACCTTCACAACATCCTAGTTCATCCTTATGCCACCCCGAAACCTAGCTCACTGCCACAGGAATCATATCCTTGTGGAAGACCCCGCTGCAAGACCTGTCCAATCCACCAACCCAGCACTTCCTATTCCAGTCCTGTCACAGGCTTATCCTACCCTATCAGAGGCCGGGCCACTTGTGAAAGCAGCCACGTAATTTACCAACTGTGCTGCAAGCACTGTACAGCTTTCTATATTGGCATGACCACCAACCAGCTGTCCATTAGGATGAATGGCCACCGCCAAACTGTGGCCAAAAACAAGGTGGACCACCCTGTGGCACAGCATGCAGAAGAGCACATGCTTGATTTCAATGGCTGCTTCACAACCCGGGCCATCTGGATCCTCCCATCCACCACCAGCTTTTCTGAACTGCACAGATGGGAGTTATCCCTACAATACATTCTCCGATCCTGAAATCAACCAGGCCTCAACCTACGATAACTTCCCTATATATATATATATATATATTTCCATACCTTACAGTTCCTACCTCTCCATCCCAAACCTCGCCTATTTTGAGTGGAGGTGAATGTGTGATTGTGTGTGTGTGTGTATATATGTGTGTGTGTGTGTGTGTGTGTGTGTGTGTGTGTGTGTGTGTGTGTGTGCGCGCGCATGCGTGCATGTGTATGTGTGTGTATGTGGTCTTGTGTACTTGCAGTGTGCATGCATTTTCTATATATATATATTTATTTTACTTTATTTTATTTTATTTTCTCCCCTCACCCGCCTCCCCACTCCATTCCTAAGCTGCATCTCGTTATTCCCATCTAACCCATCCCCACCACCGTGATGTAACCTTTCTATCCCTCCCCCTCCCGTCCCCGATTCGCTGCAGAGCGTGATTCGAAGTGTGGCAGTCGGAGGTGATGGTTGTATGACTGTGTTGTGTGCCTGTGTGATTGCGTGAGTGGTCCTTTTTCTGAAGAAGGCCATGGCCGATAGCTGAATGTGTTGTATGTGTGTGTCTTTTGTATGTGCCTGTCGCAGCTCGTCGCCACGTCTTTGCGGTGAGTTGTAAACTGTCCTCACTATATTATTTATAATATAAATGTAAACATTACGAAACATAATCTTCCGTGTTAGTTGTTTCCACATTTAAATTCCGTCTGCCCAAAAAACCCGAAAGACAACAGTGAACGCGGGAGAATATACATATCACGTTAATGTTCTACATTTGTATTATTCTTATGCTGAAGGGGAATAATCAAAAATGAAGCACAGGAACTGACTTCTAGTATTGATTTTTTTAATCTTCTACGAATATAAATTTTCTGTAGACAAGTTATGTGATGTTATATGTTTGAAAGAATAAGTAAATCTACAAAATACCCTTACTTAACCCTCTGGAACACGCAATCTGCACATTAAGTACTTTTCACAGATCTGAAATGTCTTTGTGGCAATAACAAGTACACACACTCTGAATAAACATGGATTTCTCTGTGTCTGAATGTCCTGCCCGTCACTCATGGAATGCCTGATATGTCACTATAAAATTATTTAATGCTATTTTTTTAAGAATATATTTTCCAACTTCCAAAATACCTACTCATCTTTTCAGGTTTTATTTTTGATTCTTCCCCTTTGAAAAAAGAAAAAATATGTAATCCTTTCCTTTCTAGGACTTCATTACGCAATTATTTTTTATTTAATCAAAATGAAAGTTTGTAATAGTGAAGATAGTTTCTTATTACGGAGGTTCAAATGTTTATTAACCTTAAGGGACTTAACTACAGGGTCGTCAGTCCCTAAACTTACAAACTACTTATGAACTACCTTACACTAAAGACGACACAAACATCCATGCCCGAGGGGGGATTTGAACCCCCGAATGTAGCGGCTGTGCAGACTTTGATTGATGCACCTCAGACCGCTTGGCCACAGCAGCCGACATTACAGAGGTTCCAACTTTTGAATACAGCAAATAGTAATGCGACGTAATATGTATCAATGGGTGGGAGGGGGAGTAAGAAGGAGTCCAAGGGGAATAAGAGAATAAGGAATCACCAAAATTGTGAAAACAGTTTCTGTAAGGTTGCAGGTGAGGCAGAGGCAGCATATTACTACACCATCTTGATGAGTACAGTAGGAATGTGTGTGGGTGGGGGGAGAGCAAAATTTAATAACTAATTATTTTCTTCCTCGATACAGAAGTTCTTAGTCTTTCCCAGATTAATATTTATTTATTTTGCAGAAATCCTCAAGCAAGGATACCGTTATGATATTTTTCCTGCAACAAAAAGTTCACTTTTCAAAACTGATGGAACAAGATGACATTTATTGGCGATTTTCTCGTAGAACTCTATTTTAAAAATCACACACTTTGGTACCGCAAATTACACACACGAAATCGCTGTGTTAGTAGATACGATGCAATAAAAAACAAAACCAACACAACTTCAGCTTCTGAATACAGACTAACGATGGAGGATATATGATGAACGATCTTTTATTACCGTATTTATGCAAATATAGGCCGCATGTGAATATAGGCCACACCTAAACTTTTGACAAGTGATTATAGAGAGAGAGAAAAAAAAAAAAAAAAAAAAAAATCTCGAGTATAGGCCGTAGGTTTTTTAATCTTTATTTTATTTATTTTTATTCTTTTGTATAATCAAACTTTTTTCGCAATCAGAAACACAATGTTAACAAAATAATGTTCTCTTTTTAATAAACTCGAAACAAATATGCAAAACTGTAAATCAACGACTGGGAAAATTTTACGATGCTTCTCGCCGGGATCCAGTGCTTATGTTGGCAACAGATAAACAATGAAGTGTAGAATCGCGCTAATATTTTTCTTCATTTGTGTCACTACTGGCAGTACAGCAATCATCTCTGAGGAGAAGTTCCACCATTTATCCAACATATATTTCAAATTGTTTCGTACAAATTTCTTTTAAAGGGAAGAGGGTCTTAAAAATCCTTAAGATTTAATATAAAAAGCTAAATGAAATTTTAATTTATTAAATTTAATTGTAATATTACATTTACTGCAGGTGAGCAAAACTGCAATCATAGCAGTACCGCAATAAAAATAAAAACTGGCTTACTTTCCAAACCACCCTTGTATTGTAGATGAGATACAATCAATAGAAGTTGGCTGAAAAAATACCGTAGTTACCATTTAAGCATCAACATACCGTGAGCAAGACAGAAATATTCATTTATTCATTAAAGTGTAACTACTGTCATCAGAAATGCACTCACCTAGAGAAATACAAGACACTATACATTAATACATATTTCTAATTGAAAAGTATTGAGATTATGCGACTCTCATTTTCTTATGTCAATAACTATTTACAACCAGGCATTGGACACCACTGGATCAAAAGCAGTTACTGCAAACAATGACTTAACATACCCATTAGATTAACCCGAACTTAATCCCTTCAAACAATTACACTATCTGTTAGAAAACATTTGTGACTTGAACATTTAAGATTAGCCTTCACTTAAGGATTTAAAAATGAAACTATGAGTTTTAGGATAATGAATATTATGATAACTGACCTATTCCAGCATATTTTGCATGTATATAGCCCATTTCTGTATAAGAGTGGCCAGTATGGCTGATTGTCAGTCATGGAGTATGCTCTGGTTTGATTCCCATTCAGGTTAGTTTTTATCTGCTTGGAAACTCAGTGTTGTGTTGTCTTCTTTGTCATTGCACTAACAACAATACAACTTCCACTGTAACTGGGTTGGTGTAAGTTTATCCCTGATGATTTGCAATGCTGTTGCAAGCTTCTACAACGAAGTGCCAATGGCTTCAGGTGAAAACTATACTGTGGCACTGCAGCAGGGAGATTTACAAGATGCTTAATAAGAGTAGTTACAGTTGGTGACCGAATTACTGCAACTCTCAGGGATCAACTTACAGTGACTTAACTACAGCTGGTTGAACAACCCTGGATAGGAACTCCTGGTCAATAATGCCATACGATCATTTCATTTTATGTACATAGGGCATATTTTCACTGTCTGCTGTTCCTCTACATAATATTTCCAGGAGATCACAATAATAGGTAAACTGTGTAGTTGCAATATTTCACTCATTGTCCTTAATTGATATACTAAAATGTTGAGACGACATAGAAAAAGACATATTAAAAATATATATAATTTAATGATATTTCTCATTACAATACAAAACATGTCTTCATATAAAATGTATTATACATTTTTACATGTTGCAATAGAAAATACCCACAAGCTTGGTGGATATTAATGAAAAGTGCACTTGTGAAGTATTGTATACTGTCAACACTAAGAAGCCTAACACTGAAAACATTCAATTCCTAAATGACAATTTATTGCACAGTATTGTTAAAACTATAAATATAAACAAATATTTTCTCTTACAATTTATGTCAAGTTTTGCATTGTTTTGTACTTTTGATTTCCCTTCAAATTGAATAATCTATAGATCAAGATTTATCATTAAAAACTATTTTCTTAAATCAAATGCCTTATACATAAGAATGAAAAACGTAAAACTATTCACCAACAATTTCTCTGTGACCTATATTACAAACAACCATGAATAGTGGATGTTCCTATCTTATTTCATGTGGAAAACATCCTGAGTATTTTGTAGAATTTTCTCTGACCAATGAACCCTGGAACAGAAAATAAATTCATTAGTAGTCAGATAAAAATTTTGATCAATCAACTTCTTAAAATGCAACAATACTTAAAAGGGCCCCAAAATCTTAAGTAAAAAAATTGAAATTTAGTCTGAAATCTACATTGTGGAGAAAGATTTATGAAAGCAGGGATTTGCTTAATTTTTTTTTTTAAATTTCGATTTATGAGCTTCATTAATTTACTGAGCGGACAAAGGTACATACAATAACCTATACGCTATAGAGCAGGAATAGAATTAATTATTTACAATGGAGCTTGATTTTACAATGTCACTTGTCAAAAATAATTTCTCAATATATCCAGAGCCGCACAGAAACGATTAGCATATATTTACATATGGAGCAGTGAAAGGGTTAAATATTTCGGAGCTACACGCAACTATTGCAGCTTCCTTTGAAATCATTTATATTCTGTTCTCAGGCAATTGTGTGTGTTTTTACCCGCATATTGGCATCGGCATGATTAAATGTCATCTCGGAGAAAGAAATTACTTTTCTCTTAAACTTTGCAGTGTAAAAAAAAAAAAAAAAAAAAAAAAAAAAGCTTCTACACGATCGGATACAATGTAGCACTACACGCACGAAAGTTCAAAACCAGACTGCAAACACAGCAACAAAGGGTGAAATTCAGATCACGAAAACTACTTATGGCGGCTTCTAGTGGCATTTTTCGGAACTTCCTGAAGCTTTGCCTCTGAATTTAAGCCACAGGTGTATTTTTAAACCTGAAAACTGGAAAAAAGTGTGGTTTGCATTCGGGTAAATACGATAACTTAGGGGTCATCTTACAGGCCAGATATATGCTTAAACTATAAAATTTTGATGAAAATTTGTACCTCGTCTTATCTGAAAGTGGTCTTATCTGCAGAAATTGACAAATGTCTGTCTAGGTATGTTTGCATTTGGATATGTGTGTGTGTGTGTGTGTGTGTGTGTGTGTGTGTGTGTGTGTGTGTGTATTTGTTTAATTTCCATTTTTTCCCCTAAGGGAAGTTCTTCCACTCGTGGGATTGGAATGACTCCTTTTCCACTTCCTTAAAACCCATATCCTTCCCTTTCTCCTCTCCTTTCTTCCTCTTTTCCTGAAGAAACGACCAACGGTTGCAAAAGCTAGTATGTGTGTTTGTGTCTGATTTTATTTGTGTCTGTCGACGAGCCTGTCCTTTGGGTAAGTCATCCGTTTTCTATTTTTTATATATGAAATATAGGTATTTCTATAGAAAATGATCACCGAGTTGACACAGGTGCATTGAAAGGACAATAAAATTCTCACAGTTTAAATTTTTGGCCAGTCTACATCAGAAAGAGGACACACTACAATCAATCACTTAGGCACAATTATTTTTGAGAACATTATGGAAAACAGCAATCTTATTTGCAATTATTAACTCAAGTAACAATTACAAGACAGTGTAGATCACAATTTATTTTATTTCATTGGTAACTGGTTTCGCTCACTTACATGACCATCATCAGACCACAACTGTACTGATACATATTATTAGAGGGATAAATTATTTCTAAATTGAGTATTTACTGTAAGAACAAATATTATAGACGGAAAATTCCTAGCAGGCAGAAGGGAAGGAGAGGGAAAAGAAAATAATGAGAGTTTTAAGGGAGGGGGTACAGAGCCATTCCAATCCCGGGAGAGGAAAGACTTACCTTGGGGGAAGAAAAGGAACGTAAACAAATACACACACACACACACACACACACAGACGCAAGCTTTCTACAGTATGTCTGCCTAGGTGTGTTTGCAACTGTGTAAATATGTGGGTGTGGGTGTGTGTGTATTTGTTTACCTTCCTTTCCTTCCCCCAAGGTAAGTTTTCCCTCTCCTGGGATTGGAATGGCTCCTTACCCCCTCCCTTAAAACCCTCATCATTTCCTTTTCCCTCTCCTTCCCTTCTGCCTGAAGTAGCAACTGGGTTGCGAAAGCTTGTGATTGTGTGTGTGTGTTTTATTTATTTGTGCTACTATCACTACCTGTGCTCCTTTGCCTTGTGAGTAATCTTCATCTATTTTTTTATATATAATGTAAGAACAAAGTATACCTATAATGTTGGCCACCAGTTGTTTACAGCTGAAGCTGCTTAAAGGTTTAATTTTGACTGCTGTAGATTTAGGTGCAGTCATTCTTTAAATATTGTAAGCTCCACCCTCTAATTTAAATGTTGGCCAATCAGGTAGAAGTTCTAACGGAAGTTATACAACTAATAATGGAAATTCCAGGTTGTTGTTGTTGTGGTCTTCAGTCCAGAGACTGGTTTGATGCAGCTCTCCACCCTACTCTATCCTGAGCAAGCCTTTTCATCTCCTCATAAGAACGACAACCCACATCCACTTGAATCTGCTTATTATACGCGTCTCTTGGTCTCCCTCTGCGATTTTTACCCCACACACTTCCCTCCAATGCTAAATTCACAATTCCTTGATGTCTAAGAATGTGTCCTACCAATCTATCCCTTCTTTTAGTCAAGGTATGCCAGAAATTTCTTTTCTCCCCAATTCGGTTCAGTACCACCTCATTAGTTACGCGATCCACCCACCTAATCTTCAGCATTCTTCTGTAGCACCACATTTCAAAAGCCTCTATCCTCTTTCTGTCCACACTGCTTATCGTCCATGTTTCACTCCCATACAAGGCAACACTCCATACAAATGCCTTCAGAAAGGACTTCCTTAGGCTTAAATCAATATTAGATGTTAACAAATTTCTCTTTTTCAAAAACGCCTTTCTACCCATTGCCATTCTGCATTTTATATCCTCTGTACTGCGACCATCATTTGTTATTTTACTGCCCAAGTAACAAAACTCATCTACCTCCTTTATTGTTTCGTTACCTAATCTAATTCCTTCAGCATCACCTGATTTTCTTACACTGCACTCCATTACCCTAGTTTTACTCTTGTTAATGTTCATCTTATATGCACCTTTCAGCACACTGTCCATTCCGTTCAATTGCTCTTGCAGGTCATTTGCTGTATCTGACAGAATTACTATGTCGTCGGCAAAACGCAATGTTTTCAATTCTTCACCCTGAACTTTAATTCCTTCTCCAAATTTCTCCTTGCTTTCCTTTATAGCTTGCTCAATGTACAAATTGAACAACATTGGGGAAAGGCTACAACCCTGTCTTACTCCCTTTCCAACCACTGCATCCCTTTCATGCCCTTCAACTCTGACAACCGCTGTCTGGTTTTTGTACAAGTTGTAAATAACCTTACGCTCCCTATATTTTACTCCTGCTTGCTTCAGAACTTGAAATAGTTTGTTCCAATCAACATTGTCAAAAGCCTTCTCCAAATCTACAAAAGCTAGAATGTTGGTTTGCCTTTTCTTAATCTATCTTCTAGGATAAGCCGTAAAGTGAGTATTGCCTCCCGTGTTCCTACATTTCTCCTGAACCCAAACTGATCTTCCCCGAGTTCGGCTTCTACCAGCTTTTCCATCCTTCTGTATATAATTCGTGTTAATATTTTGCAACCATGACTTATTAAACTGATGGTTCTGTAGTTTTCACACCTGTCTGCACCCGCTTTCTTTGGAATGGGGATTATTACATTTTTCTTAAAGTCTGAGGGTACTTCACCTGTCTCATACATCTTACACACAATGTGAAACAATTTTGTCATGGCTGGTTCTCCCAGAGACTTCAGTAGCTCTGACGGGATATCATCTACTCCAGGGGCCTTGTTTCGACTTAGATCTTTCAGTGCTCTGTCAAATTCATCTCTCATTACAATATCTCCTACTTCATCTTCATCTACATCCTCTTCTCTTCCTACAATATTGTCTTGAAGTTCATTTCCTTTGTAGAGCTCCTCTATATACTCTTACCACCTTTCAGTTTTCCCTTCTTTGCTGAGAACTGGTTTTCCATCAGTGTCCCTGACATTCATAGAGCTGCCCTTCCTATCGCTAAATGTTTCTTTTATTTTCCGGTAGGCTGTATCTATTTTTCCCCTATTTATACATTCTTCTACATCCTTGCATTTGCCTTCTAGCCATTCCTGCTTAGCCATTTTGCACTTCCTGTCAATCTCATTTCTTAGTCGTCTGTACTCCATTTTGCCTGTTTCATTTACTGCATTTTTATATTTTCTCCTTTCATCGATTAAATTTAGTATCTCCTGTGATATCCAAGGATTTTTTGTAGGTCTTGCCTTCCTACCTATTTTGTCCTCTGCTGCCTTCACTATTTCATCTCTCAATTTTACCCATTCCTCCTCAACTGTTTTATTTTCCCCTGTTTCTGTCAATTGTTGCCTGAAGCTCCCTCTGAAATTCTTAAGAACTTCAGGTTCCTTCAATTTATCCAGGTCCCATCTCCTTATTTTCCTACCTTTCTGTAGTTAATTCAGTTTCAGCCTACAGTTCATAACCAACAAGTTATGGTCAGAGTCTATGTCTGCCCCTGGGTATGTCCTACACTTCAAAACCTGGTTCCGAAATCTATGTCTTACCATTATAAAATCTATCTGGTATCTCCCGGTGTCTCCTGGTCTCTTCCACGTATACAACCTTCTTTTGTGATTCTTAAACCAGGTGTTTGTTATAACTAAATTATGTTCCGTGCAAAATTCTACCAGGTGGCTTCCTCTTTCATTCCTTTCGCCCAGATCATATTCACCTACTATCTTCCTTTCCCTTCCTTGTCCTACTACCGAATTCCAGTCTCCCATAACAATTAAGTTTTCCTCTCCCTTAATTGTCTGAATAATTTCCTTTAGCTCCTCATATATTTCTTCGATTTCCTCATCATCGGCAGAGCTAGTTGGCATATAAACCTGTACTACTGTTGTCGGTGTTGGCTTCGTATCTATCTTGACAATGATAATGCGATCGCTGTGCTGGTCATAGTAGTTTACCCGCATTCCTATTTTCTTATTCATTATCAACCCTATTCCTGTGATACCCCCAACTGATTTTGTATTTATAATCCTGTAGTCACCTGACCAGAAATCCTGTTCATCCTGCCACCGAACTTCACTAATCCCCACTATATCTAACTTCAACCTATCCATTTCCCTTTTTAAATTTTCTAATTTTCCTACTCGATTAAGGGATCTAACATTCCACGCTCCGACCCGTAGAATGCCAGTATTGTCTTTCCTGATGATCACATCCTCTTGAGTAGTCCCCGCCCGGAGATCCGAATGGGGGACTATTTTACCTCCAGAATATTTTACCCGAGAGGATGCCATCATCATATGTTCATACAGTAGAGCTGCATGTCCTCGGGGAAAAAAATAACGGCTGTAGTTTCCCCTTGCTTTCAGCCGTTCGCAGTAGCTGTGTGGCAAAGCCGCATTAGCTGATGTTACAAGGCCAGCTCAGTCAATCATCCAGACTGTTGCCCCTGTAACTACTGAAAAGGCTGCTGCCCCTCTTCAGGAACCACACGTTTGTCTGGCCTCTCCACAGATACCCCTCCGCTGTGGTTGCACCTACGGTACGGCTATCTGTATCGTTGAGGCACGCAAGCCACCCCACCTCGGCAATGTCTGTGGTTCATGGGAGTGGAATTCCAGGTTAGAATTAATAATATAGTAATAAGGACAGTTTACAACTCAGTGCAAAGATGTGGCGACAAGCTATGACAGGCACATACAAAAGACACACACATACAACACTTTCAGCTATTGGCCATGGCCTTCTTCAGAAAATAGAACATTCACACAATCATACAACCACCACCTCCGGCTGCCACACTTCGAATAGAAGTATGACAAATAGTTCAGGAGATAAGACATAACAAACAATGAAATGCAGCGAAAAGTGCTGCACCATGTGGCATCTGCTTCGAAAACCACTGTACTGACTTCGACCAAATTTGGTACACATATTCCTTCCATGATGTAGGGGTAAGAACTGCTTACGACATATAGTTCATGGAATATGGCATCATAAACATTTATATAGTTGAAAACCTGTGGTATCATACGACATGTGAATAAGGACACTTTATTCATCCTAAAATCTTCATGAAATATTGGACACTTGACCTTCAAAACAAGAGGAAGGTCAATGTCACAAAATTTTGGATATTGCAAGACGGAGGATACTTTACATATGGACTTTGTCAGATTCTTACAGTTGTATTCCGATCCTAATGAAATTTTTCATCAAAGAAACATTTAAAACATATATATTGTTCACACCATGTGAGTCTTATGTAAGTAATTTAAAGTAACAAACTTTTTAAAAATATGATTCAATGGAAAGGATACTTCATTCAGATTTTTAAATGACTGTTTTTTTGGCAGTCAGCTTTGATGCATTGGGGTGAAAACTGCCAGCAGCAGGAATTTGTTGTTACCAATGTATGGTTTTAATGTGAATTTCAAAATAAATCCAATATATAAAAATCAATGTTTGTTTCTTGGTCTTTTTTGTTCAAATTGTATGCACGGCCTTACCATACATCTGAGTGCGATAAAACTTTGTCACCTCATTGTTTGCACTCGTGTGAAGGTCATAGGCATACTAAAAATTACTTTGTATGGTGCATGGCAGAGACTGCTTTATAATAGTTAATTCATTTTTTACACCTTCATGCTGAAATGGCTGGATGGATATGATAGAAATTTAGAACGGAGATAGCTTATACTCCGAATTAATACATGGGCTATGTTTTGTAAGTCACCGGAAGTGCTCGGCAGAGGGTACATTACAACAAACATCCAAATTGTTTCACTGGACATAATGAAAGTCAGAACATAAATGTATGTTTTCATGAAGGAGATTTTTATAATCTTTAAGCCAGTGAATGTAGCATGATGGATGGTGCCTTGCGACTTTGACACCGTCTGACCGGTCACTATGAAACTTGGCATATATGTATGTTTCCATATGTAGGAGGGACAGGAGTAGGTGGAGGAGGAGAGTGAGAGAGGGGAGATGGTGACAGGCAGGTCAAAGGAGATGGACAGAGGGAGGGGGCGGAGGAAATGGACAGAGAAAGGACAGGAGGAGATTTGGGGGGGGGGGGGGGATCAGGTGAAGAGAAAGAAGGGAAAGGAGGAAATGGATTAATGGAAGATTGAGAAAAAAAAAAAAAAAAAATATATATATATATATATATATATATATATATATATATATATATATATATATCTCTCTTAGTATTTTATGTGCTTCCATAACAATAATGTGTGCTGATTACAATAAAACTTCGTCAACTTACTTGGGGCTCTTACCCGAAGATTATGGACATAGTACAGTTAAGTCACAATAAGTGACGTGCATATCGTACCGACAAATCTATTTAACACACAAAAACAGATCAGCATTTTATTGTGTACTAGTCATTTCGATGCCGATAAATTAGACGGTCTTACACCAGAGTGATCCAACTACAAAATTCACAATTTGTGATAATTGAGTTATAAGTTCCCAACACTGTAAATCAGATAATTTACTTTGGTATTCAAATTGGAGTAAATTACATTCATTATACATATTTGTCAATATTTATTGCTCTTTCAAACATCAAGCACATATAATTAATATTTTTCTTGTTGTGGTTCATAAACAGAATTTGGGACATATTTTTACAGCTATTTATTTCCTTACAGAACTGTCTTAATACTGGCCTTTTACAAGTTTAAGTAATTATGATGTCTTCAAAATACATTGATTTTTAAATGTTTCAAACCAACAGTAATTTATTTTCATGCATTGAGTATTATTTTGAGATTCCTTAAACATGGTCTTACACTTCACCCACATAGTCATCTTCACTAGAGTCGCCAGATCCTTGGCTGCTGCTTGGTAAACTGCTATAAAATTGATGGTATATTGGAGAAATTAGACAAATTATAGATTTGAGGTCTTTTATTCTTTGTAGCAGTCAATGGTTTTCCTGCAGGGTATTTCAATTGTAGAACTAAGTTATGAACCTCAGTTACTTGGTCTCGAACCCTTTTTGTAAAGCTGACCTAGTGAAACTCCATTTCCTCATTGGGAGTATATTTGAACTCAATAATATCTGGATTTTCTTTACTGACACGAATACATCTCATATAAGACACAGGGTGATCTTCAATCTTTTCTGATGGTTAATGATGCTGTCACATTTTCTGAAGAATAAAACTCTTTTGTTTCCATCCATATATCAAACTTAAAGTCTGTGGCACATATTGTTAATTTGGACTCACTCTCTCTCCTGCAATAGTGACTTTTATATTGAGGAAATGAATTTATGTGGCTCTTGATATGCTGGATCTCTTCCTCTGGGGATTTGTTACGTGGTTCATGTCTACTATTTTTATCCTGTACATCACCTAATTTACCTTTCTGAATGGATCTGTGTACTTTGGCACTATCAAGACACAGTATGTAGAGAAACATAGCTGTACACACTTTCACATCACCTGAATCTGTAGGAATAAAATAATTTCTAAGTTTTCAGAACTAACTCTTCTGTCCATCACTGGCTTTGATTTCACAGATCGTCCAAGTATTGTACTTTGTGTTTAGAAAGATTCCTCTTTGTAATACAGATCAAAAAATCGTCTTTGATCTGCCACAGAAACTTTTTCAAATCATTTGTTTTTGCAGCTGCAAGAGTATTCTTTAAAAAAAATCCAGGTACATTTCCTGTTGTTGAAAGATACGATTTCCCACAGTTTCTTTGTATTTTTCTTTCATTCTTCTTCTATTTCACAGGGTTACTTTTCTTCTTGAATTTTCTTTTATGGATTTACTTATATCTTCTGAAATAAGTAAATCGAAAATTAAACTAATTTTTGTTAATGTTAATCCAGACTCATAGTTCGTGACATATCATTGATGAGAAAGTCACTTGTAAGCGACTGAACAATGCACAGGTCTGTGTTATTAGTTTCATTCATGATATCCCAGAAGATAATTAAAAAGATTTCTCATATGCCAGACCGAACCAACTCCTATTAGTGTGTCTGTCTAAATATGCTAGATTTCACTGGACATCACATAATGCCCTCTAGTGAGCACAGTTTGCAGATTAATACTTAGTTTTGTGCTTAAGACAAAGATGGCAGCACGTCAACACTTCGAGTACTTGGTTCATACTGACATATGACAATATGTGAAAATTACGAGTATAATTTAGAATATATATTTGATTATTTATAACAAAATGACAAGAAATTCTATGAATTTACATACCATCACTATTTGAAATATTTGATGAGGGCAAATAATCACCACTTGAATCACTTTCTACACCCAAATCACTCTTATTGAGCTGTTCTGGCACAAAGTCAACATGTTGGGCCTCCATTGTGACAACTGACATAGTTCACTTTGCTGAATGAAGTATTTGTCAATTATTCAGCAACAAGAAGTGCTAACATACTATATTTGATTAATAATGGAAATTCTCCACAGAGATAATAAATTATTTCTCAAAAGAGATAGATTGGCTGGCCAGCACTTACCTTTTTGCTGTACTGCTGATAGTTACACACACACACACACACACACACACACACACACACAAATAATACACTACAAAGTATCTCTGACTTCCACAATCTTCTAACACCATCCTCATGACCTAGGTCGTGAATTACCTTTCCCATTCCTTTTTTCTTCTTCTTCTCCCTTCTCTCCACATAAAGAAGGAACACAGTTACAAAAGCTTGTTATTTTCCTCCTTTTTTGTGTATGTAACTATCGGCGGTACAGCAGAAAGGTAAGTACTGGGCAGCCAATCTATCTCTTTTGAAAAATAATGTAACATAGTATATTGTGAGCTGCAAATGCCTGGAACATTACGTCACTCTGGCATGTGAAAGATAGAGCATCCATTATATCAAATACGTTAAAACAGAATCTTGTCAATTTGTAGTTAGTTCACTCTGGCATAAGGCCGTCCAATTTCAGTTACATCTAATCGTAATTTCCAGTGCAAACAGGTTTTTCAGGTTTTCAGCTAGTCACAAATAAAATTTTGATATCTCCACTGAATTTCACATGTTACTATGAGCTAAAGTCAACCATATGCATAGTCTATACAATACTTTAGTTTAAAAATAGAAAAGAGATGACTTACCAAAAGGACCGGCTCGTCGATAGAAACAAATAAAATAACACACAAACACACATACAAGCTTTCGCCACCACTGGCAGCTTCTTCAGGAAAAAGAGGAAAAAAGGGGAGGAAAAAAGGGAAGGATATGGGTTTTAAGGAAGTGGAAAAGGAGTCATTCCAATCCCAGGAGTGGAAGGACTTACCTTAGGGGAAAAAAAGGAAGGTAAACAAATGGAATGACTCCTTTTCCACTTCCTTAAAACCCATATCCTTCCCTTTTTCCTCCCCTTTTTTCCTCTTTTTCCTGAAGAAGCTGCCAGTGGTGGCGAAAGCTTGTATGTGTGTTTGTGTGTGATTTTATTTGTTTCTATCGACGAGCCGATCCTTTTGGTAAGTCATCTCTTTTCTATTTTTATTTTTGTTTATCCCACCGGGAAAGTTTCCCTCTATAATTTTCAATACTTTAGTTTCTTTGATATTCAACAGTAACTGTGAGGTTCACAACCACCTCTTTGAGGACTAAGTGTGATGATATTTTGGTTTCTACTACCACACGCACAATTCCTAAGTAACCAAATCAAGAGGTTTCAACAAATAGTACTCTCGCAGAAGAACAGGAAAAAAATTTAATACAAATAACTAGGATGTAAGAGAGACAATGAATGTGTCTTTCAAGTGAATGTCTAGCCACCTTATAGACATAATACAGTACATCTTAGGGAACACCAGCCTTTTTCAAGAAGGTTTTCCTAGTATCCAAAATCTAGGTGCTTTAGAAAGATGAATGAACAAATGCACTGGTAACAAAATGCCCTGGGAAACAAGAGCTGTAACTTCATTACTATTCCAGTATTTCAGATAACTCTTTCCAGCATTCATACTTCAAAGCTTCACAGGTAAACACCTTTTCAAGAGGCTACATTGTAGCCTGTTGACGCGGTAGATTCCCTCACATTTATTCATAATTTTCAGGTTTTGTTAGCACACATTGAAAAATCGAACATGATTTTCTGGATGCTTTTAACATGCTCATTCCAACTGTGAAAAGGTTCAATTATATTATAGAAAACAAATTAAATGAGGTACACATTAGTAATTTTACGTAAATCGAAAGTTTGAACTGATTTTTGTAGAAATCAGGAAAGCAGTGCGTGAATGATATTTTACACTGGGAAACCTTATATAACGAAGTTGTTGTGTGCAAAATTTCACACTTATTGTAGTTTCCACTAAAGAGAGATAAAAACCCATAGGTAAAACATTACCAGTTTGAAAAGTTTTATAGAACATAGTTTTTTTTTTTTTTTTTTTTTTTTTTTTTGCAAAATACTGCATTTTTTTATCTTTTTCTAAAATCTTCAACTTTGCAATTAAATAATTCAGTATTGGAAAGCGATACCTAAACGAAACTTTATGTTTGAGAACCTTGTATTGTTAGGTTATGACATGCCAAGTTTCAGGTTCGCCATAGCTTTAGTCTCTGAGATACAGGATGCCAAACTTTGAAGTTTTTTGAGTATCGATATGAGAAACTTTGCCTGAATTTGGCACGTAAAATTATTTTCATTATTACTCCCAAGAGAATGCATACACTTGTATAAGATGGATAAATGTCATTTCTTTCAACGAAATATTGCCCGAGTTATAACAAATCAAAGTCTTCAAAAATTCACGCTCCCCCTGCACAAAGTCGCGCATGGTAGCAAACAAATGACTATATCTCGGACAGTACTGCTTCAACAAGCCTTAAAATTTAACAACGTTCATTGTGGACATGTGAAAATGTTCACTAAAAATTTGATTGAAATCCATGATGTTCGAGCAGGGAGTGCTGGGTGAGTTGACATGGAATGTCCCTTAAGTAAAAAGAACCAGCATCTTAACACAGAAATTAGCTTAATTTTTCCAGGAATTCCTGAATAGAATGGAAAGAGTGTGTCATGAGGAAACACTTCAGTTTAGCCAAATTGAACCAACTTGGGGATGGTTTATGGCAGACTGCATGTGTTCAATCAAATATTTCTGCTCAACTTCTCTACAACACTGTGAACAGTTATCATTTACACCAGGGGTGGCCAACCCGCGGCCCGCATGCGGCCCGCGGGCTGATAAAATTTGGCCCACGGAGCTGTTTCATTGAAAGAAAAATTTAACTTTAATTTCATGTAAAACCTGCAAAAAGCATTCCATTGAGCATCTTTCGTATCATATCAAATTAAAACAGTTATATATCATTTCACTGATTCAACTATCGTTAAATTTCCGTATATTGCTAAATGGAAAAACATACACTACAGTATCTTGAGCGGCATGTGACAGAGGCAGTGGACGATCCGAGAAGTAAGAGGACGGGAGAGGCAGCTTATAGAGCGTTGGACGCAGCCGACTGTCCGCCAGTTGTGAATTCCGTGGTGGCCAGCTTCAAGCTTGCAGAAGTGAGTTGAGGGTGGCGGTGCCGGAGATGTGGGCGTTGCCGGCCGTGCCGTGTTGTGAGTGTGGCGAGAGGACCAGCTGAAAGAAGGGCAGCTTTGGTGTCTGACTAGCCTCCTGGCGATCGAGCGGGTGAGGAGAAAAAGATGGCACCCGGCTTTAGGAACCTATAGCGCTTGGATGTGGTGACTGCAGGTTGGAGTCACATAGCGTGCACCCTTCATTCCTGCCACGTCAGCCCCAGTTTGTAGCACGCCGAATACACAACGGCGTCTACAGCTCCTTTTCGATATCACAGAAAGAAGAATTCGCTGCACCGTGTGACAGAGGTCCCTTCAGATTGATGCATTCTTTGAACCCAGATCGCATCAGCTACTGCTTAGCTCTGAGAGTTCGAAATTTTTTTTTTTTTAATCACCTCCAGTCACTGAAGGGTAGTATATGGTACAGCGACGTGTTTACAAACATTTTTCCTATTTCCCTTATTTTGTTTAATATAATAAGTACATATGAATAAGAAAATAAATCAAACTGAATGAATGGTAATAAGGGTACGATTAGTAGCAATTATGACTTCAAACAGCGTAGTCTTTCAATTAAAACCAGCTTTTGTCTTTTTACAATTGATCTATGATGCTTCTCTTTATTTTTAGTAGGCTTGCATGCATTTTATGTATCCAGTTATGGCGGGTAGGTACATTAGTTCCGTATCATCTTTCAATTTCAGTAGTACAAAATATATAAATCTTTAATTGTGGTGTTCTGGTTTCACTGATGATGTTCAATGATTCCGTATGAGCTGTCACAAATTTACATATTCAATTTCAATGTAATTTTTATTTTTGTGTGTTCTTAGATATGCTGACAGTGAGAGATACTCGTAGGTTAGTCTTTGAAATTATATTATTCCTTGAAAATAATGTATTATGAGTGGTTGGGATTGTATCGTTAAAAGAATTACAAATACATCTTATCTAAAAGGTAATACGTCTTTTCTGAAAAGTTATTTATTCAATTTCATAATATTTATGAACATTTTGCGAATGCGGAAGCTTAGTGCATCGGACTGTGCTTTTTTCTCATGTGTGAATGCGATGAGTCTGCAGCTATTAATAATTTATTCAAAGATAAACAGTAATCCAGTCTTTCGCCGAAGCACAAGATTTATGCACTTGCAGAGTTTGCATAATCAGTCAACCGAGGGACTAACTTTTCGAGCTTTTTGAACTACAGATGTTCCAGGAATCCTGTATGTCGTGATGGAGTCTTCATTTCTCAACGAGAAGACGCTGAGCTGCACGATTGTAAAATATTTCTTCTTTAGGTCGTCATTATTTTTCCACATTGACATGTTTCTTTGCTGAAAGATATTGACTAACTGGAGACGATTTTCTTTACTTGGTGCATTACGAACAGTTTCAAGTGTAAAGTCTCACCAGTATTAGGCTGAACACAAATATGAGAAATTAATTTTAAAACAGTAATTTAGGCGACATGGTCAGTATACTATCAAAGACTTTGAATAATTTTCCCCCAACAAATAATAAAATACACATCAGTTTTAATTTATCTTCAGCCTTGTGAGACATTATATTACAAATGTACAGATGTGTCCCTCCTAATGCAAGAGTATCCACGTGTCTTTCTGTGTTACTTACAGCGACTAATAATGTTATAGTCTTGAAATGTAGAATACTTTTCAGTAAGAATCATAAAAAGATCGAAATTTTAAAGTAAGACTGCCAGGTTAGACGAAGCGTTAGCAATGTTTATATTTACGATACATGACATTCAGAACTAAAATATCGATTTCCTAAAGCAGTTGAATACCAGTAACAAACATTCTCGAGAGAATAGACTACGAAGTTTCTCAAGGATGTATAATACGGAATGAAACTTCCACTCTGCAGCAGAGTGTGCGCTGATATGAAGCTTTCTGGCAGATTATAATTGTGTGCTGAAACCAGGACTCGAACCTGGGACCTGAAAAGTAGGAGATGAGGTACTGGCAGACATATAATACCGTACTTAAATAAAACACTGATAATTCGACAATTAGTGTACCTCTGTGGGTCCGCCATTTAGGCTGAAAACATGCAATCTCCTCCATGTGATTGTACAAAAAATATTTAGTATCCAAATCCCTGTCATGGAAACTGAAGCACAGTAAATAACTAAATTCGCTGTTAATCGACTGTAACAAAATAGGTTACACGCATGCAGAAAGGCTGCTAAAATTTTATCAAATATGTCGTGTTTTTGATAAATCTTCATTGCGACAAAAATGTTCAATTTTTTTGTAAATCTATGGGACTGAACTGTTTGGTTATTAGTCCTTAGGTTACAAACTACTTAAACTAAGTTAAAGTAACCTAAGGACAACACATAAACTCATGCCCGAGAGATGACTCGAACCCCCGACGGTGTAAGGACGCGCGCACCGCAGCACAGCGCCCCAGTGCGCACGGCCATTTCGCCACTTCTCAATGCGACAAAAACAACCCTGAGGTACGTATGTTGCCTTCAGGAAAGCTTTGCGCATACTCACTGCAGATAAAATGATCTGCTATGAGAATGAAATGAAGAATCATAATTCAAAGACACAATACTATTTTTTAATGATCAGCTTCTTTTCCGGGGCTTATCTGAACCAGTGAACACGTAGGACGCGCCTCCAATGTTTTGCGCTGATAAATAATTTCTGGAAACTTTAAAGTAGATTTTATGAGAGTTATATGGAACTACTTTAAGTAACTGATATTTCTTTCTGAAGTTCAGAAACAGCATGTATAACAGTATTTTTTTAAAAATTACAATACTTCAATCACCGTGTGGTCTCTTTGTCAGTCTGACTTACAGGGGAAAATGTCTGTTACAGTTGAAGACGTGAAGTTGGTATGGCGTCAATTATCAAAGAAGCAGGTCTTAAGAAGAAGAATATTAGAGAGGAGTTCAGAACTTTTCAAGACAGGTGGACAGTAAAGTATTTTTTGTGGAATATAAGACAAAAATGATGTCTAATATGCAAGCAATCTGTCTCGGTTCCTAAAGAATATGACATCAAATGTCATTACGAGACTAAACATCAAGTGATGTTTGACAAATATAAGGGACAATATCAACAAAATAAAGTAAACGATTTAGAAAGGAAACTTTGTACTCAACAAAAGGGCGAATTCAGAGACAACAGGTTATGTGAAAGAGAGTTAGAAACGGAATTTCTCAAAAATCAATCTGTCTCCTCAAACTATTGCTAGAGGTAATTTAAAATATCGTGTTTCTGAGTTTGTTTCATTCAGTAGCTTTGGATGAGTGGACAGATAATCCAGATACCGTCCAAATGCCAATTTATGTTAGTGTTGTTGATGCCCATATTAATAAAAAGAAGAATTTGTGGCATTGTATCCACTTAAGGATACCATGAAGTCATGAGATTTACATTGTCATTAAGTCGGTTTTCATTAAACCTTGACGACGTATTCGGGGCTAACAATGGATAGGCCTTCAGCAGTGGCTGGGAAACAGGAAGGTTTCGTTCAGTTAACTGAAAACGAGGCTTGCAATATATCGCTGTTGAATTTTCATTGTGTTATCCCTCAAGAGAATGTTCTGCCAAGTCTCTCAAAATGGACTATGTCATGAAGGTAGTTGTCAAAACAGTGAAATTTAGGAAAAGATCAGCTGATTAATGACATGCATGATTCATTTCCGCATTCGAAATGAAACTTGGGCTTTGGAAGCAACAGTTACGAGCAAAAAACTTCACACATTTTCCTACACTGTGAAAGCAGTAGGACGTCACACAACGACAACGGTTAAATACGCTTCTTTAATGTCTGACTTGAAATACGATGTACACATGAGTTCACTACCGGTACATTTACAAATCGCATGCTGAAAAATGTAATGTGATGTACAATCAAAAGAGAAATCTCATCAGATATTTTGGAAACGTTTTATAAGACATATTTACACGATAAATATCCAGCGTTTTACAAACATGCTATAAAAAGTATTTCATTATTTGAAAACACATACGTCTGAGTGAACAACGTTTTAGTCGGATGAATTACATAAAATCATATGTGAAAACACGAATTACTGATGTTCATCTGGAAAACTCTTTCGTGTAGAAACAACTTAACTGGACGTTAACAATGACTCACTTCAGTGAAACAAGGCAGACATCCCAGTAAACTGTATTTCATAAAGTTGTATAATAATTTTTACAATAAATGTAATGTAATCACATTTGTTTCATATTCTTTAACAAATAAATGAATATGTCTTGCTGTTTTGGTTCAAAAAACAAAAATCGGTAATGCGGCCTGCGGGGTAATCCGTTCTCAAACATTTGGCCCGCCTGCTGTAAAGGTTGGCCACCCCTGATTTACACCCTGTATAAATACCCCTACACCCATGTAATATAAAGTAAGATATTACTCTTACCAATCTCCCAAGCCTGATTTTTTATTCATAGTAGAGTTTGAAGAGATTTGTTGCACATCCAGCTTCCACAAGGCCTTCAGTGCCCTTCGGGCAGCCTGAAAATTATTTGAAATGGCAGAATCATTAGTTATTTTAAAAGAAATGAATTAACTGTTACACACAAACACACACACACACACACACACACACTAACAAATACTGTCACTAAATTTATAGTGTTTCTTGAATTAATTTCATTAAGACCTATGTCTACTTATTAGAATATCTGAGTTAACTTCCACACTCATTTGTGACTTGTACTTTATATTCATTTTCCTTTCATTGGATGCTATGCTGTCTAAAGATCACTGGATACAGTGATTGACACAATTCCAGAGGAATGCACATGCCAGATTTTTTGAAGAATTCTTCTGAAAGCTAGAATTTCTTTTTTTCTTTCTTTTTTCATATTTCTTTGATTACTCAATGCTTCAACCATCTGGTGAGTTGCTTTCTTTACTCATGCGTTATTAACAAAGAGGTCCTCTATTGTTATTCCAAAGAAGTTAAAATTTTAGTATAGAATCTCCTAACAGAAATTCCAGTACAATTTGAGAATGAATCCAGTCACAAACTTTGAGTAGATCTTGGTGAAGTACACAAAAATTATGGAGGATCACGGTCGGCACACATTTTAGTATAACTCAACAATTCATAGCATGTGCCAAAGATGTTAGCTGATAAAATTTACATAAGCAACAAATTTGCTTATTATAAAAAATTAAAAAAAGTACTGATAACAACAGTCATAAAATTCATATATTGTAATTATCTAATTATATCCTCAAGTGTCTTAGATGAGTGTTAATAAACTAGTAATTGTAAGATGCTCCTGATGATGCAATGCTCTTGATAATAGTCTGACAATAAATAAAGAAATAAAAATAATAAACTATTGATAAAACAATAATCTTCTACAGGCATGTAATTTCTTGACAGCAAGATTATAACATTGATTAGTAAATGAAAGTGGGGAAAAACAATTTTTTAAGAAACAAACTGACCTGCTCCCGTGAAGCATCGATGGATGATCCAACACCAATGCAAAGTGAAGGCCGATTTGTTGCTAACGACACCAAACTTACAAATTCGTCACCAGGCTGTGTAATGCAAGAAACAATTTGATGCACAGATATTAACTAGACAACAAAAATCACAAAAACTAATAAAACTTTAAACATGCATAACTTTTATCTTATTCCTATAAGGCAGATCAGGGCACACCCACTAACCCATTCAATTGCGCAAATTTTAGATTTATGAATCCATCTATTTTACTAGTTTTAATGCTCTCTGTATTTATAACATTGGTGTTTCTTGAACTGGTCTGTATAAAAACCTATATTTCACTCTAACTCACTCACTGATAATATGTAACATGTACAAGGCTACCACTCTACTGGGTCATTAAAATTTATCTGACTTTATCCCCAAACTGGAGTTAACTGCAATACACTAGATATAGCAGAAAATATTCGACCAGAAATATTCCAGATATGAAGCACACACATTTAAAATAAATAACTAAAACAAGATAGCTTTAACTGATTTGACCACAAAGATGTGATAAAAAGTTAAAATAACAAAGTTAACAGGTAATGTTGCACATATAAATTTAAGAAATTAATTGCCACTGAAATAAAAAATACTAGAAAAAAATAAAATGAGAACAGCTAGCAACTCAATGCAAAGATGATTGTAATGCTACAGACAGGCATGTTAAAAAGCATCACACACACACACACACACACACACACACACACACACACACACACACACACAAATTCTAGCTTTCGCAGCCTAACTGCTTCTTCAGGCAAAGGGAAGGAGAGGGAAAAGGAAATGATGAGGGTTTTAAGTGAGTGGGTAAGGAGCCATTCCAAGACTTACCTTGGTGGAGGGGGGGGGGGTGGGAAAGAGGGTAAACAAATACACACACACCCACACATATACACAAATGCAAACACATCTAGGCCAACACACTGTAGAAAGCCTTCTCCATTTTCCAATGTGTTATCCACCCACCTCCATCCCACCCCCTGCCCTGTTTCTGTCAATTCTTCCCTAAAGCTCCCTCAAACTCAAGAATCTCAGGTTTCTTCAATTTATCCAGGGCCCAATTCCTTATTTACCTCCTTTCTGCAGTTTCTTCAATTTCAGACTACAGTACATAGTCAATAAGATATGGTCAGAGCCTATATCTGCCCCTGGGGTTATCTTAAAATTTAAAACCTGGTCCAGAAATCTATGTCTCACCATTATAAAATCTATTTGGTACTTCCTGATGTCTCCTGGTTTCTGATTTCTTCCACATATACAACTGCCTTTCATAATTCTTAAACCAAGTGTTGGTTATGATTAAATTATGTTCCATGCAAAATTCTAAATTTCCTTCCCTCCCATTTCCTTCTAACAAATTCCAGTCCTCCATGGCAATTAAGATTTCCTCTCTCTTACCTGGCTGAATAATTTCCTTTACCACCTCATACATTTATTCGATCTCCTTATCATTAACAGAGGTAGTTATCATCTAAACTTGTACAACTGCGACTTTGTATCTATATTTAATATGATAATGCTATCACTGCACTGCTCATAGCATTTCATCCGCATTCCTATTTTCTTAATCATTATTAGATCTACTCCTGTAATACCCCAACTCTAACTGATTTTGTATTTATAATCCTGTACTTATCTGACCAGAAACCCTGTTCATCTTTCCATCAAACTTCACTAATCCCCATTATATCTGATTTCAACCTATCAGTTTCCCTTTTCGAATATTCTAACCTCCCTACCCAATTAAGGGATCAAACATACGATGCTCCGATCCTTAGAATGCCAGTGTTATCTTTCCTGATGATGACAACCTCCAGAGTAGTTCCATCGAGATCCGAATGGTGGACTATTTAACCTCCAGAATATTTCACAGTGATGAATGTAGTTTCCTCTTGCTTTCAGTCATTTGCAATAACTGTAGGGCAAAGCCATGTTAAGTGATGTGAAAGGCCAGCTCAGTCAGTCATCCAGCTCAGTCAAACATCCTGACTGTTGCCCCTGCAACTACTGAAAAGGCTGCTGCTCCTCTTTAGAAACCACAGGTTTGTCAGTCCTCTTCTAGATACCCCTTCTCTGTGGTTGTACCTAGTCTGATTATCTGTATTGTTAAGGCAGCCGCTAATGCTGATTTATGCAAAATATTCTGAAGAATCCAAAAATGGTGAAACAATGATGCCGTCCGATATAATGCCCTACCGAAATTGAAGCATTAAAGATGGAGCAAAAGTTCAGAGTAGAGAAGGATGTTTACATATACCAGAAGGCTAATGGGAGATTTGAGACTTGAAACTTCCTGGCAGATTAAAATTGTGTGCCGGAACCGGGACTCGAACTTGGGACCTTTGCCTATTGCGGGCAAGTGCACTACCGACTGTGCTATCCCAACACGACTCACGATGCCGCCTCACAACTTTACTTCCGCCAGTACCTCGCCTCCTACTTTCCAAACTTCACAGAAGCTCTCCTGCGAACCATGCAAGACTAGCACTCCTGGAAGAAAGGATATGGTGGAGACATGGCTTAGCCACAGCCTAAGGGATGTTTCCAGAATGAAACTTTCACTCTGCAGCAGAGTGTGCGCTGATATGAAACTTCAAGGCAAAGGTCCCAGGTTCGAGTCCCGGTTCCGGCACACAATTTTAATCTGCCAGGAAGTTTCATATCAGCGCACACTCCACTGCAGAGTGAAAGTTTCATTCAGGAGAATTGAGGTTTATTCTATATATAACACGCAACCCAAGATTTTCTTCGCATAAAACAATAAAACTGACATCAAAAGTAAAATGATAAATACCTTAGGTAAATCTGTGAAATGAACTTTAAAATCCAATAAATCGGATGCATCCATCAACATGTCTTTTGCAGTAAATTTTTTGTCTTGAGATGTTTGTGATTTGGAGCTGAATGTTGAAGAGGTTGCATCTTTCAATGTTGATTTTGTTGTGACCTCACCAAGAAATGAACTGCCACTCTTCACAAGCTGCTTTGCAAATGCTGCCAATCTTTCATTCAATCCTGTAGGTGTCAGGTAAAGTGTTTCAGTTAGCTAAAAAGAATACATTAAAAATAAACACAACATATAAATTTAACCCACCAGACACTGGAGCAAACTGATTTAGAATATGGATTACTGTTAATCAATTTTATATCTGTACCTTAGGGGTTAAGAAATATACATTCAATCCCCCTCCAAATCCCATTCTGGTTTATGATAATATATGTAATAACTACACATTTCTTCATTTGTAAAACAAAGGAGTGGGGTGGGGTGGGGTGGGGTGGGATATGACTGAGGCACAGGCCACTGAGATGAGGTCATGCACTTCCCTCCTTTATAGGTCTGAAAATTCACCACTGAACAAGTCATCACTATCTAGCACTCTTTAGGGTGATCGACATAATATGTACTGTATTCAAACTTTATGAATCACCTCAATCTTTTAATAAGGGAGTGGGGGGAGGGTGTATAACCGTAATGTGTTCCAAAAATATTGTCCTTGTGCAACACAACTAGCTCCTTATTCTTGTGAATTTCAGTGCAATATTCCTTGATTGCCAGAAGGCTTCTGAAACCTGTTTCACAGAAACAATTTTTTTAAATTAATTTATTTATTTATTTTTTAATTGTGTACCGGTGCCTTTAGATATTTGTATAAGTTATGCTACTGGATCCATGATTTCCTTTCAGAAAGTACAAATTTTATAGTAATACAGGGAAAAATAAACCAAATGGATAATCCAGTAAGGAATGTCAATAATAATATGTAGACAAGCAACAACTCACCGTAAAGACGAATGTTGAGCCGCCGACAGACACAAATAAAATATACACAAATTGTGTGTGTGTGTTTGTGTATCTTTTATTTGTGTCTGTCAGCAGCTCAATGTTCATCTTTACGGTGAGTTGTTCTCTATCTACATATTATTATTAATAAAGGGAAAAATAATCATTCACACACAGAATCACAACCATACATATACAGTATATAATACATCATTTAGGCAAAACATACAAAAAACTTTTGGAAGAAACATTTTTACTATGAGTTCCTAGGAATTCTTCAATTGAATACAATTCACTCTATATCAGCCAAGTTTGCAGCACATTTTTATACCTGTGCAGCATAATTGCAAGATGCTGAATAAAGCTTATAGTTATTATGAACTAAGGCTAGTCTTGTGGAAAGCAAATCCAACAGACAGCTGTTTACCGTATTGTGTGAGTGTGAATTCTGTCTCATGTCGAATGAATCTTTTGTGTATACAAAACCATTAAATATGTATAGACTAGATACCATCATTATGCTAAGGAATTTAAAGCTGCTTCTGCAGGACTCATTACTTGCTAATCCTAATATACACCTGCCTACTTTTTCAGCCATCTGACTACACATATAACTCCTGGAGAGTTACACCAGAGCAATATTCTGTATTGCGGATGGGAATGAAAGAAAGAAAAAATACGATTGGAGTAATAATTGTTGCTAAGACTGCCCCTTAATTTATACAATAAAGAAATACATGACCTAGTTTGCTGCACAGGTAATTGGTGTGTCCTTCCAAAGAGTGTTTTTGGTCTATGATCAGTCCAAGCTATTTCACTCCCATTCTATCACAAAGCAATACAAGAAAAGAACCAATACAAAAGTGCCCAAAATTGAAAACAGCAAGGGGAGGAAAATCCCACTCAGGTAGTAAAATGTCAAAGAAGATGACAAAACAAAACACAAAATGGGTCAATCACACAATAATACACAACAACTAAAGGAAACAACACAATGAAGCCGATGACTGTAGTTAACCGGCCGTGAGATAAAAAAGAGGAAAGGTCAACCACATGGCTATACAAGGAAGTCCCCAAACAGAGGACACATGACAAGGGTAACACAGATGGTGGGATGAAGCAAAACTTTACAGAGAGCGATAACCCCTCCCCCCCCCGGCACGAATAAAACATAAAACTAAATCCACCATTGTGACATTTTCTCATAAAACATCTGATAAAACACAAGGAAGATTAAAACTCTGCTGCCAGGTGGCTAAAAGAGGGCAGTCCAGCAATATGTGGGCCACTGTCAAGTATGAGCCACAGTGATACTGGGGTGGGTCCTCACCATGAAGGAGATGGCCATGGGCCAGCCTAGTGTGGCCAATGTGGAGCCAGCACAGGACTAAAGAGTACCAGCAGGGAGACCGCATGGAGGAATGCCACACAGACGTAGTCTCCTTTATAGCCCTGAGTTTGTTGGGCACGGTCAAGCTATGACACTCAGTAGCCCAAACCTCACAAACCCTATGTAGCAGCATCAACCGGAGATCAGAAGCTGGAAGGCCAATCTCTAAGATGCAGGCATTGACAGCTTGTTAGGTAAGCCTACTGGCATATTTGTTGCCTGGGATGCCGATGTGACCAGGAGACCAAAGAAATACCACTGATCTACTAGACCGATCAAGGGCAAAAAGAATCTCTTGGGTAGCAATCACCAAAGGGGGACGTGGGTAGCACTGATCCACAGTTCAAAGGCTGCTCACAGAGTCACTTCAAAGAAGGAAAGACTCACCTGAGCAGCAACGCATATGCAGAGAGCACAGAAAATGGCTACCAGCTCTGCAGTATAAACACTGTAAACACTGGCAGAGACTGCTGCTCAATGTGGTCACCAAGGATGCAGGCAAAGTCAATGTGGCCATTAATCAATGAGCTGTCCATATAAACTGTGTCATAACCAGAGAGCTCAGCAATGACAGCAAAAAATTGACAACAAAGAGCCTCAGGGAAAATTGAGTCCTTGGGCCCATGGGCCAAGTCTAGACAAAGACATGGCAGCGGTAGGCACCATGTAGGTGTATGTGCATGGGCCGGAAATGGAGTTGGAAGGGGATAGGACTCAAATTCCCACACAAGTGACTGGACATGGATGGCTATTGTGTGTCCTGACCTTGGTTGTCGCTGTTGGTGGATGGACACATCAGGAAAAAAGAAGGCAGTAGTTTGGGTGGCCTGGCGAACTATACACTTGCGCTGCATATGTTGCTAGCAGTTGTTGGCAGCAGACCCATAAAGGCGAGACTCTGACCTCTACAAGTAAACTGGTCACGGAGCTAGTATGGAAGGCTCCCATCGCGATGAACCCCACAGTGGTGGATGGGGTCCAACAAGTGCAATGCTGAAGGCAACGTTCAGCCATAAACAAGGCACGCAAAATCTAAACTGGACGGCACCAAAACTGTATACAGCTGCAACACGGTGTAGCGGTCAGCCCCCCGTGTAGTATCACCTAGACAGCTAAGAGCATTGAGATGGCGCCAGCACTTCCATTTCAGCTGCTCAATATGAGGGAGCCAAGTCAACCGGGCATCAAAAAGCAGTCCCAGGAACCAGTGAGATTCCACTACAGGAAGTAGTTGGCCGTCAAGATATAGGTCTAGGTGGAGGTGGACTATTCGGTGCTGGCAGAAATGCATCACACGTGTTGGCGGCAGAAAACTGGAAACCGTGGAGCAGGGCCCATACCTGCGCCTTGCAGATGGCTGCCTGATTCTGCGTTCAGAAAGACTCATTGTGGTGGAACAGAAAGAAATGCAGAAATCATTGGCATATAGAGAAGGAGATACCGACGACCCCACAGCCGCAGCCAGGCCATTAATGGCCACCAAAAACAGGAGACACTCAGAGCAGAGCACTGCAGGACCCCAATTCCTGGATTGGGGGGGGGACTATGGGCAACACCACAAACTTGGACCTGAAAGGACCGGACTTGGAGAAAGTTGTGAACAAAAATGGGAACTGACCCCCAAAGGCCCCACTCATACAGTGTGGATAATATGTGGTAGTGCCACGTAGTATCATAGGCCTTCTGAAGGTCAAAGAAGTCCGCAATGAGGTGATGCTGACGGGAAAAGGCTGTGCAGACTGCAGGCAAATCAGATTATCAGTGGTAGAACGGCCCTGACGAAATCCACCCTGTGACAGTGCCAGAAGGCCTCATGACTCAAGCAACCAATTCAAAGGACACGTGACCATATGTTTCAGCAACTGCAGAGGGGCAGATGGGGAGATAACTGTTGACCTCCAGTGGGTCTCTGCCAGGCTTCAGCACTGGTATGACTCCGCCTTCCAACTATTGGGATGGAAACCTGCCATCACCCCAAATGTGGTTGAAGATGGCAAGAACATGGCACTGAGAGAAATGTTACAGCATCTGCGCATGGACACGGTCAGGGCCAGGAGCTGTATAAGGGCAATGGGCCAAGGCACTAAGGAGCTCCCTTTCAGTGAATGGGGCATTGTAAGATTCCTCACGGCGCGTTGCAAAGGAAAGGCGCAGCCGCACCACACACTTCTTGTGGGAGCAAAATGCTGCGCAGTAGTTAGCGGATGCAGAGCACTGAGCAAAGTGATCAGCAAGTTGTTCAGCAATCAGACTCAGGTCTGTACAAACAGCCCCATGTAAAGAAAAACCAGGAACTTCAACAGGAGTCTGGTGACCATAAAGGCACCTGATCTTATTCCACACCCGAGGCAGAGACGTATCTCTCCCAAGATTCTTGCTTCGTCTTTTGATAAATTGCCAAGACTTGGCACAAAGTCACTTGAAAGTGCTGAGGTTTGCCAGAGACGGGTGCCATTTATAGTGCTGAAGAGCCTGCCTACATTTCCTAATTGCCTCAGCGATTTCTGGCGACCACCTGGAAGTACCTGAAGAACAGGGGATTGCAGACTAAGCTGCAGAAACAATAACTTGAAACACATCTATGTTACAATGTGCCATAGATTCTACAGTGGCAGTGGTTTGGAATGCATCCCAGTTGGCTTTTTTAAGGGTCCAATGGGGCAAACGGCTAGGGCAATGACGCTGGCACAGTGACAGAAATATTAGAAATGGTCACTACCACACAAGTTGTCATGCCCTCTCCAGTGAAGAGATGGTAGAAGGCCAGGGCTGCAAACTGATAGATCAATAGCCAAGTAGGTGCCATGCGCCATACTGAAATGTGTGGAAGCACTTGTATTTCGTATACAAAGGCTGAGCTGGAAGACAAGGTGTTCAACTTCCCTACCTCGACCAGTAGTTACATTTCCACCCCACAAAGGGTTATGGGCATTGCAATCACCCATGATTAGAAAAGGTGGGAGGAGGGGGGGGGGCAGAGCTGAGAAACCAGTGCAGCTAACACATGGCTGGGTACATCACTATCCGGAGGAAGATAATACACTGCAGATGGTTATAGCCAGTGGTGTCCTCACCCGAACAGCCACAGCCTCCAAAGGTGTTTGAAGGGGCACAGTTTCACTGTAGACAGAGTTAAGCACATGAATAGAAATGCCATTGGATGCTGTGTCGCAAGCAATTTCATTCTTATAAAATCCTCGATAGCCACGAAGGGCTGGGGATCGCATTGCCGGAAGTCAGGTTTCCTGGAGGGCAATGCATAGTACATGTGAAGTACTTAAAAGTTATCATAACTCTGACAGGTGGTGAAAATAACCGCCGCATTTCCACTGGAGAAAGTGCTGCCTATCGACTGGGGAGGCATGAAAGTGACTTAGAGGTATGATGCGCCTCAGTGTCACCTGCCGTCACCAGTAGAGGGTCTGTGGTGTCCATATCCAATGTGTCCAGATTGTCAGTGAGGGCAAGGTCCTTTGTCCTCTGAAGACGCAATGATTTCTACCTCATCTTTGGAGGCAGAAATGGTAGCGGATGGCAGTGAAGAAGCTGCCATTACCACTGGCTCTTTATCCTTCGTAACATCCTATTTCTTCCTCTCACGCTTGGGATTCGACACCTGAGTCGGCTTCCCAGAAGGGGCATTGGATGTCGACGCAAACTGGAAGGCCTGGCTACCAGCGGGTGCAGAGACTGTTAGCTATTGGCTGACATCTGGTCATGTTGAAGCTGGAACTCTTGAAGGGGCCGCAACAAAAAACCCTTCCGTGCGTGAGGAGATTGACTTACATCCTGGTTATCTGTGACAGCGGGCACAGTAGAAGGGGATAGGAGGGGTGCATCAGGGCTTTTCCTAAAGGAAAAGCTAGAGAATGGAAACACATCTCCGGTGGAGAGGCGGGGTTCACTGACCCCGTTAAGGGAGTGGACAAAAGCCCCAAAGAAGAAAAGGTGCCCCCAGGCTTCTGGGGAGCCGAGATGGCCCAAAGGACTCACAGAAGGGGTGAGAGTGGGTCGGCCAGCCACCCCAAATGGAGGCAATGCCACCGTGGCTGCAGCATAAATAGACACCAGATGAACTGAGTGAAGTTTCTTGTATTTTCTACGTGCCTCAGAATAAGTTAGGCAATTCAGGGCCGCCACTGCAGTTAGCACAGAAAGGAGGCAGGGTACAAGGGTTGTCCAGATGTAAGAGAAGGCCATAGTCCTGACAAGTTGGGGCTGCATTACAATGGGAAGACATGTGCCTTAACTGCCAGCACTGGAAACAGCACATGGCTGGGGGGATATACAGTTGGACATCACATCTATATATCATCATCTTGACCTTCTCGTGCAAGGTATCGCTGTCGAAGGCCAAGATGAAAGGCCCGGTTGCCACCCTATTGTCTTTCGGACCCTGAAAGGCACGATGGACAAAATGGATGCCACGTCATTGTAAGTTCTCACGCAACTCATCAGACTGCAGCAAAAGGTTGCAGTGAAAAATAACCCCCTGGACCAGGTTCAAGTTCTTATGTGGTGTTATAGATACAGGAATGTCACTGAGCTTATTGCATGCACGCAGAGCCTGTGACTGGGCAGGGGACTCCGCATGTATCAGAACCAATCCATTGCGCATTTTAGATATACCTGCAACCTCACTGTACTTATCCTCAATATGGTCAACAAAAAACATGGGCTTAGTTGTCTGGAAAGATCCCCCATCTGTCTTTGAACAAACTAGAAATTTAGAAACATAATGGCTCATTCTTTGTAGCCCAACGATCCCCACTAGAGGTAGTCAGGAGAGGGAAAGACGAGGGGTCATAAACAGCCGCATTTAAATTTTTCACGCTTCACGACACCTGTTGTACCAGGATTTTGTGAATTAGATTTGATTCACTTCATTGCGAATCATCCACCGCGATGCCACCCACTCCAAACAGTGGCTCTCCTCGTGAGCACCACCCAGCCGCAGCAAGGGTCACCTGCTGAGCATCCTGATGCCCCACAACGACGAGCATCTACTCCTTGGCCTTCAAGAGGAGGTAGTGCGATCCCTGTGTAGTGTAGTCAGGGGACTACAATCAGAAGGGTACATGATGCCCCCACCACAATAGACTGGCTACTGTGCTGGATTTCTTGTTCTAATATAACCATTATGTTAATGGTGCTTGGGATAACAGTGCACAATGGGCGCAACTTACACATCTTAGCCCATCCACACCGTTGATCTTGCCTGGCGGCTAAAGAGGCCACGGTTCCAAGCCCATTCCATAATGGGTGCCTGAGTTGTAACTGCATAGGAAATATATCTTGCACCTAGTAAGGAGTCCTTCCCCAAATGGCTCGCACTGCAAAATAATTGGGAACTTGTAGAGGTCAAACCCACAGGGGGGACTGAAAGTTAATGGCTGAAACATGTGTAGACTCCTTTTAGTCGCCTCTTATGACAGGCAGGAATACCACAGGCCTATTCTTACCCCAGAAACCACAGGGAGAATTTATTATTATTATATTGTCACATATTTTATCAATGTGAGGAATATACACCACAACCTGAATTGTAATAATTTCCTGCAGGTTAGTTATAAACCAAAGCACTAGTATCCTTTGTTTATTAAGTTTGAATTTAAAATATATTAATAATTTTCATTACATTTGCCTTTTTTTTTTTTTTTTAAAAAAAATTTAGTCGCATAAAGTTTTCTCATTTACCTGTAATTTTCTTTGTTCCCATCACTTTTATGAGACTTATTTCTTAGAGTGAGTAATAGCATCCTGAATCTGTTTAGCTGTAGAGTGTATCACTTATGATGGGGTGAAACAGGACAAATGTTATTTTACAGCCTGTTATGGGAAAAAACTGCATATCACTCCAACTTATGACATGGGTAAATTTAATAAAAGTTTTCTAAAATGGATTTGTAATCATTTTGAGTTATTTATTACGCTGATACATATCTGTGTTAATGTTCTAGAAATTTTTACCAGGGGTTGCTGACTGAAAATGGATGACATGCAGTTGTCATCAAAGTACACAACGCACTGTAGCTGTTGGCAAAGATAACTTTTACTGCCTGGAGTTGCTACCCACAAATCATCAAGAAGCACAAGCTGGTTGATAATGATTTTATTGTTAAATGGGAATAAATGTTGTTCCTTTACTAACAACTATTGGTTCCATTATCAATTTTATTTAGCTGCTTATAAAACATAATGAAGTTCATATCTGTCAGTTTCTTCATTACTGTCAGTTTCTTTAAATTACTATCAGTTTGCAAAGTGATGATCATATTATTATGGCATTTATTTCATAGTGATAGTAAATGTCTAAGGACAGTTGATAACTAATGTTCAAGGTTTAGCTTGGGAATGTTATTGGGCATTATGTTGCGAGAGTTGAAGTTTTTATTGAAGAAAGTTTGGTTATCAAGGAAGTACCAGTACCACGTATGGTGTGTATGTTCTAACAGTTAATTTGAAACAAACCGCGCTACATATTTAGGTTTGATATGTAGTGAAACTGAGATAATTTATCGTTTGTCTCTTGAGTGTGAAAGAGATAGACTATTTATTACACATAGAAGAACGAAGTGAAATAATATGACTTTGTTTATTAAATATTGTTGTCATGTTTACAACAAGGATGTGCCTCAAAAAGCGGTATTCTTATTGTGTGTAGGAATTTTTATGAAGCGTCACAGAAATGTTGCATGAAAATGGGGTGGAAATAATTAAAAGAAAGACACTATTCATTGCGGCATGATCTGTTTGCGAAGTTTCAATCATCGACTTTTAGTTCTGAATGTGAAAATACTTTGCCAGGACCCACCTACTTAGGGAGACATGACCATCCCAATAAAATAAGAGAAATCAGATCGAAAACAGAACGATTTAGGTGTTCTTTCTTCCCGCACGCTATTAGAGAATGGAATGGTAAAGAAAAGTTATGAAAGTGGTTAATGAACTCTCTGCCAGACACTTGAATGTGATTTGCAGAGTATCGATGTAGATGTAGAACTGGCAACCAACATCCAGTTTTTGTAGGAAAAAAAGTGTGTCTTATACGCCAGCAAATATTTAAAAGGTGTGTTTTTTTCTTTCCCCCCTTCCTTACTAGAAGCATAAATGAACTTTCATCAGAGGAATGGTGGTAAAAAGGTTTAACATTTAAAGAATTTAGACATTATCTTTTGAGTCATTAGTTGTTGAAACAGACGCTAACAGATCACAACTATTAGTATTGCATTTTTCCTCTTCAACATGAAGGACTAAAATTATTTGTGATGTATAGGTTTATGGTACGTTCTACTCCACATTCATCCTGCATAATGACTAGCTATTCCATGTTCATATAATGCACTAAAGCATTTTCATTTCTGTGTGAAGGTGACTACATAGGGTCATACGTCAACATTACCCAAGTTGACAAGTAATTTTTTATTGTTGACACTACTTATTGCAACATACTGCAGAACCTAATGAACAGAGGCATTTAGCCAAATACCACCATAACGGCTAAATTTGATTTTCTTTTCTAAACCAAAATTATGGTGGAAATGGCAGATCCATTCAGGAACTTACAAAAATGCCACAATAACCCTTGAAAATGTCCTCTGCAGATGGGGACGAAACATTTGGTTTCAGTAACAAATTATTAGTGTGACCAGTTACACTCCATATCCTACTTCCAGCACAAGATATTCAAATAGTTTATTTAGTTTACTGAGGCTAGATATTGTCCAGGGAACTCTGTACATACAGATTCCTGACGTCACTGCAGACAATGTGCAAGTGACGGCGCCTCATAGTAAGACAAGGGGCCCATGGAAGAGAAAACTGTGATATGTAATATCTATGTTTGTATTATTAGATTTCATTCTCTCTTACTTCAACATGTAAAATGTGACAGTTTTGTCACAATTATTTGATTCTCTCTTGTTTCCACATGTAAAATGTGACAGTTGACGTCCAACCATAATTGTGACAACTTATCTGTAGTAAACAGAAAGGGAATCAATAAAACCCATATTGAACTATAAGAACTGAGTTGAAGAAGTAATCTCATAACATTATCCTCCACAAATTAAGCAATCTATGGAACTTCGAAAAGGTATGAAATTGATTTACATGAAGACTCATCTCCTCAGGGTATGGACAAGGTGTACTCTTTGAGTAGAGGAGAGTATCAGATTAATATATTATAAACATGAAAAATGGACTTTTACTGATTTGGAATTTGTGGTTGTTATAAAAACTACAGTGTCTCCTGCTGTAACACAGACGCAAGTGAACCGAAGCATTTACGTTGGGTGTTGGCCACGAGTGTGCACCACAGGAAACTGTGGCAAATGCCAGCACTCACCATGCACGAGCGATTGACATAAACATCACCCAGTTGTGCTCTCGTGCACAGTGTGTTGTTTACCAGTTACGAGCTTATCTAGCGGTTGTTTGCACAGCAGTGCACGCCCTGTACTACATCGTAATTGTTGTGTATGTCAGTGAATACTACATTACCCAATATCAACTAGTTACCATTACCAGGGGAGAAGTCTTTTCTACAATGTGCTTAATCTCTGCAAGGAAAATGAAAAAGCTTCAACTTACGGGTATTAATTATTTGTAACCAATCCCTTTCTTGTCTTACAATCTGGATAAATGGCATTTTTTTCAGCCGTCTATCACTTTTCCTGGGTTTCAGGTTTCTAGTGAGGGCAGCAAGCCCTTTCATCAGAATGTGTCCCCCGTGGCGTCTCTCCCTCATACAATTTCAGTCAAGGATCTTCAACTGTTTTTAGGAAAGGTTGCTTATTATCATGAATTCTTGCCGGGGGCTCTATTGCAAAATTCCTGCATGACCTGTTGCATAAAGGGATTTCTTTCCATTAGTCATTGGCTTGTGAAAAATAATTGTGCACATTAAAGGAGTTCCTACAATCGGCGCCCTGCCTCGTAACCTCTCAACATGGTCGCCCCCTTGTCTTAGCAATGGACGCCTCCCAACACAAGATCGGGGCAATGCTCGCTCATAAATATCCAGATGGATCAGAGTGCCCGGTCAGTTTTGCCTCAAAAACACTCATTCCGGCTAAAAACAAGACATCAGCAAATCGAGAAGGAGGCTCTTGCTGTTGTCTACACTCTGGTTTCATGTATTTCTGTATGTCGTAAAATTTAATCTCATAACTGTCCACAGACCACTGGTTTCCTCTTTTATCATTTGGCATCACTACCTGACAAAGCCGCTCACCATCTTCAGAGTTGGGTGCTATTCTTATCTTGCTATAACTATACGATTCAAACAAGCAAACATGAATGTGCTCTCCCATCTTCTGGCTGGTCTTGACTCAGATTTTGATCAGGAAGAGTTGCTCCGTTTCTATGTTGACATCACTGCTCAACAAATAGTTCCTATCATGGGTGCCAAGGTGGCTAAGGCTAATGCCGCAGAACCAGTCCTCTGCAAGGTGATCTGTTTTGTACAACAGGGCTGGCCTGAGACCCTAGCAACATGGGCATCTGACGCCCTCAGGAACTACTATGAATTTTTACACTGTTTTTCTGTTGTGGATGGCATGCTTCTCCTCAAAACTGAGTAGGCCTTTCCTCGGGTCGTCGTTCCATCGGTTCTCCGCACAGAGGTCCTCAAGCTGCTCCACTCCGATCATTTGGGAGTACCTCATACTAAGGCGTTGGGCTGCTGCTATGTATTTTGGCTGTATCTGGCCAGCAATGTGTAGCTTATGGTTACCTCTTGCTCACTCTGTGCACAACATCAAGCCTTCCCTTGAGCAAGTTTTGCCCCATGGCCTCAACCATTGCAAGCCTGGGATGTCTGCACATTGATTTTGCTAGCCTCTTTCTTAATGCCTATTAGTTACTCATTATCGCTGCCTTCTCTAGGTTGTCGTATGTTACCCTTTGCCTTTCAACCTCAGCCACGGCCACTGTTGCAGCTCTGTCATGCATTTTCTCCATTGAAGGCCTCCCCAACACAACAGTGTCAGACAATGGTCCTCAGTTTGTGTCACATGAGTTTGCCTCCTTCTGCAACGCCCGGGGTATCAACCATGTCCTCACTCCCCCTTTGTATCCACAGTCGAATGAGGAGGTTGAAAGATTTGTTCACACTTTCAAGATGCAATTGAAGTATGTGGCTCAGTACCCTTCGTATGTTGCCCTTAATAAATTTCCCTCATACTGAGTCCCACAGAACTCCTCCACAGCTGGCAGCCCAGGACTCTGCTCTATTTCCTGCATCCGAGCCAGTGACATTCGCCCATGCCTTTGCCCCCTCGCTTCCAACCAGGAATGGCTGTCTGGATACCAGTCTGCTCCACTAACCAGTCCACAAGTTGAAGAGGGGTTCTTACTGCTACCTGCAAGTTGTCTGTCTCAGCCGGGGGCTGAATCAGGTTCCTCCTGTTGCAGACCTATACCATCGCAGATACAGTCACCATCCACACTGTATCTGTCTCCTCCTGCTACACCCCTACCTTCTGGGCCACCGTCACCAGATTCTGGGCCACCATCAGCAGCTCCTGGACCTGACGTAGAGATGGAGCTTGACCCACAATCACCAGTCCTGCCAGATGGGTTGTTGGGGGAAGGAGGACGCCAATGCTGCACACACCCCAAGTACTTCAGGCCCTATGTAACGGTGCCAGCATGCCATCACAATCAGAACCAGGCATATGACGACGACATGGACATCTTTCGCATCGGATCCTCCCAAAGGGGGAAGGAATGCTGTAAGGCGCAGACACGAGTGAAGCCGAGTGCTTACTTTGAGCATCGACCGCAAGAGTGCGCGGCGGGAACTGTGGCAAATGCTAGCACTCACCATGCATGAGTGAGTGACGTAAAGAGTGCCGAGTTGTGCTCTCACGCCCGGTGTGGTGTTTACCAGTTACGAGCTTACCTCGTGGGTGTTCGCACAGCCAGTGCACCTCATAATTGTTGTATATGTTGTGTATGTCAGTGAATAATACAACATCCAATATCTACTAGTTAGCATGGGACAAGTTTTTTCTAAAATGTGCTTGATCTTTGCCAGGAAAATGGAATAGCTTCATTTTACAGATATTATTTGTAACCAATTCCTTTCTTGTAGCTGGTTTTTCATGTTTACATTGGCTTCGCCTTGTCACTTGTCTTTCTTTAGTAAAGAGGGCTGAATTATCTATTTGGAGCCTATAATTTTAAATATCATCATTAATTCAATATAAGTAAGAGAACACTGGTATCCTACATATTTAAGAACAATGTTAGATAAGTTGGTACAATGCTTGCAAACGATATATATATATAAGATGTGACTGACGGATCGAAATATAAAATGATGTATCAGTGAGGTCAAATATATGAGAAAGCAGGGGCGAATCCAGGGTGGCCTGCCTAGGGAAGGTGTGTGTGTGTGTGTGTGTGTGTGTGTGTGTGTGTGTGTGTGAAAGAATTCTCATTGTCAGCTGAACTCTGGTTCAGTAGAAAGACTCTAGTACTGGTCACCCCTTTTTATCCCAAACCCAATCAAACAAACGTTTCACAGTATTGAAGAATCAGTGCAATGATAGCACACTAAAAACAGAGCAGCTGGGGGAGGGGGGGATGACCCTTTGTTCCCCCACCGTTGGATCTGCCTATGTGAGAAAGATTTATGACATTCAGAAGAGCGGTTCTCTATATATGAAATTTTCACCTTACGAGGATAATTAATTTACTGACTGGGCAACGGTACATCAACAACTTGACACCCACAGAGTAGAAACAGCATAAATTATTTATTTTATCAAACAAGTGAATGTTACGACTTTTACAATTATGTCATGACTTTAAAGGATGTGCTTAGGCAAGAACCTAAAAGTACAGCATAAATTGTTGCGAGTAACAAGCAAATGATTTCTTTACGAAGATGTCATGATTTTAAAGGATGTGGTTTGGCAGGAATCGAAGAGTACAGCTTAATTTGTTGCGACTGCACAAGCAAATGTTATGTTAACGGACATGTCATGATTTTTAAGGATGTGGTTAGGCAGGAATTGAAGAGTACAGGTTAAATTGTTGTGAGTGAACAAGCGACGATGGCCCTGCAATAATTACGTTCGCTCACAACAATTTAACCTGTACTCTTAGGTCCCTACCATACCACATCATTTAAAATCATAACATTTTGTGTAACTAGGCTATGACATTAGCTTATTCAACATCTATCATTTCGATCCGTCACAGTTGCACCTTCGATATATATCGTTTGCAAGCATTCTACCAAATTACCCAATATTAACAAAATGACTGATAAAAGTCATGAATATAGCAAAGATGTCTCTGCTGTCTCTGCGATCATAGGAATTCTTTGCAGCCTGCAAGTTAACTTGTGATGTTAAAGGTTCATAAAGAAAAGAAAACTTAAAAGTAGAAGAGTCACCAATGAACAGTTTCTAAATCCATAGACTACAGTTACGATAATTTTGTGTATACCATAATTACTGAGACAATCCTTCATCTGTAATATTTTATTTTTTTATTCAAAATCTACTGCAAATATAAATAATAAAACAGAAATTAACCAGATTGTTGCAATATTAATGGAGTAAGCATTTCGAAATGCATTATTCAGAACCAAAACTCTTTTGACATCATATAATTATAGTGCAATGCAAATAATGTTCTAAAAATACTATCATACCTTTAACTTTACCATCTTGACCATTTCCTGACAATTTACTTTTGCTTAATTACAGTTTATAAAAAATTTGTAATAATGATAACAGTTGGCTTGTAACGTGATGCAATTATTTGTATTACTACAAGAATATAATTGTTGTAGTCACGGATGACTACACTCTTACAACTGCTGCACAGAACACTGGCATGCACTGGCTGTGCGAATACCTGCGAAATGAGCTCGTACCTGGTAAACAACACAACTGACGCAGAGCACAACTCCGCACTGTTTATGTCATTCTCTTGCCCATGGCGTGCTCTGGCGTTTGCCGCATTTTCCCGCGGCGCACTCTCACTGCCGACTCCCGACATATGTTATCGGCTGTGTCTGTGCCTTACAGCATTCCTTTCCCCTTGGGGAGGCTCGGATGCGAGCAATGTCCATGACATCATCATCTGTTGGGCTCTGACTGAGGTTGCGGGCAGGCACCGTTGCATAGGATGGGAAGTACTTGGGGCAAGGGCAGCGTCGGCGACCTTCCCCCGACAACCCATATGGTAGGACCGGTGATGGTGGCTCGGTCTCCATCTCCACCTCGGGCCCCTGACCTGGTGATGGTGGACCCGAAGGGAGCAATGCATCAGGAGGAGATGAATGCAGCATGGGTGGTGGCTGTACCCACAAAGGTATAGGTCCCTGAGGGGAAGGACCTGGTTCAGTCCCTGGCCAGGGCAGACAACTTGCAGGTAATGGCAGACAACTTGCAGGTAATGGCAGGAACCTCTCTTTGGCCTGTGGGCTGGTTAGTGGAGCAGACTGGTGCAGGATCATTGGCTGAGTGATGGGGGGCTCCCGATCTTCCACACGCAGGCGCAGGCGGTCATGGTGACATGCAGTGATGCCGTCTTCTGTGCGTATGTCGCAGAGATGGCGGCATCTGGTGATGGTGGCAGGAATCCATTTCGGTCGACGTCCGAACCCACGTGCCGAGACAGCCATCCCTGGTCGGAAGCGAGAAGATGGAGACACGGGTGAATGTCCCGTGCTCAGATGCAGGAGATGAAGCACAGTCTGGGGCTGCCGGCCATGGAGAAATTCCGCAGGACTCTTGTCACCAAACGGGGTGAACCGAAAAGATGAGAGAAATTGATCGAGGGCAACATCCGAAGGGTACTGAGCCACATACTTTTTGAACTGGCTCTTAAAGGTGTGAACAAATCTTTCAGCCTCCCCATTTGACTGCGGATGGAAGGGTGGGGGCAAGGACATGGCAGATACCCCAGGTGTTGCAGAAGGAGGCCAACTCGCGTGATACAAACTGAGGACTGTTGTCTGACACCACTGTAGTGGGGAGGCCTTCAATCAAGAAAATGCGTGACAAGGCTTCAACCGTGGCCGTGGCTGAGGTTGAAAGGCAATGGACCACATACGGGAACTTAGAGAAGGCACCAATAACCAGCAACCAATAGGCATTAAGGAAGGGGCTTGCAAAATCAATGTGCAGGCAATCCCAGGCCTGCGAAGGTTGAGGCCATGGGGCGAATGTTGCCCGAGGGGAGGCTTGATGTGATGTAGCGCACAGAGCGAGCACGAGGTCACCATACGAGACACGTTGCTGGCCAGACCCGGCCAAAACACATGGCGGCGGGCCAATGCCTTAGTACGAGATACCCCCCAATGATCGGCGTGTAGTAGCTTGAGGACCTCTGAGCGGAGGGCCGATGGAATGACGACCCGAGGAGAGGAATCCTCAGAACCAAAGAGAAGCACACCATACACAACAGAAAAACGATGTCGAAATGCATAGTAGTTTCTGAGGGGGTCCAATGCCCATTTCGGTGGAGTCTCAGGCCAGCCCTGCTGGACCAAATGGATCACATTGCGGAGGACCGGGTCTGCGGCACTAGCCAGAGCCACCTTGGCACCTGTGATTGGAAAACCATCCACAGCTTGCTGAGTGGCTAAGTTAACATGAAAGCACAGCAATTCCTCCTTATCAAAGTCTGGGTCCGGTCCAACCAGAAGCCGGGAGAGTACATCCGCATTTGCATGTTTGGATGTAGGGCGGAAGGGTATCGCATAGTTGTATCGAGATAGGAACAGCGCCCAACACTGAAGACGGTGAGCGGCCTTCTCGGGTAGTGATGCCAAAGGGTAAAAGAGAGAAACCAGCGGTTTGTGATCAGTTGTGAGATGAAATTTTATGCCATACAGAAAGACATGAAACTTCTTCAGAGCGTAGACAATAGCAAGGGCCTCCTTCTCAATTTGCGAATATCTGGTTTGGGCCAGAGTGAGCGTCTTAGAGGCGAAAGTGATTGGCCGCTCAGATCCGTCCGGATATTTATGAGTGAGCACTGTCCCAATCCCATGTTGGGAGGCATCCGTTGCTAAGACATGCCGGGATGATAGGTGACGAGGCAGGGGGCCGATTATAGCAGCTCTTTTAATGTGCAAAATGCTTTCTCACAGGCCGATGACCAATGGAAGGAAGTCCCTTTGCGCAGCAGGTCATGCAGGGGTTTTGCAATAGATGAAGCACCTGGCAAGAATTTATGATAATAAGTGACCTTTCCTAAAAACACTTGCAGGTCCTTGACTGATGTCGGCCGAGGGAGGGCCAACACGGGTGACACATTCCGCCGGAGGGGCTTGCTGCCCTCACTAGAAACCTCAAACCCCAAAAAATTGATAGAAGGCTGGAAAAAGTGGCATTTCTCCAGATTGCATGTCAATCCCGCCTCCTGTAGTACTGTGAACAGCGCAAATAAGTTGCGTAAATGTTCATCGGCTGAGGGCCCGGACACTACTATATCGTTGGGATAATTAACACAACTGGGCACCAACAGTGTGAGTTGTTCGAGAAAACGCTGAAAAATTGCCGAAGCACTGGCCACCCCGAAGGGCAACCTCAAGTATTGGTACAATCCAAAGGGCGTGTTCAGAGTGCTGAGAGTCAGCATCAAGAGGAACCTGCAAATATGCATCAGAGAGATCTATCTTGGAGAAGTACTGTCCACCTGCCAATTTTGCAAGAAGCTCATCAGGGCACGGCAATGGATAAGTGTCAATGATAGATTGGGCATTCAAAGAAAGTTTGAAATCGCCACAAAGGCGCAATCGCCCCAACGGTTTTTTGACAATGACCATGGGAGTCGCCCATTCACTAGACGGAATGCGGTTTACCACCCAAGCTTGCTCCAGGTGGTCCAGCTCCGCTTTGACTTGGTCATGGAGTGCAAGGGGAACCGGCCCAGCACAGAGGGCTTCAAGGTGATGTGGGCTTGGAAATTATTAGCACAGCCCAACCCTGCCAAAAACAGCACCGAAAATTCGGCGCATAAAGAGTCTAGTTGTGGAAAAGGCACCTGGTCAGAGACAATGTTGACTTCATCGGAAATAGTGAACCCAAACCCCTGAAAGGTGTCAAGACAAAACAAGTTGTCCGTGTGAGCATTGTATACAATAAGAAAAGTGAGCCTGCAAGTGACAGATTTGTATGTAACAGGGGCTGAGAACTGTCCCAGGATCGGAATATTTTGTTTATTGTAACTGACCAATTTCCATGACACCGGTAAGAGAGAGGGAGAACCCAGATCCAAATAAGTCTTTGAGTTCAATAAGGTGATGGCTGCACCTGTGTCCACTTGCATACGCAACTGTTTGTGGAAAACCGTGACAACAATAAAGAGCTTGTTGGGTGCAACCGAAATTGCTGAGACGTAATTTACGTCCATCTCGGCGTCTAAATCTTGGATTTTGGAGGCACAAACAGATGCAATGTGATCTTTCTTGTGGCACTGATGACATGTGAACCACTGCTTGGGGCAGTCAGGTCTATCATGATCGACAAAATAGGGGGGACATGAAGGAAGCATTTTCTGGTTGCGTGATTGCACGCCGCCTGGCCTGAGTTTCCGCTGCCATGCAATGGGCTGAATGCCCCGGAGCCAAGGCTACGCGCAGACTGCCGCGACCACGTCATCCCGTTGCGACCCTGCTTGGAAAGGAGAAGAAGTGGGTTGGATTTCCGCCACCTCACACCAAGACTCAATTTGGTTGCTCGCCACCCGCAAAACTTCGAAGGTCTGCGCAATGTTAAGAACCTCTGAAAGAGACGGATTTTCACACAGGAGAACACGTTCGAGAACCTCGCGATCGGGGGCAAGCCGAATAATAGCGTCACAGACCATTTGATCGGCATACGATTCTTCATGCACATCCGTAACAAAATGACAATGACGGCTTAAACCATGGAGGCCCGCGCCCCACGCCCGATAAGACTGTTGTGGCTGCTTCCTGCAGCGGTAAAACACAACTCGGTCCGCTATCACATGAGTCCGTTTGCGGTAATATTGTGAAAAAAGGCCGCGCATTTGATCGAAAGACAGCGACGAAGGATCCTGCAAAGGGGCGAGTTGGCAAAGGAGCTGATACAGATGAGGCGACAGCCACGACAGGAATAACACACGACATAAGGTGCCATCAGACCAGCCAAAAGCCTGAAAATGTTGTCTTAAACATTTTTCATAAGCATCCCACTCTTTGACGGACTAGTCGTACGCCGAAAAGGGTGGCGGATAAGACAGAGGGGGTGCGGGGTGGGGGGGTGGATCAACCTGTGGGGTGGATGGGGGTTGGGACCCACTAGACAAGGCTGTAGCAAGAGATTGCAATACCTGGTTTTGAGCGTGAATCGCCATTGCAAAAACCTCCTGTTGTTCGACGAGGCGACACAGAATCTCATCAGAAGAACCAGTAGAGATTGCGGAAGACGAACAACCACTTCAGATGGAAAACGTGCGGAGAAAAAAATACCGACTCGTTGCCAAATGTTGTAGTCACGGACGACTACACTCTTACAACTGCTGCACAGAACACTGGCGTGCACTGGCTGTGCGAACACCCGCAAGGTGAGCTTGTACCTGGTAAACAACACACTGTGCGCAGAGCACAACTCTGCACTGTTTATGTCATTCTCTCGCCCATGGCGTGCTCTGGCGTTTGCCACATTTTCCCACGGCACACTCTCACTGCCGACCCCCGACATATGTTATTGGCTGTGTCTGTGCCTTACAGCAATAATTATTACAATTTCCTTAAGTTATGAATGTAACCTAATCAGTTTGTAACAAAACTTTATGGCTGTTTTATTATTTAACAATTTCAATTATATGAACAAATAAAAACTGCACTGATCATATTTTACATATACGTTTAGTATATAATCTTATCAAATCTATAAATAGATGCAAAATTGTCTTCTGTTTTTGCTGATTAATCTGATACATACCTTGTTTGCGAAAGACATCTAGTTTAATTACAAAATGTAATTGTACAAACTTTTTTTTTTTTTTAACCTAGCATTATCTATAAATATAAGTGTGACAAATCACAGTCAGTCTTTAGTTCAGCTCAGGATTAGTTTGGCTCAGTCTCAATGATTGTAATACGAAGCTGTAGTATCTTGTTTCTTTTTATACCAAAGGAAATTTATGTTTCTGAAGATAATAAATGTAAGTCAAACATGCATCAATGTACTTCCATTTAGTATAAAGAACCCAGGCTGCCAGATTAAATAGTAACAGGACAACACTGATACTGTAGAGAAGCTGATAAATAAACAACAGTAGGTGATGAAATTTATATTAATTATTAGAACTTGTGTTGGTGTTGTAGTGGTCCTATTCTAATAGGTAGGATCGCCACAATGCCTAACATAGGACACAACTACTGTCTCGTTTAGTATTTAGACATATTGTAGAGCTAAGACTTTTCCCACCCTAGGAGGCGTGAAACCAGCCCTTGCGGGCCACAACGAACTCTTAACTGTGCTCTGGTTAGGTTGGTAACACGTCAATAGTTTTGCCGGGGGAAGAATCAGCGATGCAAAACTCACATTAAAAAAACTGGCGTGAGCAGTTGCTTCAAATGCTTTCAGTTTTTAGGACAGGTCCACGATCGCCTATTGTGCAGAAGCCGCCATGCTCATTACTGGTGATATTTGGTTGACCGACAGGAATTCCACTGAGCAGGTATTCGCGATTAAAGTGAAGTAATTGCATTTGGTCATGAGTTTAATAAATATGCAATGGTCTGCATATCAGCCGATAGGCGCGATGATTACTGAGATGCTTTTCCTGTAGTTTTTGTGCCGCCCCGTGTTTCGGGCTCAGTCTACTGTTCTCATGACCAACGGAAATTTTCAGGAAACTCAATACACTCTCTTTCTCTCTTGTTAAAGGCTGCTTGAACTATTTGAATGTGCTTTTCTCAATGTTTGCTCTATATTGTATGTCTTGTCCTGCAGCAAGAATCAGTAACCGTTCAATAAGATGTAACAGGCTACCTCATAATTCCATATGCTACTTTCAGAATGCAAAGATTATTTCAATGAACTGTCCGACTTCGTGTCTGTAGCCTTCACATGTTGCTATCATTTATATTCATTTACAAAATAATAGAAACCCCTGCTAGAACAGAGGAGGTCCGATGCTGGCAACGATCACAGCAGCAAAAGATTAACAGGTAAGTCATCTGTTAATTGTGAAGCGGAATTCAGGCAGATTGATTTAAGTCATAATCTCGTTTCTTTCATCCCACAACCAACCATAGGAAGAGAAAGGCGCTACAATATGAATATCCATCTTATCTCTTTTGTCATTTACAGACTCATTTTATACCAAAGAAATATCACATGTACCTTTACTATTGTTTATATTTTAATGTACAAACATAGAATGAGAGAAGTAAAGACATGAAATAAATTACAAAAATAACAAAATAAAGCTTTCTTCTTGCCATCCAATTTTCACCATTCCACTGCATGGATCTTCACATGCTATAAACTTGTACGATTGATAATCCTAATTCTATAACATCACACTGCACGGAATCTCCATGTACATTACTTATTATGTTATCAAGATAGGTATCCAGTCTAGTGAACTTTTCATTAAGACAATGATAATTTAATGACTTCAGAGAGAGTTAACTGTATCTACTACATTTCTTCTATTACTCCTTATACAAACATTAATATCACTTACAATTACAATTTTATGTTTTTTATATTTGGACAATTATAATATTGAAGCATTAATTTTATTCTATAATAATAATTTCGTGTGGCTCATTGGCCTGGTGCAAGTCTTTCAATTGGACGCCACTTTGGCGACTTGTGCGTTCCTAGCCTACCCCAGTTATCCAACCGGGGAAAGGGGACCTACAGCTTAACGTGGAATCCGAACCACGTGTCATTTCTGGCGACTCCTCACATCGCTGTGATGTGAAGGATGGGTTAAAGTGCAGACTGAAAAAATCCAAGGACCGACCGGGTTTCGAACCCGCGACCCTACGGTTTCTAGTCGAGGTCTTTAGCCCAAGACCACCAGGCCCGACAATTTTATTCTATGAAAACTATTCAGCAGACCCTGGAGTTCTATAAACTGAGGTAATTACAATTTTTTGTGTGTGCAATACCACGCCAGTTACTTCTAATGCACCTACGCTGCATGCCGTGCCAACATTTATTTCCGAGTAATGGAAATCTAGGTTGCCTTTTACGTATGACTCCACCATGTGAAATAATTTTTCTGCAGTAATTAGTGGCTAATAAGTAACCTAAAGGAATATACAAGTCTACTTCAGTGGCTTTCATCCAGTGTTCATTGATACACAAAGCACTGCAGTTGAATCTGTAAGCCAATATTGTAGCTCACTGAATTTGCTTCTAAGATATTGTACATTTATATGTAGAAAGAGAATGCTGCCATCAGTAAAGAAGGGTATTTTGTTTTCATCACGTATAGCATGTTCATTTAGTTTTGCTAAGTGTTCGGAGTCACCACAGTGATCCAGTTGAATTAATTTTTTACAGTTTCCTGTTATCACAGCCTCTGCCATTCCTTGATTTGTGTCGTCATTCATCATCATCAGGGACTGATTATGCCTTTCAGCATTCAGTCTGTAACATAGTCCCCTTAATAAAATTCTTCTATGGTTGCCTATCCAATGCTAACATTGAGGTCTCGTCAGATGATAAGCCTTTTACTTCAAAACCATTCTTCACCGAATCTAAGTACTTTCTCCTTAGGATGCCTTGGACTCCACTAACTCTCTACTGCTGAAACCATGAGCCTCTTATGTAAACTTGCTTCTCCCATGCGTATAACATGACCCCACCATCTAAACGTGTTCACACTAACTGATTATCTATGGTGTTTGCTCCCAGTTTTTCTTTGGTTTCCTCGTTATGGACACCCACCTGCCATTGTTCCCATTTATTAGTACCTGCAGTCATCCTTACTACTTACATATCTATAACCTCAACCTGTTTAATAAGGTAACCTGTATCCATCCAGTTTTCACTCCCATACAACAAAGTTGATCGATAGGCAAGAGCTGTGCACTGCTAACTTAAGTCTCGGTACTGTACAAGTACCCTCATGCAGAAGAAAATAGATTGTAGCTTGTGGTGTAACCGTGTTATCCTTGCCTGTTCATTGCAAGACACCACAAGAATATATATTAGTAATGGTTTAGGTAATGTTGAGTCGGGGTTTTAGAAGTCTGCTGTTTAATTTACTCCTTGGCTTATGAGGCCCAGATAGTCTGTTCCTCAATCAAGAAGTCTCTTTCTTGAGGCAGCAGGCATCTGACAAACGTATCCAAAGTTGATCAGAGCTTGAGAGGAAGAGAAATTATCATTTCAATCCACAAATACTTCTTCTAGTCAAATGAAAGTTATATGTTGGAAACAAATAACAGTACTCCTTTATTGTACTGTGACTTACAGAACTTCATTCACACTATATACATTTACATAGAATCAAGTTGCATTTTATGATCAGTTCTAGTCTCTGATAGTTGAGACTATATAACTTCTCATACATCACAACAATGACAAACACCTTCAACACTACACTCATCTATTTTTTCATTGCACCATAGAACATTTATGTGATTAAGGACTCCATGCTGTGTCCTCTATGCAGGCTCCTTCATCTCATGTTGGTAAAACTGCACATACACTTCTCTGCCCGTAGCAGGTGCCACCAGGAGTTTCCACCTAGGAAGACAGAAAACCCTAGGCAGAATCTCATTCCCTGCCATGCTAAATTCCTTAAATGAATTAATTAGCATCATTCATTTCACTCCTCTTCTCTTTACTACTTGATCTTTCCTCTTTGGTTATATTTATCCTCTCTGGCTTGGCTCAGTACATACATGCAGTATCTCTGACGTCCACACTCCCGAAACACCACCTTCATGAACTAGGTCGTGAACTACCTTTCCCTTCTGTTCCCATCCTTTCTTCTTCCCTTCTCTCCCACCAGATGAAGGAACTGTGTTCCGAAAGCTTGTCCTTTTTGTCCCCTTTTTTCTGTTTCTTCTTTTGTGTTATCATCAGCGGTACAGCACAAAGGTAAGTACTCGCCAGCCATTCTATCTCGTTTCAACAATATTTATCATCTCCGAGGAGAATTTTCATCATTAATGAAATTAATTAATTTGGTCATCTTGAGTCGGAAGGAAGGAATGTAGTGTCTCTTGTTACATTGCTTGGAATAAAAAGGAGGATCTGACAATTCTACCTTTAATTTCTCTTGAATATTATCTGACCACAACCTCTCTTTAAATTTTACTCAAAAATCTTCCCAAGAGCTAAATTCATTTGAATGGCTGATACCCCACGACATTGCTTCCCCTTCCAAGTAATCTAAAGTAAAGTCGATCTTTCTCGAATCATCCCATTTGCTAGGCAAATATCGGGAAAACACTGTAAGGAAGTAATTTGGGTGAACTTCCCCATCAGGTTTAAATTTTGGAAAATTTTTCAAAATATTAATCCCTGATGAAATAAACACGTTCTCCCCATTAGCTACTATGTGGATGTTATTATCTTGACTTTGGGTTCTAGACACCACTTCCTTCATTGATTCTCTACATTTTGTCACTGCTTATCTTGTGGCAGTGATGTCACTTTAGAGTGTAAACTTTTATTTTCTTCTCCTAACCAAATTCCCTTTTTTCTTTAAGCTTTTTATGTACTATTTCCTCTAGTTCCATTTCCCAATTATTACTCCCATTTGTAAGTAAGGTCGAATTTTCACAATTATTACCTTTTTCTAAAGTGTCGACTCTAGTAACAGTTTCGTTCAAAGTTTTTGTAACTACTTCCACCTCAGATTTGGAGCCAACAGTTAAAACTTAGAGCTTTAAATTTGTTGTAGCTATTTCACTATCCATTTCTTGTATTTTGGTTAACATAGTTTTATCATTATCTGCAAATTTGGATGCTAGCTTGTCTACTATCTGCTGCTTCTCTAAGACAAAGTTTTCTGCCAATACCTTCTTAGCCACAGTTTGGACTTGTTCATATGACAGAAAACCTTGGCTTAGTTCTTGCACTTTTTCTTCAAACCAACTGTACTTCTGCTGACATTCTTTAACAAGTGTTTCTAATCGTTTATCGAAATGATCAAGCTTTTCCTTAGTTTCCTTGGATAAATCTGTCAATTTACTATCTATGCTTGCTTCTACATTATCTTCTAGTTGCTGTAAATTCTTTTGAGTATTTGAAGCTAAAGTATTTAATTTAGCTTCAAGCTCAGATTTCAATTCTTTATTTGAGTTTACTATATTTAGTTCTAACTTGACATAAGATTCTTTTACATCATTTTCAATCATTTCAATACACTTAATCTGATTTTCTATCTTAGTTTCCAGCATATCTGAAAGAGTTTTAAATTCATTTAACAACTTGTCTAAAAATTCTCGATTTATAGACTCCACAATTATGTGAGTAATTACCATGAATTCACGAAGTTAATTAAAACACACATAAGTCACTAGCCACTCCTATCACATACAACCTCTACTGTACAAGAAAATAAACTTTGCTAAAACACTATCAACTGGGGTTTTGCACGCCGTGATGCGATGAAGCTGGCTGCAATGCGTGGACAGGAACACTCGCGTAGATTTCCGGGTGGCCCACGGTGCACCGTAAATAAAATTTCCCCCTTGGCGATCCCATGTAAGACCACAATGTCGGCGACCGCCCGCTCTTCTTAATAGTTTCTTGTTAGATAGTTTGATTCTCCTCTTGCCTCCTCTTTTTGTACTTTAACGAGGATAGTGAGCTATTCATCCATAAGACTTCTTATACTCCATTGTTATTCTGGTTGTCAAGGAGAAAAACCAAGTTCGTCAACCTTGGCGTAAAATAAATTTTCTTCCTCTCTCTTTCCATGCCTGTGGGAGCATCGCCAAATCTTGTGGTGTAACCGTGTTATCCTTGCCTGTTCATTGCAAGACACCACAAGAATATATATAAGTTAGTAATGGTTTTAGGTAGTGTTGAGTCGGGTTTTTAGAAGTCTGCTATTTAATTTACTACTTGGCTCATGAGGCCCAGTTAGTCTGTTCCTCAACCAAGAAGTCTCTTTCTTGAGGTAGTAGGCATCTGACAATCGTATCCAAAGTTGATCAGAGCTTGAGAGGAAGAGAAATTATCATTTCAGTCTATAAATACTTCTTCTAGTCAAATGAAAGTTGTATGTCGGAAACAAATAACAGTACTCCTTTATTGTACTGTGACTTACAGAACATCATTCACACTATATACATTTACATAGAATAAAATTGCACTTTATGATCAGTTCCAGTCTCTGATAGTTGCGACTATATAACTTCTCATACATAACAAAAATGACTACAACCTTCAACACTACACTCATCTGTTTTTTCGTTGCACCATAGAACATTTATGTGATTAAGGACTCCATGCTGTGTCCTGTATGCAGGCTCTTGCATCTCATGTTGGTAAAACTGCACATATACTTCTCTGCCTGTAGCAGGTGCCACCAGGAGTTTCCACTTAGGAAGACAGAAAACCCTAGGCAGAATCTCGTTCCCTGCCACGCTAAATTTCTTAAATTTATTAATTTGGTCATCTTGAGTTGGTAGGAAGGAATGTAGTGTCACTTGTTACACTACAAGCTGAGCACTCAATGCATTAGCTTTGCTACATCTTGATTCAAGTTCTTTCACTATAAAACCATCCTATGAGAAAATATATACTAGGTACTTGAAACTGTCCATCTGTTCTAAATTTGTTCCTCCTATTTGGCACTTAATCTGTTTAAATCTTTTTCCCCACATGTATTACTTTCGTTTTGGACATGCTGATCTTCATATCATAACCCTTACACCTCTGATTTGACTCTGAAATATCAGATCATAACCTTTCAATCAAATCTGCCATCACAACTAACTCATCTGCATATGTGAGACTCCTTATTTTGTTTTCACCTATTTTAATTCCACCCTGCCAGTCTCTGTTTTCAACGTATGATCAAACAATAGTATGGACAACAGTGGTGACAGTCTTGTCTTACCCCTGAAAGTACCTGAACCATGAACTCAATTTACTGTCTAACTGGTGCCTGACAGTCAACATAAAGACCTTTAATTGCTTGCAGAAGTTTGCCTCCTATTCCATAATCTTGTAGAACTGGCAATACCTTCCCCCTAAGACACTGGCCATGAGCCTTTTGTAGATTTATAAAATGTAGATACTATTACCTGCACCACTCATAACACTTCTCCATTATCTGCCATAAGCTAAAGATCTGTTCCTGACAACCCCTAAGAGGCCTAAACCCACACTGATTTTCATCTAACTTGTCTTCAACTAATACTCACACTCTCCTTTCAACAATACCTGAGAATATTTTCCCTACAATGCAAATTAAAGAGATACTTATTTAGTTGTTTTAATCTTTTCTGTTCCCTTGTTTGAAAATTGGTGTTATTACTGCTTTCGTCCATTCAGATACAACCTGTCCTGACTCCCATGTCTTTTCATTTATCCTGTGTAACCATTTGAGACCTGGATTCCACTGCATTTTGTGACTCCGGCTTAATTTTGTGTACCCCAGCCACTCTACTGCAATGCAGTCTATTGACCATTATCACCACTTTCTCAAATGTGATACTGTTTGCATCATCACTCTTAATCCATTCTACCTCAAAATCTGACACATCATTGAATGTTTCACCTACATTGAGCAATTCTACAAAATATTCCTTCCATCTGTCCAAGACAGCCATAGGATTCACTAACAGCTTTTCTGACTTATCCAAAACACTTCTTATTTCCTTCTTCCCTCCCTTTCGAAGACTGCTAAGTACTATCTTGAATGATTTTCCCACAGCTTGACCCATAGTTTCTAGCTTATTTCCAAAAGTCTTCCCATGATTTCAGCTTGGATTCTGCAATTATCCATTTGGCTCTGTTTCTTCTTCAACACAACTTTCTCTATCTGAATTCTAGTATGGAGCCATTTTTGAAATGCCTTCTTTTTCTTTTTACAGGCTACCATGACTGTGTCATTCCACGAAATGGTCTGCTTCTTCCTGCCTTTACACATTACTGTTCCAAGACTTTCTCTTGGCACTTGTCCATTCCTCTTCCCATGATTCTAAATGGCTACATTCAATTAACTGGTACCTTTCTGAGATCACTGTTATGTATTTGTGCTTAATTTCCTTGTCCTGAAGCTTGTCCATTCTTATCCTTCCATATATTAACCAAACGTTCTGCACTTTTGGCCACACAAAACCAATTTCTCTGCAGATTAAACTCACCAAAGAACCCCCTGAAAATGTGTGTGTCCTTGACTACCTTCCTGATCTTCTGTTATATCGTCAATGACAGACCTGGGTCCCCTGCCTTCCCGAGTATACCAGTGAATGTTCTTATGCTTAAAAATATTGTTTTTGATGACTAAGCCCATACTGGTACTGAAATCCAACAGCTGTTTTCCATTTCTGTTGTCCTCCATATCCTCTCCAGACTTACCCATAATATTTTCATACCCTTCTGTTCCATTTCCTACCCTGGCATTGAAGTCACCCATGTGCAAAACATCGTCCTTGTCCTTTAACAACTACATCACTGAGTGCATTGTACAATCTGTCCATCTCATTTTGATCTGCCCCTTCACGGGGTGAATACACTGACACAATCCTGTTTTTCTTGCTTGAGATGGTAAAATCTTTTCACATCAATCATTGATTTACATACCTAATTGCAATTATTCTGGGTTTGATTGCTTTGCTGATGTAAAGTCCTATACCCCACTCGGCTCTTCCTGCTTTGACTCCTGACAGTAGACCTTGTATTCTCCCACTTCGCCTTCTTTCTCTCCCCTTCTCCCCTTACCACAATACCACTAACAGCTAAAACATCTACTCCATCTCATTCCAGATTGCTTGCCAAGTCGTATTTGAGGAATCCCTGGTCTGTCAATTAGAGGTGGGACTCCATCATTTCCAAATGTCTGAGGAATTTTGCTCCGATTGTTGTCAGAAACATATTAAAGTATTCGGGATGCAGGTTGCTAACCTTACTTGCCCAGGGCCACACTGAATTTTACCCCTAATGGTTGTGGGACTAACTGATGGATTTGGCAGTCTTTGGCATCTGAGCACAATGGTGGCCAGGACTCAGAATATTGGGTTGGGTTGTTTGGTTGGATTAGGGGGACTACACTACTGAGGTTATCAGTCCCCCGGTGGGAAAGGGAAGGAGTGAGGATAGGAAAGGAGGGGATGGGGAAAGGAAATGCAGTCTGGGAAGTAAGGAAGGAATGATGACTGCATTAGCTCAGGACACCATGCTCGCCATGCAGGTACTCGTGAAAGAACCGTGAGCCCCCTGGGGGGACTCGAAATATGTCCAAGACACCCAAACTTATTCCAAAGCAACTGGTATTCTGTCAGGACCATTTAGTTGGCCACCCATACATTGCCTGTGGTTCATGAACTAGTACATGACTACAGGAACCCACACCATGAACCATGTTATTTTGTCTAAAAAACGAAGGCACATAAGCATGTATGAGGGACTATTTTTTAAAACAACCCTATTGCATTCACTTGTTTCATTTACAATTTTATTTATTTCCTGACAGGAATTTTTTTTCCGTGATAATTTAAATGTTGCCCATGTTCTGTGTGTATATTTCTGTTCAGTCTACTGTCATCCACTATATTGCATTTATCATAAGCACAACACAACTGTTTAATTTTAATGTTGATAATATAGAAATAAGGACAGTTTACAATTCACCGCAAAGACATGGCGATGATCTGCAACAGGCACATACATAAGACACATAACACTTTCAGCTATCGGCCATGGCCTTCTTCAGAAAATAGAACATTCACACAATCACACAACACAGTCATACAACTATCACCTCCAGCTGCTGCACTTTGAAGTTCAGTAGTTTATGGCATAGGGCCCCCTTCATGCAGAGCCATACTTTCACATGGTGTGACTTGGCATATCACTACCAAGAACAGAGACAACTGTTGCTACACCTACATCTGCATAAATACTCTGCTAATCACATTTAAGTGCATGGTGGAAGATTCATTGAACTGCTTTTATGATATTTCTCTACCATTCCATTCTCTAATAGCACGCGAAAAAAAGGAACACCTGAATCTTTCTGTTTTCAATGCAATTTCTGTTATTTTATTAAGATGATCATGTCTCCCTATGTAGATGGGTGCTAACAAAATATGTTCCCATTTGGAAGAGAAAGTGGTGACAGAAATTTTGTAAATAAATCTCACCAAAACATATATAGCCTTTCTTTTAATGATTTCCACCTCAACACATGCATCATTTCTGTGACACTCTCTCCCCTATATTGCGATAATACAAAAGAAGCTGCTTGCATTTTCTAAGTGTTCTGCCAATGAAATGCAGCCTCGGGTTCACCTTCCCTACAATACTTCTTTCCAATTTAAGTTGTTCATAATTGTTATTACTAGGTATTTAGATGAATGTACGGCCTTTAGATTTGACTGATTTATCATTTAAATGAAGTTTAACGGATTTCTTTTAGTGCTCATACTGATGACTTCGCACTTTTCATTAGATACGGCCAAATGCCAATTTTTGCACCATGCAGGTATCTTATCTAAATCATTTTGCAGTTGCTACTTATCTGGTGACTTTACAACCAATTAACGACAGTATCATCTGCGAACGGTAAGAGCTGGTCACATTGTTTCCTAAATCTTTTATAAAAATAAGGAACAGTAGGGGCCCTATAACAATTCCCTGGGAATTGCCACAAATCACTTCTGTTTTACTCAATGACTTTCCATTAAATACTATGAACTGTGTCCTTTCTGACAGGAAATCGCGAATCCAATGACACAACTGTGGTAATATTCCATAAGCACACAATTTGATTATTAGATGCTTGTGAGGAAATCATGAAATATGGAATTGATTTGAGATCCCTTGTTGGTGGCAGCCATATCAGTTCATGGGAGTGAAGAGCTAGTTGTGTTTCACAAGAACAATACTTTCTGGAGCCATGTTGACTATGCCTCAATAGGTCATTCTCTTTGAGGTAGTTAATAATGTTTGAGGAACGTATATGTTCTAATATCCTGCTGCAAACGAACGTCAATGATATACTCCTATATGTTGCAGATCACTGCTATTGCCTTTCTTGAATATTGGGGTGACCTGTGCAACTTTCCTGTCTTTGGGTGCATAACTTTCGCTGAGTTAGTGGGTGTATGTAATAGCTAGGTATGGAGCTATTGCATTTCTTGTGTGATTTAAGTTGCTTTAACACTTGGTCTTGATGGCTGTAAAAATATCAGCATGCCTCACTTGCTCTAAAATCCAATGCCTGTAATTTTACCCGGTGCACGTTATATTTTCTCTATGCGTCCTTAGCTATGCCACTTTTCTCAGGGAGGCACTGTAGATCAAGTATCTGAAACTAAATGATGCAGAAATTCTGTTTAGGAGTGAGCTGCTACTTTTCTTGTAAGAGTTTGGCAGGGAGAATTTTCTGCTGCGCGCACTCAGTTGTGTCAACATGGGGAAACATGGTTTCATGGATGAAGTTGTTGCTCAAATTATATGATTTTGAAGAAAGTAGTGGATTTTTGGAGGATGACGAGTTGGATGATTCTGATGATAGTGGAGACTTCGTTCAAGAAGAAATTTCTGAGTCTTCAGGTAAGAAATTCAGATAACAAAATATGCTATATTTTATTATTCGATTTCAATTGAAAGAGCTTTCAATATGTAATTATTATGTTGTTGTTGTTGTCGTCTTCAGTCCGGAGACTGGTTTAATGCAGCTCTCCACATTACCCTATCCTGAGCAAGCCTCTTCATCTCCACATAAGAATGGCAACCGACATCTGTCTGAATCTGCTTACTGTATCCATCTCTTGGTCTTCCTCTGCGGTTTTTACCCCACCCACTTCCCTCCAACGCTAAATTCACTATTCCTTGATGTCTAAGAATATGTCCTACCAATCTATCCCTTCTTTTAGTCAAGGTATGCCAGAAATTTCTTTTCTCCCCAATTCTGTTCAGTACCTCCTCATTAGTTACGCGATCCACCCACCTAATCTTCAGCATTCTTCTGTAGCACCACATTTCAAAACCTCAATCCTCTTCCTGTCTGCACTGTTTATCGTCCATGTTTCACTTCCATACAAGGCAACACTCCACACAAATGCCTTGAGAAAGGACTTCCTTAGGCTTAAATCAATATTCGATGTTAACAGATTTCTCTTTTTCAAGAACGCTTTTCTACCCATTGCCATCCTGCATTTTATATCCTCTGTACTGCGACCATCATTTGTTATTTTACTGCCCAAGTAACAAAACTCATCTACCTCCTTTATTGTTTCATAACCTAATCTAATTCCTTCAGCTTCACCTGATTTTCTTAGACTGCACTCCATTACCCTTGTTTTACTTTTGTTAATGTTCATCTTATATGCACCTTTCCTTTATTGTTTCGTTACATAATCTAATTCCTTCAGCTTCACCTGATTTTCTTAGACTGCACTCCATTACCCTTGTTTTACTTTTGTTAATGTTCATCTTATATGCACCTTTCAGCACACTGTCCATTCCATTCAATTGCACTTCCAGGTCTTTTGCTGTATCTGACAGAATTACTATGTCGTCGGCAAAACACAATGTTTTCAATTCTTCACCCTGAACTTTAATTCCTTCTCCAAATTTCTCCTTGCTTTCCTTTATAGCTTGCTCCATGTACAAATTGAATAACATTGGAGAAAGGCTACAACCCTGTCTTACTCCCTTTCCAACCACTGCATCCCTTTCATGCCCTTCAACTCTGACAACCTCTGTCTGGTTTTTGTACAAGTTGCAAATAACCTTACGTTCCCTATATTTTACTCCTGCTTGCTTCAGAACTTGAAAGAGTTTTTTCCAATCAACATTGTCAAAAGCCTTCTCCAAATCTACAAAAGCTAGAAATGTAGGTTTGCCTTTTCTTAATCTGTCTTCTAGGATAAGCCATAAAGTGAGTATTGCCTCCCGTGTTCCTACATTTCTCCTGAATCCAAACTGATCTTCCCAGAGCTCAGCTTCTACCAGCTTTTCCATTCTCCTGTAGATAATGTGTGTTAAAATTTTGCAACCATGATTTATCAAACTGATGGTTCTGTAATTTTCACACCTGTCTGCGCCTGATTTCTTTGGAATGGGGATTATTACATTTTTCTTAAAGTCTGAGGGTATTTCGCCTGTCTCATATATCCTACACACCAGTTCAAATAGTTTTGCCATGGCTGGCTCTCCCAGAGAATTTAGTAGCTCTGAGGGTATGTCATCTACTCCTGGGGCCTTGTTCCGACCTAGGTCTTTCAGGGCTCTGTCAAATTCATCTCTCAGTATAGTATCTACTATTTCATCCTCATCTACTTCTTCTCCCCTTTCTACAATATTGCTGCTAAGTTCATTTCCTACATAGAGCCTCTCTATATACCCTTTCCACCTTTCAGCTTCCCCTTCTTTGCTGAGAACTGGTTTTCCATCAGTGTCCTTGATATTCATAGAGCTGTTTTTCTTATCTTCAAATGTTTCTTTTATTTTCCTGTAGGCAGTATCTATTTTTCCCCTATTTATACATTCTTCTACATCCTTGCATTTGCCTTCTAGCCACTCCTGCTTAGACAGTTTGCACTTCCTGTCAATCTCATTTCTTAGTCGTCTGTACTCCATTTTGCCTGTTTCATTTACTGCAATTTTTTTTTTTTTTTTTGCAATTATATAGGAAACAATTTTATTTACAAATACTATGTTTACGGTAGATTCAGATGACAAAAGCGGGCATCAAAGTTCTTCAGAAGCAATTGCCATTATTGCTGCAGATACTACACCCGAAGACTGCAGAAGACCAAAGGTGAGCATGAGGCCAAGATATTCACACCATACCGATTTTGAAGAAGGTGGATGACTACATATCACATGCTAGATATCTGTCTCTTCTCTGGACAATCTGGATAATGCAAACTTAACTGTTTAGACCAGAACTGTGACCCTCTAGACTTCTTTTCATCTTTACTTACAGACAGTCTGGTAATTCACAACATCCAGCAAACGAAGCTGTATGCCCAACAAATCTTAAGAAAATTATGAAACACGAATTCCTTATTCGCTTGTAGAAATCAGAAAATTTCTGGAAATTATAGTCCATGTGTACATAAGTGTGAGACCACACATACGAGACCACTAGACCAAGAACTCTGTTTTATCATCTAATTTTTGCCCAAATGTCTTGAGCCATGACAAATTCTTTCTATTTTGAGAAATTTTCAAATCAGTGACAATTCAGCAGCTAAGAAAAAAGCAGAAATTGGCTATGGCCCACTACACAGGGTGAGTCCATTCATGGATACAGTGTCTACTAATTTCCAGTGTGTATATACACCATTGTGAAAAATTTCATGGCCATGTGTATTTCAAGCAGTGGGTGCCACAGAAGTAAATGTGGAAAAAAGTTGCATATGTTATCAGGCATCAGACATGGTTTATGTCTGGAATTTTATTGTTTATGCAGGTGAGAGGTGACAGTGACACTCATAAAGTCACTGCTTGGCAATCTATCACGAGAAGGTTACATTTTGTTTACATACAGATTCTACACCAGTCCAGATCTTGCTTCAGACATGGAAGCTGAAAAACTGGTCTTGTGGGAACTACAAAAAAATCTACACAGGGAATACCTTGAGCAATTAAAAACGAAAAACTTCAGTGAGGTTAACTTGTTTTTAGGTGGAAAGTATACATCTTAGCACTCTGTTGGAAAAACAAAAGAAATGTACACATGATAAGTACAACACACATTGCTAAGATGGTAACCTTCACTGACGAGAGAGAAAGGGAGAAGTCAAAGGCAGCCTGTGTGCTGGATTATCATAAAAACAAGTTGGGTGTTGATTTATCAGACCAGAGACTGTCATATGGAGCTTTTGAGCATCAAACTTTGAAATAGTAGAGAAAGTTAGAATTCCATGTAATACTAATGGTGATGATAAATTCATGTATATTGTGCAACAAGGTAATTGGAAAACACTTCACAACATCACAGTTCATCACATCTGAGCAGATCAGAGATACTGAACTGTGACCTAGTACATTGAGACTCTCCAGTCTGTCAACTTGGAACTATTACCTGGAAAGATAGAGACAGAAACAGCGAAGAAACAGAAACAAAGACAATATGTAGTGTTTTCTATCATAGGCAAAAAACTTGCTGGAACTCACTGGAAAAGTGTGGCGCAAAGACACAAGCACCAGTGTAGTCAATGCAAAGTAGCATTGTGCAAATTATTTTGTTTTGAAAGTTATCATTCAAAGACCAAAATTGCATTTTTTTTTCTATTTTTTTTTTTTTTTTTTTTAAAGAGAGAGAGATAGAAAGAAAACTTACTGTAGAGAAAATAAGCAGCACGGATGATTAATAAAATTTTTGTGTATGTAAATGTAGGTTTCTCCTGGAAAATTATATGCATTTATCTTTGGTTAGTTTTTCCTTTATTGAAAAATGATGTTATAATTGAAATTTTCTTGTATTGACACATTGATTAAGAGAATGAAGTATTACACATAGTTTCAAACTGTGAAGCCGAGGCATGTTAATATCATTACTATAACACGAACTATTTAAGAGTTCTAGTAGTTTTAACATACATTAAAAACACGTAGGCTTTTTGGTAGAGGTTAATGCGTAATGGCTCAGGATCAAAAATGTTAATACCATGGATATCTACTTCTTACGAATTCATAATATCCCAGTCCAGCACCAATTTTCAACTTCGTCATTGAATTTATTCTAATGCCCCGAATCGGTCAAAATGTTTCAATATTTCGAATTCACAAAATTACAGTCGTTAATGTCAACAAATAGTGTCTTTTATTTCTGACATGTCCAAGGGAACAGACACATCTAAAATATCTACTTCTAATTTACCCAAGCTGGTGGTTATTCTTGATTCAAATTCTGGAGTATTTGCTTTATCTTCTTTGGTGAAGGAATTTTGGAAAGCTGTGTTTAACAACTCTGCTTTAGCATAGCTATAATCTGTAGCATTACCACTGCTATCACATAGTGAAGGTACCGATTGTGTTTTGCTGCTAGTACACTTTACATACAACCAGAATTTCTTCGTATTTTCTACCAAAATACATGACAGGTTTTGTTGTGGAAACTTTTATAAGTTTCTCACATTGAAGTTCAAGTTAAGTTTAAAGTTTCAGTAATTGGGGACTTTGTACCTGTTTAAATTTGTCATGCTTTTTTCTTTGCTTTTACACAAGAGTGATCGAACCTTTCTTGTGTACCACAGTGAGTCAATCCCCTCTTTTGTTAGTTAATTTGGTACAAATCTATCAATAGCTGTCGATATTATTTCTTTGAATGTAAACAAAGTTTGATCTTCACTCTCATTGTTACATTTGAAGCCCTGGAGATTATTGATATTCAGTCTCACTATGACAAATCTGTGTTCACTAATCTCTGTCTATGTTTTGATACTCTTTATTGGTTTCTGATTATTTGTCGCTAAGATGTCAAGAATATTTTCACAAACATTTACTATTCTAGTGGGTTGATGAACTAATTGCTCCAGATAATTTCCAGAGACTGTGTTCAGTATAATTTTGAATGGTGTTTTATGCTTGCCTCTGGTTTTGAGTTAAAGTCACCACCAATTAAAACTGTATGCTTTGGGTAGGTTTTTGAAGTTTGATCCAAGTTTTCTTTAAACATTTCTTCAATCGAATCATCTGAGGAATGGGGTTGGTAAAATTAATTAACAGGAACTATCTACTTCAATTTCACTACAGGATAAACCGCTTGTGACAGGAATAAATACATTAACACCTATTTTATTCAATCTTTCCTTTCTGAACACCATTTGTACATTTGTAAAAATTTCAGCTGAACTTATCTCTAGCTTTAACGGACTTTCACTATCCATAATGATTTCAACTACAGTATTTTATATTAATGTATGCAGCTCTGGTGCTTTCCCCACACAGTTACAACAATTTACAACTATTAGACCAGTGGTTTTTAGATCTGTGTTCATGCTAGCTGTGACTTGTAACATCTTGTGACAGACCCATTTTGCTGCTGTTGGCAGCTCTGATGCTGCCACTAACACTAATGCTACAATGGCATTACATGCCATTTGTTCATGTATGGCACCAACTGCTTGGGTGGACAACAGCTCCTTTAAGTGGTTTCATGTCAAGTACAGTGGCATGAGTCAGCTACAGAAATGTTGTTGTTGTTGTTGTTGTTGTTGTTGTGGTGGTGGTGGTGGTGGTGGTGGTGGTGCTGCTGCTGCTGCATGTGCAAAAAGACCCATTTAGACCAACGTGTTGTCAGCAGGAGTCCCACCAAGAAGCATACCTCAGCAACTTGTACAATAAAGCAACAATTAAAACATATTTATCCATCTTACTTGCTCGTCATAATGGAGATCATTAAAATGTTTTAAAAGTCACAAAGATTAAATAAAAAGAGTTTAGGATTAAAAAAAAAAAAAAGAATTATGTCTGCCCCCCCCTCCCCCCTGTATAATCAAGTTCTTCAGACACAGCTTTAAACAACACAAGTCCGAGATATTCTATTCATTTTATATATACCCCATTACTACTGTAACAGACAATACAGTGTAATGTAACATATCCAAGTTACAGTGCAAATAACAATATAATAAGAACAGTTTATAACTCGCTGAAAGGACATAAAGATAGCTACAAGCAGCACATGAAACAGTTTTTGTGTTTTATAAGTGTGTCTATCACCCATGGCCTTCTTCAGAATAAAGAACAGTCACACAATCACAAAGGCACACCTCACAACCACAATCTCCAGCTGGTTGTGTCACTGTGAAGTGGGCCTGCGTGAATGTGCGCATGTTCTTTATTCTGAATAGGGTCAGTGCCGATAGCTTAAGTGTTGTATGAGTATGTCTTTTTCATGTACCTGTCGCAGCTCGCCATTACATCTTTATGGTAAGTTACCAAACACATGCTTTTATTGTTTTAAATAAATTCACTTCTGAAATTAAAGCTTTTGACATACAAACCTTTGCTGTTAGCATTGGAAATATCTGAAAACTCTGAATTCATTATTGCTGCAATTGTTTCACCTGCTCGAAAACCAGGATTCACCTAGGAAAGAAAATAACCTTTACTAATAAAAATATATCACAAGAATCATCTATTAATGCTTAATAAGAATTACCTCTATGTTTCTAAAGCATACAGCAAGCTGCAAATCTTGATATGTTAGACTTGGGGAAGTGGCATCAGTCAATTTTCATTTATTCGATTAATATGGAAATTCTCCAAAGAGATGATAAATTATTATTCAAAAGAGATAGATTGGCTGGCCAGTACTTATCTTTTTGCTGTACTGCCAATAGTGGAAAAAAGGGGGAAAATAACAAGCTTTTGGAACTGTGTTCCTTCTTCAGGTGGAGAGAAGGGATAAAAAAGGAACGGGAAAGGAAGGGAAAGTTAATTCACAACCTAGGTCATGAGGATGGTGTTAGGATTGTGGAAGTCAGAGAGACTGTGTAGTAGTGCTGAGCCATGCCAAAGAGGACATATGAAAAGAAAGGAAAGAAGAGAAAAAAGGATGAGTGAACTGAATGATGCTGAGGGGTGTGTGTGTGTGTGTGTGTGTGTGTGGGAGGGGGTGGGGGTGCACTTGTTTGCCTTTCCTTTTATCCCCTTAACGTAAGTCCTTCTACTCCTGGGATTGGAATGACTCCTTTTCCACTTCCTTAAAACCCGTATCCTTCCCTTTCTTCCCTTCTTCCTTCCTCGTTTCCTGGAGAAGCTACTAGCTGTGGCGAAAGCTTGTATGTGTATTTGTGTGTGTTTGTATTTTTATCTGTCGATGAGCCTGTGCTTTGGGTAAGTTATCCGATATGTGTGTGTGTGTGTGTGTGTGTTTTATTTATGTTACTGTCACATACCTGTGCTCCTTCGCCTGGTAAGTAAACCTCATCTACTTATATATACCTCCACCCTCCCCCTTTTTCATACTACATCTCATTTTCCACCTGACATCACCTCTGCTTGTTGTATCCTCAACCTTATCTTCCCTCTTCACTTCATCACCTCCTCTGCTTCTTCCACCTCCCATCCCTTCCGCTTGCCATGTAGTCAGACTGTGTTGGGTGGCCAGAGATGGCTGACGTGTGTGGTTGAGTGTGCCTGAGTGATTGTGTGGATGAGGGTTCTCTTTCTGAGGAAGGCCGCGGCTGAAAATTTAGAATTGTGTGTGTGTGTTTTTGTATTTTTTATTTGTGTCTGTCTGGGGCTCAAGGTTTGTTTTTACAGTGAGTTGTTCCCTGCATATTATTATTATTATTATTATTATTAACATTCCTTACTGGATCTCCAACTGCTGTTATTTCTCATTGGTGTTTATTTGTGAATATGCCATATCATCCATATTACTTATCCAAAATTAATCACTGAGGTATCATTTTCAAATTTTCGTTCTCCACTAATGAAGAAAAATACACAGATATTAAAAAATTATTGTTTTGACAAAAAAACTTTATTTTGAAAAAATTGTATTGTTCATACAATTTAAGTTGATACCTATTCCGATGTGTCAACTAGTATATTGAAGTGTTATTCGCAATAGTGTAACTACACAAAACCTTGCCCAAAATTAGGGTCCTTTTTAATGGCATAGGAACACACAGGAATGAAGGCTGCAGCTATTGACTACTCAGAGTTTCTATTCTGTCCATCTGCTTAAATCAGGTTTACTCTGCTGCTGAATAAAGTATAGTACCAATATGCTCCCCAAGTCCATGCTGTATCCATCCCTGCCAACACCATGCACTTCCTGTTCCCCTCTCCTCCCATCTCATCACTGCACAGCAATAGTCAGAACTGAACAGATTGTAGTGTGGAATGGTCACGTGGTCAAAGCATCGTGCTATGGACTGGGCAACCGTTCCTGTTCGAGTCTTCCCTTGTGTGTGTGTGTGTGTGTGTGTGTGTGTGTGTGTGTGTGTGTGTGTGTTGCAAATTGTTTTTGCATTACATGTATTTCAGTTTTAACCATTTTTATAGAAAATTATCGATTGCCTGCACCTTTAATCACAACTCTTGACACTTTATTCCATGGCTCATCAGAAATGACTTCTAAATGTTGTAATTCTACTTTTACTAAATTAATTTCTTTAACTACAGTATTTACCTCAATCCAACAACACATTCCTGTTTTTGTGATCCAAGAAACAGCCTATCACTTAGAATGAATGCAAGGCAGACAGTAGTTCTGAAAAATGGCAGTAGGGACTAAGTTTTCCTGATGAATGTAAGCAGCTCCACTGGTGCTTTCCACAAAGATCATTTCTGGTACCAGTAAAAAATGAATAAAAAAAGGTGGAAATTAAACTACTTTTTTCCTTGAGTTTCAACCATTGACTTTTAATACACCACTGAATAGAAATTCTCATCTTGGGATGTAGCAAGCTTTCAAATATTCATAGCAAAAAACATATACAGTAAAACTTCGTTTTTACATTCTCGGTTTTTATGTATTCCCGCCATTTACACCATTTTTTGTCGGTCCCATCAAATTTCCTATGTTTACAATGTTAATTCACCCTCGTTTTTGCATTAACATATTTACGCTTTTCCCGCGTTTTACACTTTTTGAAAACATGTTCGTGAAGAAAAATGACGTAATGTACATAAATTTACACTAGTATGGCTTTCCCCTTAAAGTATAGCGCTTAAAAATTATTCACATTCGAGTTTCTTGACACTTTGCGTTTATTCAAACGTATATTTCGCGTTTCGTTGTTGACTTAAAGACGCACCGATTTGTGGCAATGTAGTTCTTCTTTTCACCAGCTTCTTTGGCAGAGCGCCTGGCATGTACTCAGACAAACAGAACGGTTTGTTAACGAGAGAATAACGCTGATTTGTGGTGGTGTAGTTCGTCTTTCCGCTAGCTTCTTTGCCAGAGCGGCTGGCGAGTACTCAAACAATCAGAACCAGTTGCTTTGTTGAAGTGAGAATAAATAGTTGCGTTGTTTTTGTGATACATATTTCTGGTTAATAAAGAACTTTATCTGTCACAGTTGGGTATCATAATACCCACAACCTCCAAAAAAGCGATAATAGTGAGAGATGCCGATCCCATGCAAACGTCACAAAAATACTTATGCATATGTTTGTACTCGAGAACGCGAATAAATTCTCGAATATTGTCGTGTGAAACATCGAAAAATACAAAATTATCGGAACTGTAGGAGTTTTACTATGTAAATAATTAATTCCGGTAAAAGGCAGTAATTTTGAAGATGTGTTACATAGCCTGGCAGCAGCGTCCAAACGATATCTATCGAAGTGGTTCAGGTAATTTTGAAGATGTGTTATAGCCCAGCAGTGGCGTCCTCGATTATAATGAATGAAATTACGTAAAACATTTCTACTTCCCATAAAATTACCAGTTTGCCTGGCGCTTAAAATAGTGGCATCAGCGTCCAAACAATATCTATTGAAGCGGTTCAGGTAATTTTGAAGATGTGTTATAGCCCAGCAGTGGCGTCCTTGATTATAATGAATGAAATTACGTAAAAAATTTCTACTTCCCATAAAATTACCAGTTTGTCTGGCACTTAAAATAGCGGCATCCTCGATTATAATGACTGAAATTACGTCAAAAATTTCCACTTCCCATAAAATTACCAGTTCTGCCTGACGCTTAAAATAGCGGCATCCTCGATTATAATGAATGAAATTACTTCAAAAATTTCTACTTTCCATAAAATCACCAGTTTTTCCTGGCGCTTAAAATGGTAAATATTTGGATGACCTTTATTGTATAATCAACTCCCTGGCGAGTATTTATATGTCTATTATGTACATATATCACACATAAACTATGAAAATGCAAGGCTGATCCAGTAAGCATATTTTACCATTTAAAACATTATTTCCTGCATTTTACATTTTCCTGCATTTTACACCATTTCACTGAAGTCCCCTGAAAAGTGTAAAAACGAGGTTCTACTGTATTACTTTATACAAATAGCAACAATGGACAAGGCTTTAGGATACCTACAAGAGTATATAAGTGTTGAATGTGTCATGTTTTTCAAATATAGAACCTACCAGCACAGCTTTAAAGTAGCTAGTTTTACATTACAGTGCGTTTTTGTTGGCAGAAGGCAGCGCAGCAGCAGCAGGGTGACCAAAGTATGGTTGTGTGTTTTTCCCTTCATCTTTTGAAGGACCTCAAAATATTACAGTAATAGCGCAGTGAAAGTATGACAAAAATGTAGGAGAGACTCAGAAACAAGTTTCATTGCCTGTCTGAACCCAACTCATGACTGGTCATTCATGCTTCATACCATTAGCAACATCTACACACCAGAAACTACAGACAACTGAAGTGCTTTTTTTCCCAACATAACCTTCCTTAAGCTCAACTCCTAACCTTATGACTTGAATGCAACTATTGTGCCTGTATTTTCATTCATTCTATGTTATTTGTATCTTGTATTAGAGTTAACCAACTATGCTTCATTTGCAATGTGCCCTACGATTTTTTCACTTTGAACGTTGATAAATTTTTTGGGGGGCGTGACTTAGATTTGTATAAATATGGTAGATGTACACAGGGCCGCCAGAAGGCGTCCACGAGTGTGAGCACTCAGATGGGCGGCCAAGGTGACAGTCTCTCTCATTCGCCATCTGGATCTGTTAGGAGCTGGTTCAATTGCATTTCATGTTAATCGTAGCCATGAATATGTTGCTTATGTGGAACTGTTGCAACATAGTTGTTGTTTAGTGTACTTATAATAGGTTGAATTCCGTATAGAGTGCATTTTTCGCTTTGATGATTACTTTTACTTGTTATTAATGTATTGTATTTTGTCTCAGACAGTGACCTATTATAATTGATACTCCCCTGTTCCAATCTGTGTTAATCTGTCCCGAATCTATGGCATCGAGCCTGCAGATTGTTAATAACTGTGTCAAAGATGGGCTTAGAGACATGGGAAATTAAAGGAATGGTGTTGTAGCCTTCTGCACATGATGAAAAGGTAATTATGAGTTTTTGCGAGAAAATAGGGGGTGTTATAACGTGTAAATGTTTTGAAATAGTTTGTTGAGGTGGAATATGTCTTCTACAATGAAAAGCGATAACCATTATATGTCTGATTTGTTTTTTGTTTTTCTCCCCCACTTATATAATATTCATAGTACCTTCTTTTTCTCCCTCAAATTCTAACCAGAAAATTCCCTATTGTATTACAGATATATTTTCTTTACTTCTCATTTGCTGTTGCATATCTCAGTTAAGGCTTGTGTGAGCGGTGTCAATTTCATTAAAATTTTTATGGGTGTCCAGTTGCATCATCTTATAAAATACTTAAATAGTGGAAATACACAAATAACTAACATTTCAACCATGTTGTAGGAATCTTCCTTAAAGTAATGACTTATTAGCTTGTGAGCGGGTGTTTCAAAATACAGTATTTCTAATGTCACAAAACCACTACCTCAGATGTATTTGATTTTACTGGTTCAAAAATATTAATATTAGAGGATATGTGGCAGATTATTTATAGGTTATGTGGCATTTTGGCAATTTTAAGATGGTAATTATACAGGTTAAATTTTTTAGGGCCCAAAGTTTTCTGCTTTTAGTTACTGGTAAATTCACAGGTCCTAAAGCACAATGTTACAAATGCACTATGCTTATAAAGAACATTTCACTAGTTTACCTGTTGAAAAGCATTGAGAATACTGCGAGATCTTTTCTTCTTCTGAGATGAACGACGCTTCTTCCTGGATTTTCTCATCTTTGTGTTGGATAGAAAGGAATATGGCTGATTATACTGCAGTAATTCCAACATTTTCTCCGCTGCTGCTCTCTTTGATAGCTGCAGAAAATTTAAATCAGTAAATATAATACACATGAAAACTATACAACAGAGACAATTAGATTAAAATATATTTGTCATTGTTAACAATATAATAAGGACAGTTTACAAATCACCACAAAGATGTAACGACGAGCTGAAACAGGCACATTAAAAAAGACCACACATACAACACTTAAACTATTGGCCATGGCCTTTTTCAGAATAAAGAACACTCAGACAATCACACAAGCACCCTTCCAGTCACACAACTGTCATCTCCATCTGCCGCACTCCAAATCCGCAGTAGTGACATGTTGTTTAGGTTATTATGTAGAAAATTCGTTTTATGTTACTGAAAATCTGTATTTGTTATCACAATATGCTAGAAAAATCCTAATTTTTGCTATCAAAAGTACCAGTTATGTAGATTGGCATGGCCACCCTTTTTTCATGGCAGATAGTTGCAGTTTTTTTTTTCAAAATATTCTTTAGATGATGAACACTGGGAGCTCTGAAAGTTTTTCCATAATGCTATGTTACAGATATCCTTAATTCCCAAGTTACCATACATATGCACGTAATATCTGGCCTGAGGTGTAATTGTGCAGAAGAAAGTGCTAATGGGAGGAAATGAGACTGAAGGAGAGAGACATGTCTTGACAGTGACAGTGAAAGACTGAGTAAAAGGATTTAAGATGTTCTGTGTTAAAAGAGCATGAATATGTTCACATGTTCAAGTTTTGGGGAGAATGCAGAATGGACACTGAGACAGATGGTTCCCCACTTTTCTGTCAATGTTGTGTAAACAGGAACATATTTCCCTTTTTTGTGCTCCAACAGAAGCTTTTTGCAGCTGGTTTTCCTATACTTCAAATTTTTATACAAATTCTGCAATTAAATGTAAAATGTAATGCATTAAGATAACAAGTTTTAATTATTAGGTTCTTCCATATTACCATCCACACTATACTACTTTCAGTTATAAACTAGATAATGTTCAGGAAAGGAAATAAACACATACATCTTAAATACTCAGGCATAAAGGCAACAAACCCATGGAATAGAAGAGCCATTGAATCATCAAAAGGTACACGGGGGAAAAAAAATGAACCCTGCTGGCTCCTTCGTCAAGCTAGAGTACAAATATGTATCCAGCTCAAGAAAGGAGTAATTCCAAAAGCTAATAAATTTTCTTTTTTATGCATATTACCCATTCACTTTACAATTACTAAAGATATAACACGGAAATAGATTCATTTATAGCCAGATAGGGTCAAAGGCATCCGACAATACAAGTTATTTTCAAAATGGGAGCTGGTACTCTCAGAGTCTGCTGAAACAGGTAGGCTTCAAGCAAATAAATGTAATGAAAGAGTACATTCAGATTGAAACGTTCTAATATATTATACTGTTCAGTTTGTCCTTGTTCAAGGGTTATTGATGGAAAAATTACAGAACGATATCTACGCTCTGCAGTGGAGTGTTTGCGGGTATGAAACTTCCTGGGAGATTAAAACTATGTGCTGGAACCGAGATTCAAATCTTTCACAGGCAAGCACTACTGACTGAGCTATCACAGCACACTTGACTGTCTGCCCTCATGGCTTTACTTCTGCCAGTACCTCACCTCCTGCTTTCCAAATTTCAGAGAAGTTCTCCACCATATCCTTACTTCTAGGAGTGCTAAGTGCTGCAAGTTTTCTGTGGAGTTTGGAAATAGGAAGCCAGGTACTGGCAGAAGTAAAGCTTTGAGGACAGACCATGCAGCGAGCTGAGATAGCTCAGTTGGTACACCGCTTGCCTCCGAAAGACAAAAGTCCCAGGTTCGAATCCCGGTTCTGACACACAGTTTTAATCCACCAGGAAGTTTCAAAATTACAGAACCTTGGTGAAGATTCTAATGCTTTAAAACACAATGTCTGTTTTAGTAGCTAGTGTTGTGCATAAGATATCTTGTCTGCCTAAGGAGTAACAGGCTCTGATCTTGTTACTTGCTTCAACTTTATTTTTATTTTCATGTAACTATAGATAAGACTTTGCTCACAATTTTTATTGATTAATTGGTTTAAATGTGTTTATTAGTTATATTTATTTTCCACAATATTATGAACATTGTATAATCATTTTTACCATTAGTTCACACTTCTTGTTCCTGTCATTAATTATTTCAATTCTTTGTGGGTGTAATTTTAATTACTTTTATGTATCCATTTTATTTAATTACTTCAAATTTAATGTTATTATCAATAAAACAGACATTTAAAGCAATTACCCAATAAAAACAGTGATCACAGTAATTCCAATGAAGATTTGGAAATGATAATTATTGGAGTCAATGATGAAACTTGAACCTGTACATATTAGCGCAAGAAACAGGTATGTTATCCACAACACTATACAGACTACTAATGGTATGATTCTATATTTAAGTCCTGGACTGTCAAGTAAATTTCCAAATTAATAATTATTATTGTTATCAATATTTTTTTTAGTGATTACTCATAAAGAGACACACAAACATAAATGAGTCTTATCTGTTTCAAGGCTATAGAGATTTATGGAAAAATTCGAATATTTTTTTCTTTGATTACTCATAAATGAGAGCTGATAGTGTGAATGATAAACCTATACCAGTGTACAATATACTTTCAAAATATTGACTCTTTCAGGGGTGATCTCCTCTTCTTAGTTATTAGATCACACACCAAGGTTTCTATTTTTTATCAGCTATGCACCAGCCAAGTAATTAGAAGACGCAAAAAAACACAGTTTAATTTTAATTTTGTATGATTGAATGTATTCATAGAAATTTTATTTCATGTTCCATAGATCCAGTTAGTGAGTCAAGCGCAAGGATATGGAACGTGTCAAATTGTACAGATTTCAATTTAAACTTACAATAAAGACAAGAGAAATGCAGTGAAAAATGGTACATGGTTTAAGGACATACTATAAATACAGTAATATTTGATTAATGATGAAAATTCTCCTCAGAGATGATAAATATTGTTAAAAACGAGGTAGAATGGCTGGCCAGTACTTACCATTGTGCTGTACCGCTGATAATAACACAAATGTAGAATCAGAAAAAAGGGAACAAAAAGACAAGCTTTCGTCAGGTGGGAGAGAAGGGAAGAAGAAAGGATGGGAACAGAAGGGAAAGGTGGTTCACGACCTAGGTCATGAAGGTGGTGGTTCATGACCTAGGTCGTGAACTACCTTTCCCTTCTGTTCCCATCCTTTCTTCTTCCCTTCTCTCCCACCTGACGAAAGCTTGTCTTTTTGTTCCCTTTTTTCTGATTCTACATTTGTGTTACTATCGGCGGTACAGCACAATGGTAAGTACTGGCCAGCCATTCTATCTGGTTTTTAACAATATTTATAAATACAGTAATAAATATAGTGTAAGCTAGATAACATAATCACCAATCAACAGAAATATAAAGGTTATAAATAAGAGCACGAAGTTAAAGAATAATTACAGCTACAGTCAATCTGTTTTTACAAGAAGTGTGATAATGATCAAAAAATCAATTGTACTACTACGAGACACAATACGTTTAGTTATGGTATGCATTTTTTTTCTCAAATATTCACCCACAGTATAAAAAAATTTCTCTGTCAGGTAATCTTTGGGAACTTGTTTGAATTTCGGCAGTTCACTATGAACACATTTAATATGTAGAGGGAGAGCATTGAACAGCTCAATGCTGGAGTAGTAAACTCCTTTTTGTACCAGGGCGAGTCGTTTCAGTTCGACATGTAGGTTGTTTTTGTTTCTTGTGTTATAGTCATGGAATTTACTGTAGTCTTGGTAGATAGAATAATTTTTGCACACAAAGGTAAGCATGGAAAAATATACTGAGAGGCAGTTGTTAGGGTACCCACTGTCTAAACAATTGCCTGCAAGAGTGTTTCTGATTAACCGCACACATCATTCTGATTGCTTTTTTTGGACAGTAAAAATTGTTTTTGAGAGTGGTTGGTTTCCCCAAAATATAATAGCATATGACATCAATGACTGGAAGTAGCCAAAGTAGGTAACCTTAATGGAGTCAACTTCAGCCACTGAAGAAATTACCCGTAATGCAAATGTTGCTGAGCTAAGTTTTTTTTTTTACATAGATGAAGAATGTGAACCGACCAATTACATTTGCTATCTATATAAGCATCCAGGAATTTTGTTTCTTCAACTTTCTGTATTATTTGTTTTCTACATTTTATGTTAATTTCATCAAGATTACTTTGTGGTGTATGGAACCTTATATAACGAGTTTTGTCTGCATTGAGTGAGAAACCATTTGAGGAGAACCAATTTAAGATATCATTAAAAACTTTATTTGTAGTGTGTTCAAGATTGCAATCTATCAAATCTTCAATTAGAATTTGGTGTCATCAGTGAATAGGGTAAATTTGCTGTTTGTCTCAGAACAAAGAGCAGTGGACCCAAAACGGAGTCTTGAGGCACACCATGTGTTAATGTGCCCCACTCAGATGAGGCAGGTTCTCCAGACGACCATATAGCACTACAGTATAATTCCGGTCCTTTAGATATGACTGTAACCACAAGCCAACTGTACCGCCTAAACCATAGTATTCTGCCTTCTTCAAATGAATTTGGTGGTTTACACAAAGGCTTTTGTAAGATACAAAACTTGGTTGCTAAAAGAGAATATTGCCTGTTCAGTACAAAAGACCAGCATGAAAACTAAACTAATTTTTGCTCAAGATGCTGTGGAAGTTGAGATGATCTACAATTCTTTTGTGCATGAGCTTTTTCAAGAATTTTCGAAAATCTAGTTAATAGGGATATTGGGCGATAGTTTCTAACATTGTTTTTATCACCTTTTTTTTAAAAAGAGGAATCACTACAGCCAATTTTAGTCTGTCAGGTACATTCTTTTTATAGTAGGGATGTATTGTATATGTGGCATAAGATGGGACTAACATATTTATAACAGTGTTTCAGAATTTTACTAGAAATATTGTCCACACCAGCAGAATTTTTATTTTTTTATGATCTAATTACTCTTATGACTTTGTTTACTGTGACTGGTGGTAAAGATATCTGTGGGATTCTGTTACTAATAGCTTTCAGTAGGAGCGACGTTTCTTTACGATACTGTCCCCTGTTTTAATCTCAACCTGAGACATGTTACCTGTTTCCCTGCCAGTTTCCCTCTGTATTACATTCCACATAGATTTAATTTTATTTTCTAAGCTTTCAATTTCAGATTTTATGCACATACTTTTAGATTTATTTATTACCTTCTTGGGAATGTTACAGTAAAGTTTGTAGTGTTGTCTTTCCTTTGGGTCATTACAAGTCCTGAGAGAAATGTATAACATCATCTTTGTTCTACAAGATGTTGTTATCCCTGTAGTGATCCACCAAGCCCTCTTGGTATTGCCAATATGACTATTTCCCACTACTTTTTTTGGGGAAAGATGAAGTTAAAGATAGACATGAATTCATTTAAAAACAAATAATACTTTTTGTTTACTTGTGTTTCCCTATAAACAGGGCTCTCCAATCTAATTCTTTTAGGCTGTCATTGAATATTTTAAGGGCCTCTTCATTTATTATTCTAAAAGATTTCTAAGAATGCTCAGGACTGTTACACACACTGATGTAACCGAGTCTAAGCAATTGACCACCATGGTCAGAAAGGCCAATAATTGGATGTACAGTGATCTCACTGCATTTAGATAAATATATTATATATCAGACTTTTACTGTTAACAGTAACCCTCATTGGGAAATCTACAACTGCCATCAGATTATAAGACTCCATTAAATCTACTAAATCAGGTTTACTATTGCTCTCATTTAGGAAATCAACATTAAAATCACCAATAATTATCAAGTTCTTGGACTTTAAGTTCAGTTTGGATAATAAAGAATCCAAGTGCTTCAAAAATACAATCAAATTCCCTGAGGAAGATCTATACTGTGCTAACACTAGAACTGTGAAGTCATTTACAGTAATCTAAATGCCACATATTTCAGTTTGTTGATCTATACAGTGGCTCTTTAAATCTAACGTGTTGTAAGATATGTTGCTTTTTACATAAATTACCACTCCACCTTTTTCCTTGATAGTTCTAGAGTAATGTGCTGCCTGACAGTAACCACTCAGCTGCAACCTTTCAATATCTCTCATGTGATGTTCACTAAAAATAATACACCTTTATCTTTTATCCCTTGTGGTTCCTCTAAAAGAACAGTAATGTCATTGACTTTATTACCAAGTCCTCCCACATTTTGGCGAAAAATTGTCATTGCATTGGGTTTAGATACAAATGTATACTTTTGCCTAAAAAATTATCTGAAGCTACAGAAGCAGTTCATTCATTACAAACGGTTTCCTGAAAAATTTGAGTTTGAAACTGAGTCTGACAGGATTGCTAGGGCCTATTAAGGGCAATTAGTTCCAACTTTGGGCTACTTTTGTGGACTTCTTCCAATATTTTCATTTTTAAAAGGGTACCTAATGCTTTTTTCACTGATCTGTTCTGGTGCATACCGTGTCTTGTCAATAATTCTCGTCCAAAACTGCTTATATCTACAACACAAGTATTGTTAAAATGTTTTCACAATTTTGCTAACTTAAAGTTTGTTTGTGAGATACACTCATATACACAGGACTGTGAGAATAAGTCATGTCTCTTTGGAACGTTCACAACAAATACCTTAGACTGATGGAGTGCCAATATTTTCTTCCTCAGTGACTGTATGACATCATTCCCTTCGTTGCAGGCAACGTTGTTAGAGCCACCTATTAAGATCCCACAATCTTTTTTTACTTTTTCAGGATCACACCCCACTACAACTTCCTTAAGTGTAGCACCTGGTTTCAAGATTCCACAAACATCGGCACCAGTAAAACTGCTTTTCACAATATCAGCCATGCCTCTACCATGGCTATCAGCAAAAATGTGAAGACGATTTGATGATGGTTTACTCTCCGCAGAAGGAATCACCTTACTGCCGCTTTCACTTCTATTTACCGAACGTTGTGGCTTTGGTAGACCAAACCTAACATTTTTCCGACTGTTTGATGATGCACTCTTCTTACGATTGTTTTCACTTTTTGAGACACAATTACTAGAACACATCAAAACTGTTTACATTCTCGAACCTCAAAACATTTGCTGTAGGCACCAAATATTTGACGCTTGTTGTGTACTACCTTCCATTTTGATGATTTATCTGCTTCATTTTGCAGCAATGTATCCATGTTCTGGAGAAAGTTTTTGTTCTTCTGGTGTCTTGAAGCAGTGGATCCACGATTTGCTTCGACTTCAGCTGCATATTTACAGACTTCAGGCTGTCGATTTCTACTCTTAAGACTGCTGATTACACATTGTAAACTTGCAATATGTTCACTATACTATAAGAATTCACTTTTGCACTTTACACATGAATTTTTAACGGCTTCACTATAACTTATTTTTGAGTAAAATCACGGATATCTATACATGCCGCCATCTTACTATATACGATGTATTACTCGATCACTTCAGTTATTCAATACTAACACTACAGTCTTTTTTTTTTTTTTTTTTTTTTTTTTGTACATTTTCCTACAGAAGAATATAAGCATTAAAAGCAAAATTTGCCATTATTTGTGAACATGTTGCTGTGTGGTTTGACCATAAAACAACAGTTTAGTATTTTTATTGTTCATTTTGATTGTTTTTCTGCACAGAAATGAGTTAACAGAATGTACATTTGCGTTATCTACTGTACATATTCCAAATTCAGTTCAGGAACCATGTTACATTTTAAATGAGCATAGTTACCCACTCGTGCGTCATTCCAAACAACCAATAACAGACAATATCAACAGTTCGCAGTACCCTCAGCTACAAATATCAGTTATAAAGTGAACTGGTAATACCTGTTGATGACTCAAGGCCTCTACTTTTCAGTGAGTCCTCTCCTTTATTCCTAAGTACTCGGGCCACACCTTTCAAAGTACAGTAGAAAACTTACTTTTTTACTGCTACCTTGTCCTCTTGAGATTTTGTCTCCCAATGCACACTTTGTCGTAAATGTGGGCTTATGTGGTGGCCCTGTTTGGCTTTCAACCTCAAAAGTCAGCGGTAACTTCTGCTGAGCTGCGATTTCATAGACTGTAGATGTTGCTGTTTTTGTTCCAACATTCTCTACACACAAAAGAAATACTTAATTATTTTCTTTTTAAAGCATAAATTTAAGCCAACAGGTAATATAAAACTGTAATTTACATTCATAATTTTTGCTTCACTGGAGACAACAGTCATTTCAATGAAATTTCCACCATCTGACTGCCTTGCTGTTAATTTGTTTTTTACAATCTTAATAAACTTAATTTCAGCATTATAGTCATTATTAAATGCAAGGCTGCCCTGAAAATCAAGTGTACAGATCATGCAGTGCAGTCCATAAAAATCATTACATATTGAAGAACATTACTTACAAATTACAAGATGTCCAACAAGCCTGAGTTAAATGTAACCATCAAAACACTACAAAATATATCTGGTCTTTTAAATCAATCACTGCATTACAGCATCACTACTAATAAAACATAATTAAACAACACTGACATTGTGCACAGCAAACAAACTTTAAAATTACTATATTTATACATATTATAAAACGAAGAGCTCCCACTGCCTCCGTCTGTCCTCAATATAAACCCCAAAACTACTGAATGGGTATTCACATGTTTTTCAACAGTGGGCAAGGAAATTAACAAGGAAGGTTTGGTGCACAAGTCATTAAGATGATTGGAAATGGACGAATGTGGTGAGTGAACATCCATGAAATACAGCAATAAATATTCTTCAAAAAATGAAATAATTCACTTATTGTTTGGTAATATGATTCTTGTATGGTTTCATCATTAGTTTTTAAACTCTCTGTCTGGCTTCTTCAAAATCGTTTACTGATGATCATTGCATGTATGATGATGTTTGTTAATTCACTTTGCCCATTACATCACATCATGCCAAGGTTTGCCGGAACAAAGTTTTGGCAGCATTGTTATCTAATATGCTACAGTACTGGATATGGTTCTTTTGTGCCTTCTTAATGTTCATTTTATAACTTTATTTTTGTGGCAATGTTCAAATGTACCATAGAGAATTGGATATTTTATCCACCGAGATTGTTCCTAAAGCAAAGTAAGTTATCTCAAAATTAAAAATGATTTGAGTTTGCAATAAGAGAAGAGCAGAGTCTTAAACAGTAAAATAACCTAAATTCATGAGGCAAATTCCAATGAATAATATTTTAAGAGAAAAACTCATTCCTAATGAAAAATAAAAATACTATTACTATGAAGTAATTTGTAACACAATGGAAAGTACTCAAGGGATAAGAAACAGCTCTGTTTACTTCCTTAGAAATATTGGTTTATCTGTTTGTATGCATAGAGGCCTATATTATCGCTAGTAAATTTGTAGCGACATTTTGAAAAGTTCTCAGCATATTACCACAAAAAACTGATCAAGAACATTTGTTGTGACATTAACTTTGGTCATTAATATACTTTTAAGTTTCCTCATTTCTGATACTGTACTCACAAGGGAAACACCCCATACACCCCTCCCGATGATAGAAACAGAAACAGTTAATGGTTCAAGTGTAAGATTTATAAATTGATCAAATGGCTATAGGAATGGTACTGTGGACATGTGTTGGACTATGACACATTGTATCTGTATTCAATTACCATTCATGCTCTATATTTTTGATATTTAGAAGATACTGGCTTACTGTCAAGTTGTTTTGCAGTGCCTGAGATTTTGGTTTTGTTGCAAGACCCGATGCTAAAAGGAGATAATCATTCGATAACTGGTGAAGACACCTAGGCAGACATTTGTTTTAAGGGAGTGGATGAGGCGTCATTCCAATCCTGGGAGTGGAAGGACTTACCTTAGGGGGAAAAAAGAAGGTAAACTTTTCACTTCACAGATACACAACTGTCATCTAAAGCTCTGTGTTAAGTAGGTAGGAAGAGAGGGAAAGTGGTGGTGGGGATGGATACAGCACGGCTTTACGGGTACTTACACACACATCATTATATTGTTGTACTAATACATTTGTAATTATAAGCTGTCACCATTAGGCATCCTGCAAACTTATCTTCGCGATTGTATTCCTGCAATATGTTAGTTGCAGGGTGCACACAGAGTTAGCAAGAAAAATATCAAAGGAGTCTCCAGCCCGTACCTATGGCAATGCCTTTCTAAAAGAAACTACTTGCTGAAGTATGTGTGAAATATCCCACCCAGCTTAAAACAGTTGAAAACATAACAATCAGAAAGACCACTTGGAAATGATGTGATCTGTGCATGTGCATATAAACCATCTCTCCTGAAAATGCATGACTCCATGGAGAAATAAAATGGATCCTATATCTCCATGTGGCAACAGTCTGGTAAATTTGTACTTCATCCCTTCTGCCATGATGTGGCAGGCCATTTACACTGGACTCTCTCACATTTACATCAGGATGGTTAATTGAGCTACTAACCACTATGTTCAGGTTGAATCACATAAAAGGGACATTGCCGTTCATTTTGCAACCACAATACATCTAAAATAAATTAAATAAATAAGTTGTGACAGTACACACGTTAAATTCACCATGAAGTTTTAGAATTATAAAATATCTTCCCCTCCATCAGCCATCTGTTAAAGCAACCAATAAAATGATTACCAATAAAACACAATGTTGGTTGCAATACTTTATTTCTCTAACTGCTTTTCGATTTCTTGGATCATTATCAGAATCTGGAAAATAAGTTTGGAGAAACTTTATAGGCCTAGCCTTATCATGCACAGTGATAATAATAATAATAATAATAATAATAATAATAATAATAATAAAATAGGTTATTACTGACCCTATAATAATGCTTTACATCAGCCAGCTGTGAAAGGATTTCACACCAAAGCCTGGTAGTGGCAGTATTTAAAGGTAGCACTGCGTGCAGGGCACCGATCAAAAATCTATGTTAACAGCAAAATACAAGATAACTTAAAATGTGGTCCTATCCTGCACAATCGTGACAGTAAGAACTTTGGAAAAATTTTGGAGGGTTTCAGGTTCTACTCTCCCTGCATGGAGTTTTGTAATTAGTTCTTTGCTGAAACAAGATAAGCATAATTATAATATAATAAAAAATAAGAAGAACCAAAACATGAAGATGTGAAATTAAATGCATAAAATGGAAAAATGTACCTTAAATAAGATTGTAGTTGCAGCCATGATAGCACAGAGATAGGCACACTAACAAATTTGGACACATAAGGAAATGTATGAATATGTTGCCCCCTGCCGAAATGTAGCTGTGAAAAGGAGACGAAAGCTTATTTATATATTTCCTCAGGTGTCCAAATTAATTAAATGTGCGCCACCTCTGTGCTCTCATTGTTTCTACTACTATATGCCCACGATAACTTGAAAGATTCGCAAGGTGACTGCTGGGAGTGGCCTTTACAGTGCTTTACGGCTGCGCAGGGAGAGATGGGTGAAGGAAAGGCAGCATAGGCTGCTTGCAGCAGTGCTGTCACCATCAGCCACATAATACGAAATCGGAGGCAGCACTTAACGCAAAAACTGTTTATTTAAATGATGCTACGAAATATGTGGTATCTTGACATTAATAGGCGAGAGTCTTACCTATGGCTACAGTATTATATCTGTACGTATCGAAAATAAAGGTGCAAGGACTGCCTCTTAACCCATATTATTACGTAAAGATGACATGCGAACACAGCACACACAAGCAAACAGTACTGTTCTATTGTAACAAAGTAGTTACCTCTGCAAGTTCTTTCTAATGGAAACCCCGCACCGAGTCAACCCTCGCTGATTTCACCAACTTCAAGAAATTCTCATCACAAGTTATTGGGAACAATCTACTGTGTGAGACGTCTTGTCACATCAAAACCGTGTGCCAGACTTATTTCGTAGATTCAAGTGCCAGTCAGGCAGACAGTTTTAATGCAGCAGGAACTTTAAATGTGCACACTCTTTGTAGCAAAGCGAAAATTCGTTCCAGTATTCGCCACATTGCCAGTTTGTGGAAGTTTAATTCAAATGTGCAGAGTTTGTGCGTATTCACTACCAGTGCAAAATGCCAGCCTTGGAAAGCAAAATAGCATTAAGACAAACAGACTGAATCAGAAGTAACATTGCTACTCTTTACACACATATAATTGGCAGCACTAGCCAAGGAGATCTTAAATTATGTTACCAATTAATTTGGTACACTAGAAAGGAAAATAAAATGACGGTATATATGCCTTTGAATTTATCCGATTTGTAATGCCAATGAAAATGCTTTTTACATTATGTTTGAATAATAATAACAATGATAAATAAAAAAAATGAAAACAAATACTTACTGTTTGCAAATATAAAAGAACAATTAAAAGTCATTTGCTAAAATAGCTAGCCGCATTTCTCTATACTGTTATGTATTATTTGTACACCAGACGAGAAATTTTTTAAAATGGAATATGAAACTATCAAAGTTTAAATATAAACTGAGTCATTTTATTTCAATTCATTCTTCAGTGTCCACAGATAATACCCATATGAATTCCTCTGCATTCATTTCTTCAGCCTAACATTTATTTTTTATGTTAGCTTTTCATCATGATTTTCAAATGTTAGTAAAAATACAACAGGTAACGGCTGTTCACGTTTCTAAGAATAACAATATGAAATTCCATTTTTCTTGCGTTTATCACAACTGTAGCGGAAATACTTCTGTGCTAGTATTATTGATACTTTTGTACAATTACATACAGAAGTTTCTTGAAGTTCACTTGCTGCAGAAACTGGAAGAAGTATAGGATAACAAGTTTTTGTTCCAATGAAACACCCTGGCAAATGCTTCAGAAAATGTACTTCTAACTTTCAGTGCATAGCCCACAACAATACTTCGTGCACATGCGTCATTGGGCAGCTTCAAGTTGGCTGCTCACGGAGACAATTGAATAGCTTTCACCTAGTGTAGATTTTGTCTGTTTATGGCAGGACAAGCACAATCGTGAAGTTATCATGGACAAATAGTAAAACCTTATTTCAGGTGAATTTTTCCATTTTATACATTCAATTTCATATCTTCATGTTCCAGTTCTTCTTTTTTTATCAGATTATCATTATGTATATCTTGTTTCGGCAATAAGCTAATTATAAAATGATGTACAGGGAGAATTAAAACCTGCAATTCTTTAACATTTCTGTAAAGTTCTTACTGTTGCAATTGTGCAGGGCAGGAGCACACTTTAAGTTATCTTGTATTTTGTTGTTTACATAGGTTTTTGACAGATTTCCCTAAACATATTTTCCAGAGTAATTTACTAACTGTGTTGCAATCACTGCACAGCTTTCTATATTGGCATGACAACTAATCAGCTGTCATTAAGATGAATGGCCACTGTCCTGTGGAAAAACATGCAGTGGAGCAAATGCTTGATTTCAATGGCTGCTTCACAACCCAGGTCATCTCAATCCTCCCACCCAAATTCAGCTTTTCTGAACTGCACAGATGGGAGTTATCCTTACAATACATTCTCCGACCCTAAAATCATCCAGTCCTCAACCTACAATAATTTACTTTTTTCCACACTTAACAGTTCCTATCCCCTTTATGCTACACCTCTCCTATTTCATGTGTGTGTGTGTGTGTGTGTGTGTGTGTGTGTGTGTGTGTGTGTGCGCGCACGCTCCATGTAATGTGTACATTCTGTGTAAGGCCGTGCTGTATACACCCCTACCACTGTGACACAACCTTCCTTATCACTGCCATCTACTATTTTCACACTGAAGAGTGTGGTTTTGTGTGCAGCAGCTGGAGATGATGGTTGTGTGACTGTGAAATGTGCCTGTGTGATTGGGTAAATGTTCCGGATTGTGAAGAAGGCCATGGCCGATAACTGAAGGGTTGTATGTGTGTGTCTTTTTTATGTGCCTGTCACAGCTCATTGTTACGTCTTTACGTTGAGTTGTGAACTGTCCTTATTGTATTTTTTGAACCACTTACATATGTGCTAACATTGAATTATGAATTAAAATTTAAAGATGTCTGTACTGCCATTCTACTTCCCCTTTTGGTGAAACAAAGCAATAAAATTTAGCACTCTTACTGAAGTATTTGTCAATTATATAAGTTAATAGATTTTCAACTGTGCATCTGTTTTGGGTAATATGCCTTTGTGCCATTCTCCTTTTCAACTACTGATATTTTCAAGCCAGTACTGAATACTCAGAACTTCTACAAATTTGAGAAAAACAACCAGAAAGTGACAAGTTCAGCAAGTAGACACATTAACACATGCTAGGGTTGTTTAAATGTTAACTAACTTGCAGAAGTAGCTTCTGCAAGTGATTTGTGAAAGTTTACTTGCTAGTGGACACATTCCTTAATAGATACGATGGTTAAAGTTTGATGATATACATCTACATACATACTCCGCAATCCACTCAAAGGTGCATCACAGAGAGGTCACATAATCTTTTCACCATTTTTCTTTGATTATAATGGGATAGTGCTACATGTGAATCTACCTTATGGACATGCGGTCAATAAGGTATACTACCTGGAAGTAAGGAATTTTAACTGGGTTTGTGATGGACGAGAAGTTGTTGGACAAAAATAAGAAAATTGAAATTTCAGATCACAATATCAACAATTACAGTAGAACCCTGTTTTTTCACTTTTCAAGGGACTTAATGAAAATGGCGTAAAATGAGGGAAATAATGTTTTATTATTCAAAAGAGACAGATTGGCTGGTCAGTACTTACCTTTTTGGTGTACTGCCAATAGTTCCACTCACAAAAAAGGAGGAAAATAACAAGCTTTCGGAACTGTGTTCCTTCTTCAGTTGGAGAGAAGGGAGAAAAGGAATGGGAAAGGAAGGGAAAGGTAATTCACGACCTAGGTTATGAGGATGCTGTTAGGATTGTGGAAGTCAGAGATACAGTATCTCTTTATAATAATTTATCATCTCTGTGAGGAATTTCCATATTAATCGGAAATAATGTTTTAAATGATAAAATATGCTTACTGGACCAACCTTGTATTTTTGTAGTTAATTTGTGATATATGAACATAATAGGCATCAAAATACTAACAAGGAAGTTTATTTATTATGTAATAAAGGTTATCAAAATTTTGTATTATTTTAAGCGCCAGGCAGAACTGGTACTGGTAACTTTATAGGAAGGAGAAATTTTTGATGTGATTTCATTCATCATAATCGACTTTGTCACCAAGCCTTTAACTAACATTCATTATTTACATAATGAAACTGCACAAGTTCCGTAATTTATGTATTTTTCGATGTTTCGCACAACTACATTTGAGAATTTATTCACGTTTTCGAGTGCAAATATATGCATAACTATTTTTGTGACATCTGCACAGGATTGGCATCTCACACTGCTAAACTGTAGTCTGTTGCCCACATGCTGCAAATGTTGGCAACACTACAGAATATTTATGTATACCCCATAGCAGTCAACCATAGAGCAGGCATAGCATGTTTTATTTATTTTGTGATCTGTACAAAACAAAGATGAAGTGATTCTAAATCTTCATTTTACTGACTGGTCAAGGGTACATACAAGAACCTGTCAACCATGGAGCAGGTATAGTATGTTTTATTTATTTTATGATCTGTATGAAACAGTGATCAAGTGATTCTAACTGTTCATTTTATGAGAGCAATTATTGCTTTTCCATAGTTACTCACAGCAATGTTGCCACAGTACGCGCCATGCTAATAACACGGGTAACAGACTGCAGTTTTCCCTATCACACTATAACACATTTTTGATGTGCAGAAAAACATACATAAGCAAACCATCAGTCTCACCGTTTATAAAACTTCACAAAAAATACTTAGATAAATATTTGCATTTCAAAATAAGAATAAATTCTTGAAACACAAGTCATGAGAAATTACCAGTTGCATAAATAAAGCTAAGCTGACAAGTGACAATCGGCGCCATGGCTGATGGGATCATAGTGAGAACTAGGCGCGTATTGCAATAAACAAAACACGAAATATACCTTTGAATAAATGCAAAGGGTCAATAAACTTGACTGCGTAACGTTTATAAACACTGTACATGAAAGCAAAAGCCATGCCAGCATCAATTAATTTCAATTACGTCATTTTTTTCTTCATGAAAGTGGTTTCAAAAACATAAAACATGGGAAAAGTGAAAATATGTTAACGTAAAAATGGGGTTGAATTAACATTGTGAACATAAGAAATTTACTGGGACCAACAAAAAACAGTGTAAATTCTGGGAAAATGTAAAATCCAGGGCTGTAAAAGCGGGATTTTTACTGTATATAAAAGGGACTGATTGCAACTAGCTATAAAGGCAATAGTTGAGCCACAGACACGTATGCAGAAAACCCAATCATAATTGCACAAATAAACCCTTCAGCCAAAGCTTTCATCAGAAAAACAATATAACCACAGCTATAGAACCGTAAAGGCACAACTCACACACACAACAGTCATCTCCAGCCCTCATATACATCCGATGTGAGTGCAGTCTGAGGTGGATTTGGGAAGGGAAATAATGCTGGACGAGGGTAGTAGTAGAGACATCAGCACTACCTGACAGTAAGCAAGGTCTAGATGGGTGGATGGGCAGTCAGGTGCAGTTTTGGAACACTGTAAGAAGGGGAAAAGTGAAGGAAGAAAGGGGACAAGGAGAGGCCATAAGGGGGAAAAAATAGCAGCAACCATTGGGGGCGAGGATAGAGAAAAAAACCTTTCGGTGGATTGTAAGGGAATAGTAGGTTACTGAAGTTATAGGCTGGGATAATAATGGCTAGTCCTACCAATGTAGAAATCTGTGCAGTTATTACAGTGAAGTTTGTAAATGAGATGTCTCCTTTCACTGGTGGCCTGGACTCTGATACGCCTGTGATGGCCGGAATAGGAAGCACTGGGTGGATAGATTAGGCATGTCTTGGGATTGGGTTGGTATAGGAATTGACTATTAAGTTGTGGGGGTTGTGTAGTGATGGAACACTGCTTTAGGAGGAGTGGGAAGGATATTGTGCAGGATGTGTCTCATTTCAGGGCAAGATGGCTGAATATCAAAGCCTTGACATAGGATGTGGGTTATCTGTTTCAATCCACAGTGACACTGGATAATGAGGGGAGTGCTCTTTTCGTGGTGTTTATTGGGGAGTTGGGAGTAGATTGAGGATGTGTAGGTTACAGCTTGGCAAATCTGTTTTGGAATATTCTTGAGGATGGTGCCTGTCAGTACGGACATGTTTGTGGAATATGTCTTGGGGATAGTGCTTGTCAGGGAAGGCCTTGTGGGGCCTTCGGTACATTTAACCAAAGGATTTCTTGTCACAGCAAATGCATCATTCATGGATGCCCAGGTTGTATGAAAGGGGTATTTTTGGTAGAGGAGATGTCTACCACCAAAATATAAATACTATTGGTGGTTGGATGGTTCAATATGCACAAAAATGTGGACAGAACCTGCAGCAACGTACAGGTTAATGCCTAGGAAAGTGGCACACTTGGTTGAGGAAGACTAAGTGAAGTGGACGGGAGGATTGAGGTTGTGAAGGAATGAGGATAGAGTGTCCTGTCCAGAGTCCAAATCATGAAAGTATCAATGAACCTAAAGCATACCAGAGGTTTGGGGTTTTGAGAGGCTAGGGAGGTATTCTGGCATGAATTTTGATGGAGTGACAGAACAGAGAGGTGGTTTGAGAGGATGATATGAGGATGGTAGGGTGACGGTGGGATTATTATGCCACCGGAGAATGTGCTGTAATCATAACACCCATTTACACAGGTAGTCATAAAATTATACAATAGCTGTGCAAAGACTGCAACAGATTTGGTAAAAAACTTGCCTGCTATCACAAGTTTCTGAGTCTGATAAGCCCGGGATGGGACTGGAACAGGAAGGGCTGGTGGGTGGATTGGGCAGGTCTACCATTGAAGTCATCCACATGGTTATGATCCTTGTGGCAAGGTATGCACTAGCATTTGTGGGGGTTTGGTGGGCATCAGGTAGGAAGGATCCTTGGTAGGATAGATGATCAATGCCCTGAAGAAGCACGGAATTTAGCTGTTTCAGTCAGGGGGGGGGGTATTGGGAGGGGGGTTGTGTTCCTTTTTGACTGGCTTTTGGTAGTGGGAGTACTGGGAGTGTGTGGGGATATGACACAGGAAATTGGATTAGGTGTGGCAGTTAGTACTTGTCTGTGAAGGCCTTGGTGAAATCATCAGCATGCAGGACAAGGCAGTTCTAGTCACTGCTAATACACTGTTTGTGGGTGGCCAGGGTAAATGGCAAGGATGTTTTGGTATAAAAGGGGGAATGAGAACTGTCTGAATATAGGTACTGTTGGTTGCTTTAACATGGACAAAGGTGTGGATGCAACCAATTTAAATTGGTTTTCTTTGATTCCACATGACAGTTATATTTCCTTGAATTTAAGTTTCTTGCATTGGTTATTGGCAATCCCTGGTATGTATTTACTCTAGTCTTATGTTAGTCCATCTTCTTCTACCCTCCCTGGCTTTCACCATCTGATCCTCTTCCCCTCGTCCTTTTCAGTTTCATTTTCATGCATCTCAATCCTTTGACATGACATCTCCAGAATAATATGTCCTACAATAATATAATTTTCCAGGTATGTAGAGTGGAATATTGGTAAATTGGTTTGTGAAATGTGATTCGAATAGAGTTGGTAGTGAAGACATAAGAATTTACAATGTCTCAGGATGGTTTTTCATGCAGTTCATTATTTACAATGTTATATCTCCTGAATTGTGCATCATACTTTGGTATAATTCCAGAAATGCGTACAGTTGTATGTGAGTATACTAAAATAATTTCTCTTGTCTTTGCAATCTTTATGAAAAATATACATTGATGGCAGAAGAATATTTCTATGGTCATATTCATAGTTTCACACAGCTAAATTTCCTACTTAGCATTACGCAAAAAGAATTTCACCTTCCCTCCAGCAATTCTCAGTTGAGTTTCTAAAGCATCTCTGTAGCACAAACATGATTGACTTGCCAGTAGCAAATCTAGCAGCCCAGTTCTAAATTTCTTCTTGGTATTCTTTAAACTGATCTGAGGAGACTCTCAAACATTTGAGCAGTGCTCCAGTAGGGTCACAAAAATATTCCATATGTGGTCTCCTTTATGTATGGACAGCATCTTCCTAAAATTCTTTCAACCAACAAGTTCCTCCACTCTCGAGCCCGCCTGTTCGTGATTGTCTCGACAGCCATCAGAAATGAAAGTGTCAATTGACACTCCCGCCAAATGTGAGGTTCGAGCAGTAATCTGGTTTCTCCACACAAAAAGTTACAGTCTGCGGTGATTCATCGGCAACTGATTGAGGTTTATGTGCTGAAGAGTACATGTCCATTCAGCACGAGTGCAAATGATGCAGGAATTTTGCCGAGTGTTGCAAGAAAGTTCACAATAAAGAATGAAGTGGAATACTGCTGGTTTCGGATGTGATTGTCCTGAAGATCAACAGAGAGCTGCTCAAAGATTGGAGGGACACTGACCACGAACGTTCGAGTGTACTTGTGAAGCTTTCCATGGCACAATTGAAAGAGTTTTAAATGTCGCATTATCATGAGGTGTGTGCTCCCAGATGCTGACCGACAGACACAAGGAGCAATACCTCGATTGTGCTTGCAAGTTTCTTCAACAGTTTGATAGAGGAGGTGAAAAGTTGTCGGGGAGATGAAATGTGGGTGTTTCATTACACACATGAAACAAAACAACAATCTCATGAGTGGCGTTACTTCAGTTCAACGTCACCAAAGAAATTAAGAGAAATGCAGCTGGCAGGAAAGGTTATGATGACTGTGTTTTAGGACTGGAATGTGGTATTCCTCATTGATTTCATGCAACCTGGGACGACAATAAACTCGGACAGATATTATGAAACATTGACCAAACTCGGAGAGGAAGACTGACGGACGGAGTATTGCTTCTTCATAACAACGCTCGACTCCACATCACTCGTCAAAAACAGAAGCTTTTGAATAAATTTTGGTGGGGTGTTATGTCCCATCCTCCGTACAGCCTAGACTTAGTCTCCAGCAACACCTCTTCCCCGAGCTAAAGGAACACTTCGTTGGCAAACACTTCAAAAGTGATGATGATGTCCGAGCAGAGGTCACATGCTTCCTCAATGCATTTGGCGGGAGACTTCTTCGACTTAGAAATACAAAGGCTGGAGCCACACTTCAAAACTGAGTCCAAAAAAATGGAGACTATGATGAGAAATAGACAAAAGTGTAAGCCTTTCAAGGATGTACAAATTAATAACAATAGACAATGTTTTCTATTTGAAAAAAGTATGGGAATCTAACTTTTGGTACAAGCCTCATAGACAAAAAGTAAGTCGTCCTATCACACTTCCCTGTGGCACTCCTGATGATACCCTTGTCTGATGAACAGGACATCAAACTGGGTTCTACAGAATTACTTACGAATTCTTTGAGCCACTTGCTTAAATAGAAACCTATTTCATATGCCTGTACCTTCATCAGCATTCTGCAGTGCAGCACACCTTTCAGAATTCAAGGAATATTCAGAATGCCTGGTGCCCTCCATCCATGACACAAGATTTCATGTGAGATGGGTAAGCTGATTTACACACAAGCAATGCTTTGTGAAAATGTGCTAATGCATGGACAGCAGCTTTTCTGCCTCAAAAAAGTTTATTATATTTGAATTAAGAATATGCTCAAGAATTCTGCAGCAAACTGATATTAATGATAGGCATCTCTAATTAGTCAGGCATGTTCTTCTACCTTTCTTGTAAATAGGAGTCATCAGCACTTTTTCCAGTTACTTGGGACTATCCATTGGACCAACGATTCATAATAAATGAACACAAAGTAAGGGTACAGTGCTGCAGAGCTCTTTGTAAAACCGAATTTGGATTTTATCAGGATCTAGAAAATTATTTATTTTCATCTCTCTCAGTTGGGCCATAACACCACCCAGTTGTTACTGTCTCCCTACCACCTCCTACTTAACCACTTCACATTCCAGGAATTCATCACCTCCAACTTGGCCTCACTATCCTTCTGCAAGTGTTTCTTCCTCAGAAATCAATCCTTCTGTAGAAGAAAGAACAGCTTTACACAACCTCAAAATAGATCCTGTCCTAGTCATCCTCCCTTAAAACAAAGGTTCGAGCAATGTTGTGATGTATCATATTGATTACCCAGCAAAAAGCCTCCAGCAATGTTATGACTAATAACACACCTACACACAATATACAGGCTAACAATGTCGCTAGGACCTTGAGCCGTCCCATCGAAGTCCACACTAGATATGTTCGTAAGAAACCACTCTTGTCCTAGTCAGTAGTAATGTTCGGAGACATGTTTGTAAGCACAGTAAGTACGTAATTGAGGCAACGTTTTCGGCTGTTCCGGTGCCTCTCTCAAACGCTGCGCGGCCGGCAGGGTGCAGCGCGGTAGTGCAGCCAGCACCGCACAGCGGCCAGTTCTGGTAACGGGTGGCGCGCCGTCTAAACACAAGCGCCATGCGTTACCACAAGCAATTATCCAATTCTTCCACCTACAAGCTCTGTCAGAATGCTTAGGTTCCAAAAGACCAACTTAACTGTCAATCCCTACTGAAATCCTTAGGCCCCTTCAGAGTATCTCTCCCCTCAATCAGTCTCACTCCACACCCCAACACCACCCCACATACGTACTTTCTACAAGGACCGCGAAATCCGTAAATGCAAAAATCCTTAACACTTAATTGTAGTTACCGCATATTTCCACATATAAGATGATGGCTGAATCATAAAGAGGCCCCCAAAATCCAAGGTTGTCTTACACGATGATACAAAAAAAATTAGATTGAAATTTAGTCTGAAATTTACATCATGGAGGAAAGTTTTACGAAAACAAAGGTTTGCATAATTAAAAAAATCACTTTATGGGCTTCATTAATTTAAAGAGTGGTACATACGATTCCCTATATGTCATAAAGCAGGAATAGAATTAATAATCCACAATGCAGCTCTATTTTAGAATGTCGTTTGTCAAATTTCTCAATATATCCAGAGTCGCACAGAAACGATTAGCATATATTTACATATGGCAGTGAAAGGGTTAAAATATTTCAGAGCTACATGCAACAATTGTGGTTGCCTTTGAAATCCTTTATCTTCTGTTCTCAGGCAATTTTGTGTGTTTTCACCAGCATAATATTTGCATCAGTGCAATTAAATGTCGCCTCGGCGAAAAAAATTACTTTGCTCTTAAACTTCGTGGTGTAAAAAGCATGCTTCTCCATGATCGGATACAACAGAGCACTATGAGCACGAAACCTCAAAAGCAGACCACAAACAATGCAACAAAGGCTGAAATCCAGATCTACCAATCACAAAAATTACTTATAGCGGCTAGTAGCGACATTTTTCGGAACTTCCTGAAGCTTTGCCTCTAAATCTGAGCCCCATGCGTATTTTTCGATCCTGAAAACTGGAAGAAAGTGTGACTTGGTGGTAAATACGGTAATTTGGGGATCGTCTTATAGGCCAAATATATGTTTTTAACTATAAAATTTTGATGAAAATTTTTACCTCGTCTTATCTGCAAAAATATAAGGTATTTACTCTAATAGCATTGAAATAATATTGGCCCTTATTGACTAACACCTCCATCTCCACCTCTAGCATCACACATCAAATATACTGACCACTTCCTTCACCAGTTCTCCACCATCACTATTCCTTTACTTCTTGGATTGTTATTGTCACTGATGGCACCACTTCCCTATACCCTAACAGTCCACAGACCCATGCTCTTGCCACTACTGAACACTACCTCTCCCAAAGTTCTTCAGACTCAAAACCACTATGTCACATACCATACTAACTATAGCTTAACAAATTACTACTATTCCATGAAGTGAAGGTACACCAAAAATCTGTGACAGCCATGGGCACATATGACTGTCTCCGATGCCAACCTGGTTAAGGATCATTTAGAGGAAACCTTTCTAGCCTTCCAAAACCCCTAACTTCTGGCACAGTTCAGTTTCGTTGTTGAAATTTACATGATCTTCACTAAGGCTCCAAGACACAGATCATAATTTCTTAATAAGCTCAACAACTTCTATCCCACCCACTGCACCTTGTCCTCCATTCATACCTCTATCTGCACTAAACCCACAAATCAGCTACAGTGCCCTGCTTGGTGACAACTTCCATCCCTTACAAATAAAATAATCCCTCCCATATCTGAAATGATAAGGACTCTGTCAGGATGCTGAAAGTCCCATTATGGTCTTCACAGGAAGGTAATAACCTCCACACAAAGTTGATGAAAATATTTCCTGTGTTATATCATCACATCACCAATCCTCCAACCAATCCAAGAAAAGATCGAAAGAAGTATACTTATTTATCACCCAAATTAACCTTGTACTGAAAAAAATCGACCAAATTCACCATAAGGGCTTGGGCTATCTATCATCAAGCCCAGAAATGAAAAAGATACTCCCCCTTCCTCCCCTATGAAGTTGTGTTCTGTCACCCACCCAACTTCCACATCATCTTAATCCATCCCTGCGCCATTTCCAATCCCAATCCCTTGCCATAGTGATCATATGCTTCTGCAAAAGCCATGTGCAAGACCTGCACAATGCACACACACACACAACACTTCCTGTAACCAGACAATCCTACACCATCACCTGTGAAACCAGCCATGTCATTTACTACCGCTGCTATAATCACAGCTTTTGACATTATTATGACATTACTATAGTTAGACCTACCAATGATGGTGGGTTGCGCATTTCTAGACAACAACATCTTTGCCACTTGCAAGCGACAGTTGAAGTACGCAAGTATAGTCCGCAAACAATGGCTCTCACTTGCTTAGATAGAATTTGTCACGTCAGCACCATCAGCTATGACAACTTGAAACAAATAGACTAAAATACACTTAATAACTTGATACAATCTAGGTTAATTTTGGCAAAGCCTACAACAGTTGCAGCAGAGCATTCAGAACATCACCAAATGGTGACTGACTGTCGACAAATGCATGACATTAGATGCGCAGACAAAGTGCAAACTTGACTTCCATGGGTCGTAGTTCTAATTATACCAATCAGCAATCCATCAGGGTAACTGGGCACTGCATACTGTGAGCAACAGACAAGTGGATCACCCATACGCTAAGTCCTCCTTGTACACTCAATTGGGCAGCCCTGATGTCTCTTCACTCATGCTTGTCCAGTATACTTCCCATCCCCCACCCAATCCAGGTTGCACTCACACTTATGCAACACTTAAGGTGCAGTAGCTGGAGACAACATCAAGGGTGCATGAATTGTACCTGTGTTATTGTATGAAAGTTATTATGTTGTTTTCCTCAATATCCTGAAAGCTTCGGGACTGCACAGCAATGGCCAGGTCATTGGTGTATAGTAAGTGTTTGGCATCTTCAGTTATTAGTTGATCGTTAGTGTACATCCAACATGTTACATATTTTGCAGAATAGTTTGCTATTATTAATAGTATCATATGCAGCTGTAAGGTCAACTAGAGCTAGCTCCTTACGTTTTCCCTTTAAAGCCTTGTTCAATAAATTCAGTTGAATTGAGGACCTGGCTGGTGTAAGATTTGACTGTCATTAGCTTGGAATCTACACTGTTTTTATTCATTGCAGTGTCATTCTTTCATATATCTTGAAGAGATGGCACAGTAGAAAACCCAGGAAAGCACTTAAGAACATTTCTACACATTATAGAGAAAACTGCCTAAGGCTAAACCCCTCAAAGATGCAAGTATGTGCTCTCCACTTAAATACAAAAACTGCACAAGAACTCTACAAAACAGATGGAAAGGAAGCACCTTGAAACATACAAACACCCATAAATACCCTGGTATAACACTGGACAGGTCACTAATGTACAAACATCACTGCCTTAATACCATGCAGAAAGTAGGCTCAAGGAATGCTCTGCATAGAAAGCTACCAGGGAGCGGCTGGGGACCAAAACCCGACATACTGTGTACCAAAGCACAGGCTTTATGCTTTTCAACAGCAGAGTATACCTACCCAGTGTGTAATCGATCAGCGATGTGGTACTCTATGTGGCCCGATATTGGGCCAATAATTTAGGTTGACAGAGAGTTCAGACTTGAAAAAGTAAAGTACGTGTGTTATTTTTCTGAAAAAGGATTTGGTCCAAAGCTCTAGAATGTCTTCCTTCATATATGTCTGTGGCTCAGCCATCATCTTAGGATGAGTTCCAGTCCATACTTTTCATAAAATATGATCCCCACACACCTTCTTTCTTTCCTTGTTTCTTCTTCTTCTTCTGCCCCTCCTCCTCTTCTTCTTCCTCCCCCCTCTCTCTTTCTTTCTTTCTCTTCCTTTTTATACTCTGAATCAACTAATGGGCAAAAGCAACATGCAAAAGGGCAATTTCTTTTTGACCTTGCACTACAGGTGGGCATTCTCTCACAAAAAAACAGCAAGTATTACTTACTTTTATGCATCTGTTGTTTGTTACTCATTTGCTGGAGTGTTTGTTGATGATGTGTGTATTGAAGAAACTTATTTGTGACCAATTGTTGCGCTTTTTTTATGCTACGGCCAGAAGCGAAATACTCTTCATCTCCAAATTTTAAGCTAACAGTGAAACTTCTCTCATGGTGTGGACCTTGCACATCTATCACAGAATATTCAGGTCGAACCTAGAAATGAAAATAAAGCATTAACAGAAGAGGAAGATAATAAATATTTTAATTTATAAGGGGAAAGTTGTTTACATGAAGTCCAATCTGAAACAATTATTTAAGTTGCTGGTAATGTTGAAAATAATCCCACTGTAGCCTTAAACAATAGCATTATCTCTCAACTTTCTTGTAACACAATTCAGTAACACATAATCAGCAAAGTTATGAGACAGTGACCTGCAAAGAGAACTTACTCCAACTAAACATGTTTATGCCATTTAATTTTTAAGTTCCAGAATATCCTGTTAAAATATGATGTTTAGTGAACCACTCTATATAAAATTTACAAAATAAATAAGTGACATATGTTTGAATTCTGATTAAGATACACCTAAATAGCAATTTTAAACTAGACATGCTATTTAAGACAAGCTCTCAGCATATACTGCCATATGGCCACCAACATACACATAAAAAAGTACTGAGAAACAGGTGTTTTCTGCCAAGCTCAATCAGTAAAAAAGCTGCATGGTAATGGTAAATTTTCCTGTCTGTTACATAATTTAAATACTTCATTAAAATCATTATACCTACCAACCATTCCTGAAATTGTAGAAAACTCATGTTTAAATGTCAATCCTAATTTGCAGAGTATCATTTCTCATATACTGGATGGATGTCCTAAGTTAAAGTGGTTCAATGAGAATTTGAACCAAACTCCTTCTGATAACTACTGTTAGATCTTATTTAAAAAGAGGGGTTGAATAATTCAGGAAACTTTACTAACCTTAGTTAAAAGTGAGAGTTCGTTGACAACTGACATAGGTGTTTTACCATTGAAAGCTAAAGCACTGTAGTCACTACTAGTTGATTCTGACGTTGTGTCTTTTCTTGTTTTTGTTTCAGTATGCATTCTTGTTATGTTTTTTGTTGTGAATGCATCATATATTCCAGACACTGATGGTATCCATTCCTGAGCCAGTCTTCCTCCAAACTTTTTTAGCATCACTGAAATAATATTACAGAAGTAGAATTCTCATATCAACCTTTACAGAAAAATGGAAATGCAAACAATGCCAGTAAAACAATACACCCTAATTATTCCTATGTACCTCAGTTAACCCTCCGTCGGGCGCAGTCGGCCTCACAGGCCAGCAAAACACTTTTTTGATTCCCGTACTTAACAGTGGTGGCCCAGCGGCCTGCCTCTCCGTTTACTCGCGTAACTTTGGGAACCTCACACAGTGCCGATCCGCAGGCTGCCATCGATTTCCACGCGGATCACGGGGAACTCCTTGGGCCTCACAGGCCGTCTGCGCCCGATTACGTTATAGTTTTTAAGGTGAGATTTTTCAAGATATTATTTTATTACTTCTTTTCAATCAAAATAAGTCTGTCCTCTGTGATTTTCACCGTTACCTTCGGAAAAAAAGAAGACTTTGACGACCCTGGCCCTTCAGACTGTGTGCGTCTGATCGAGTTGTAATTTCAGTTTTCCTTTCTTTTCCTACGTTATCACATCCATATTTTCTGCTGAAATGTCCAGAAAAGTATATTATGCCTCTAAGCCAATGATCATGTGGAAATAATGCGCCTCCTCGAGGACGAAACTGCTGAAGATCCAGCCGCACTCTAAGATTTAGTCGATGAGAGAGACACCCACTCTCAGGATGAGGTAGGAGAAGGCAAGGAGGACTCAGCAGCTGAACAGGAAGTTTAGGGAACAGCTCAGGAATATGAAGAAGAGAAGAAAATATGTGAGGAGTTTTTATTTTGGAAACAATAAGACGATGAAGTAGTCTAAGTAGATACCTTCTACTATTCATAGCGTGAAGAGTCACATCATTATTACACAACATCCAGTGTAAAAGATATTGCTACAAATGACGCCACCAATTGCAAAACCTTGTGTCATCAACCTCTAACTGGACAATTTAGCATGCGTATGCTATGAATATATGTGGAATGTCGATTCGGCTGCAAACTCGACTGAAAAAATTTTTACCCCACAAGGAATGGGAAAGTTCTCCCACATTACCTCCCAAATGGCTAAAACGTTGACCATGCATAGCTGAAACAAGAGTTAGGAGGATGAAGAATCACGAATGTTCAGCTTGTCATCAACCAATCTGCTTGAGCGACGTTTACGTTCTGTGCCATACCTGTGTTTCAGCTGTTGATTTGGGAGCTACAGCATCGGTTTTTGGCTGCAAATGTGGCGAGAAAAGATGATTCCATGTCAGAATAGACTGCCTAATGTCCTTTAAAAATAAATTCATTACTTTTATGGATGTCTGTTCGACCAATTTTTAATGCTCTTTGTGGGAAATTGGTACTTTTGGTCACTTTAGTTTAAGGTGTATTGTGTTCAATAAATCCAATATTATGCTTTAAGTTTGCTGTAATTCCTTCCTTTAGATCCGCTTCAAGACTAGCCAACACACATTTTGAATTTGATTTAACATGGCGGAGCTAGTCCACAAAATATGTGGGTGGCCTCTCAGGCCGGGTGCACCTGATTTTGTTTCATCTGGAGGTGCGCCCGACGGAGGGTTAATTAAGTAAGGGAATAAATATTTCTCTTACAAATCAGCATTTGATACATAGAAAGTTTGTCTTGCTTTATGATATTCCTTAAAAGTAATTGTTTACATTCGGAAGTTAGTGATACAATCTTTATCTCAGCAAATAAATCTGTTACAGCATTTATATGAAAAGTGTCTGTTCTTTTGGACATGATCAAAAGTTCAGACACCTATGATCAACTTAATTGTAATATATTTATGAAGTAGAAATTTCTAGTTTCTTGACTGTTCCAGGGCATTTAAATACATTCATAGACAACAGCGAACATTTGTACTGGACCAGGACTCTAACCCAGATTTCCCAATTCTCACAGGTGCTTGTTTTAAAAGTTTTGGCCATCTGGACAAATATCCCGTCTCACCAAAATTCTCAACTTGCTGCACAGTACTATTGTAGTGTTGTAATGTTAATGTACATTATCAATAATTTCTTTTCGAATTATTTAATACCACAGGTTTGTTTTGCTGTAATTGATATATAAAATTTTAGGTATCTATCTTTAATTATCTTTGTGAAATGTGGTATATAAGTTACCTTATTTGCATTATTTGTAAAGTTAAACATGATCATATGTATCTTGATTGTACAGTATTTTGATGGTAATATTTATTGTTATAAATGTAAGAAGATTGTAGTCTGGTCCAAATGCAGGGCATGTGATTAGATATGTGTAATGTAAAACCATTGGTACTTTCCTGTTGCTGACATGGAAGGCGCCAAGTTTTGGCGCGTAAGAAAGAGGCAGGAATACAGACAGTAGTGGCTTAACGGAAGGGTCAAGTGCAGACCGCCAGTGAGTGAGCACATATGTGACGAGGTGTAAGCGAGGCAGCGAAGTGGAGGCTTGGAATTGTATCAAGAGTTTTCAATAATTAGCCTTGGATGCTGGTCGAATGTTATATTGTGGCATGGATTTATGAGCACAATGTAAATTTATTCATTGCCAAGAAGAGAATAGTGCCACACAGCAAGATCCGGGATTGACACCGATTCACCTCTAGTTGTGCAATCATGCAACTGCTCGTCTGCAGCACAGGATACTTGACAAGGTTATGTACTTTTAGAACTGAAGCATGAATGGATCAGATAAAAAGTAGTGGTTTGTGTCAATAATCAGTACATTGAACTAAAAATTTGTGATAAACTTTGTTTGTCCCTATCACGTACCTAGTCAGGGTCCTATTCTAGTATGTAAATGTCCGAGTGTCCTAAATAAGAAAAGATAAAAAATTCAATAATTTTCTGAATGAACTAATCAACAATCTGAAGTGCTTAGTTCAATTTTTTCAGTAGATAATTGTAAGTAGTAAGAAACTGTTGAAATTTGTTTACTTACTAATTAAAGATTTTTATCTATTTATTTATCCATCTGTATGGATATTGTCATCATATTTGTATATAATACAAACATAAAATCTTAAGCACATCATCTACACTTATAGACAAATAAAATATTATATTTAGTAAATTTACATGGTCATATGTCACTGTTGATGATAACTGATGAACATACATTTGCATCTTACTTTAGGTAGTCCTGGACGGTATAGTAGCATTTCTCTAATAGATATTTTTTTAGGGAATTTCTGCAGTCCTGTATTTTATCTTTATTTTTTATATCCTGGGGAAGTCTGTTATATAGTTTGATTCCATTATATAATATACTTTTTTTGGGTTTTTTGTGGTGTTTTTCCTATTGAGATGTAGGTGGCAGCTGGATCTGGTTTCATGTTCATGTATAGAGCTGTTTGGTGGGTTCTGGTTGATGTTTTCCTTTATGTAGATGGCTGACTGTAAAATGTATTCACATGGAACAGTTAGTATTCCAATATATTTGAATAATTCTGTACAGTGTGCCCGCGAGCTACTGTTTGTGATGATCCGTACAGCCCTTTTCTGTAGCTTGAATATTGTCTGCCTATTTTGTTCGTTTGTTCCCCAGAAGATAATGCCGTAACTAACTAATTGGAATCAGGTCATGAATAACAGTTTGAACATTTTATTGCCTAATGAGGCTGGCAACCATATAAATAACATTCAGTAAACTGATCAATTCTTGTGCACAGCATTTTGTCACCGTTTAGTAAATAGTCTGTCCAAAATCCGATACAAATCAAGAGTGTCTTATTCTTAGGTACACACATGGTCATATAAAAAAATCCCACCATGGGTTGTGCCCTTACATTCACTTTGGACATGGTTTATCATGTTTAGGGTGATTGGTAGTTTTACCGAGAGGTAAGAGGTTACAGTGTCCCTATCCATTCTTCCTCTCACTCGAAGTTATACCTGTGTTTTCACAAGAGGTCAAACGATTTTTGTGGATATAGAGTGGAATTGTCTTCTGATTTTAAAGGCATAGATACTATTATATTTGTGGTGACATGTCCAAATTAAGAATTTGGGTATGACAGGGAGCCTTTCCAAATGGCTCACAAGTTAAGGTGACTATACAAGAGAATCAAGAAATTCACAGTCGAATCCCAGCACTCCAAAAATTTTTACTGTCACCTTTGATTTATTTAATGGCCAATAAGTCAGAAATTTCTATTTTATGTTATAGTATTATTAACTGGACTACTACTTTCAAATTTTCTAATTTATAGAAATTATTTTGTCTTGTATGAAGGTCCAGTAATGAATCTTTGTATCAACAACGTTTTACAGTACTGTAAACTATTTCTGTACATTTTTTTCATGGAAACCTTATGGACTTCTGAGTTCTGAATGTGATAGAATATGTCTTTAAATTCTTATTACACCAGATACCAAAACAGAGATAACTTGAAGTAAGAACAGCAATAATGAAAGAAATAAGATATTTAATTACTACAGTGTTTTTCATTGAATTATGAAACAAATCTGAAAGTAAACTCCATGGTGAAGATGAAAATTTGTGCTGAGCCAGGATTCAAAGCCAAATTTCCCACTGTAAAGCACTGTGGGTGTGGGAGGAGGTGGGGGGGGGGGGCATTGTTACAATTTAGGCAGCAATATTGTGGTATTCAATGGGCTCCACAGTTACATTACTGTGAAGAAAGTGTTTATCAGCTACATTCCATGCCACAATGTTTGCTGCCAATCAATAAAGTTGTGTTACAAGATGACAGGGGCTCCAATTAACACTTTCACTGCAGCTGATGCTTATAAGCATCCACGCTCACTGTAGGATAGCGTCAGCCACAGCGAACGTATTAACACAGCTCACATTGTTCGGGGCTGTTTTGTAAACACAAGAATGAACTCTCACCTTCCAGGCCACCACAGTCACCAGATCTCAATACAATTGAGCTTTTGTGGTCTACTTTGGGGAGAAAGGTGCACAATCACTGTCCATCTCCATTATCCTTACTTCAACTTGTTTTTATTTTGCAGGAACACTGGTGTAAGATACCTCTGTAAAACTTTTATTTATATTGGAGACTCATTGGAAGCCAATGAGTCTCCTGTAATATATTAGATATGCTAACATATGTTTGTGGTGGTTCCATATTTCTCTCTGCCTTCTATAGTGTGGTCAACAACGTCATTGAGGAATTGGCAGCAAAAGACATGAATTAAGACAATTCTGTTAAGAACTATAAACAAAAAAGAAAAACATTACGAGATATAAAACTACTGATTACACTGGTTAAAAAAGTAATAATAAATACACATGTACTGCATAATAGTTGCTTAATGTGTTACCCAAAATTAATGTTGTAGTGGTACAAGCCACTTTCCCCCACTTCTTCAATACATAGAGATACCCACATATTTATCAATAAATTTTAGTGAATTGATTAGGCGTGATAGGAACCGCAGCTGCTGCCAGAATCTGTTTGTTTCAGATTCTGGAGGTGGTGGCAGCACCAAGTGGCCTCAGATATTATGTATACCCAATCAAAGATATGTTGGAGTTCCTTGGAAAAATGTGTGCTTTGACGGTTGCTAAGAAGAGTTGTTGATTTTGGTTTTGTATTCTATGTCTGATGTCTGTCAAGATATGTGTATCAGATTTCTATGTACTTATGGATAGAATAACTCCTTGAATAGAAATAAATATGGAGTTAAATGTATACATAACTTATTTAATGTATAAAGTACAAGATGAAGAAAAATGACAGATTTATCGGATAATTCATTAATGGATAATAGTACTTAGACGCACAGCTATTGCTGGACCTCACTGGATCAAGAATTTTATATACTGAACTTGAAAGTAAGAATTACAAGATAAATTTCATTATTCATAGTGAATTGCCAAGCATCTACAAAAATACAACTATTACACTGCTTATGTTGAAAGTCATTCAACTCAGGGTCAGGCAGCCATGACAGTTCAAAGGCCCAAACTTCATGGCCTGTGAAGCATGCTGGGATAGCTCAGGCTGTAGAGCAGTTGCCCGTGAAAGGCAAAGGTCCCAGTTTTGAATTCTGGTTTGGTACACAATTTTAATCAGCCTGACAGTTTCATTATGAGAAATAAAAGACATCATAAGTATGTGTGTTTGAGTGTGATTTTTATTTTTATTTGTGTCTATCGACGAGCCGGTCCTTTTGGATAAGTCATCCGTTATTTTATATATATTTGACTTACCTAAAGTACAGGCTTGTCGACAGAAACACCAAATACACACAAAAAAAAACACACAAACATTCGAGCTTTCGCCACCAGTGGTGGCTTCTTCGGGAAAAAGAGGAAGGAAGGAGAGGAGAAAGGGAAGGATATGGGTTTTAAGGAAGTGGAAAAGGAGCCATTCCAATCCCAGGAGTGGAAGGACTTACCTTAGGGGACAAAAAGGAAGGTAAACAAATACACACACACTCACACATATCCACATCCAAACACACCTAGGCAGACATTTGTAGAAACCAAAGAAGTTGGACAGAGATACCACGTCAGACAGAGAACCCGGACGGTGTAACACTGTGCCAAGATGTGCTGGCCGTGCACCAAGGCATGTTTAGCCACAGGGTGATCTTCATTACCAACAAACACTGTCTGCCTGTGACCGTTCATGCGAATGGACAGTTTGTTGCTGGTCATTCCCACATAGAACGCTTCACAGTGCAGGCATGTCAGTAGGTAAATCACGTGGGTGCTATCGCAAGTGGCTCTGCCCTTGATCGTGTACACCTCCTGGGTTACGGGACTGGAGTAAGTGGTGACAAGAGGGGCACTTCTGGGGTTCTTCTGTGGAAGGTTCTGAATTTGGGGGATGAGGAAGTGGCTCTGGAAATTTGCTTCTGTACCAGATCAGGAGGATAGCCGCAGGATGTGAAAGCTGTTATTAGGTTATTGGTGTACTGGTTCAGGGATTCGGGACTGGAGACCTACGAGACCTAAGCTGTAGGGAAGGGAACGTTTGATGTGGAATGGATGGCAGCTGTCATAGTGTAGGTACTGTTGTTTGTTGGTTGGTTTGATGTGGACGGATGTGTGAAATTGGCCGTTGGACAGATGGAGGTCGACATCAAGGAAAGTGGCATGGGATTTGGAATAGGACCAGGTGAATTTGATGGGACCAAAGAAGTTGAGGTTGAAGAGGAAATTCTGGAGTTCTTCTTCACTGTGAGTCCAAATCATAAAGATGTCGTCAATGAATCTATACCAAACTTTGGGTTGACAGGCTTGGGTATCCAGGAAGGCTTCCTCTAAGCGTCCCATAAATAAGTTTGCGTACGAGGGGGCCATCCTGGTTCCCATGGCTGTTCCCTTTAGTTGTTGGTATGTTTGGCCCTCAAAAGTGAAGAAGTTATGGGTTAGGATGAAGCTGGCTAGGGTATTAAGGAGAGAGGTTTTAGGTAGGGAATTGGGTGGTCTGCGTGAAAGGAAATACTCCATCGCAGCGAGGCCCTGGGCATGTGGGATGTTTGTGTACAAGGAAGTGGCATCAATGGTTACAAGGATGGTATCTGGAGGTAACTGGCTAGGCAAGGATTTCAGGCGATCAAGGAAGTGGTTGGTATCTTTGATGAAGGATGGAAGACTGCACATGATGGGTTGAAGGTGTTGGTCTATGTAGGCAGAGATTTGTTCAGTAGGGGCTTTGTAACCGGCCACAATGGGGCAGCCAGGATGATTGGGTTTGTGGATCTTGGGGAGTAGGTAGAAGGTGCCGATGCAATTTTCTCAATGAGGATGTTCTGAATAGTAGGTGGGGATGTGGGAGAGGAAAGGTTGAGGATTTTGATTAGGGATAGGAGTTGACAGGTTTTTCTCAAGGAGGATGTTCTGAACAGTAGGTGTGGATATGGGGGAGGAAAGGTTGAGGATTTGGATTAGGGTTCTCTGGACAGAGCCTCTGCCTCAAGTGGTATCTCTGTCTAACTTCTTAACTTCTTTGCTTTCTACAGTATGTCTGCTTAGAGAGGGGGGGAGAGAGAGAGAGAGAGAGAGAGAGAGAGAGAGAGAGAGAGAGAGAGAGAGAGAGAGAGAGAGACAAGTACACCTAGGCAGACATACTGTAGAAAGCTATATATATATATATATATATATATATATATAAAATAGGTGAAGTCCACTTAGCAGGCGAAAGCACAGGCAGTGATAGCAACAAATAAACACACAGACTCACACACACACACAAACGCAAGCTTTCGCAGCCTAGCTGCTTCGTCAGGCAGAAGGGAAGGAGAGGGAAAAGGAAATGATGAGGGTTTTAAGGGAGTGGGTAAGGAGTCATTCCAATCCCGGGACAGGAAAGATTTACCTTGGGAGGGGAAAAAGGAGGGGAAACAAATACACACTCACCCACACATTTACACAGACGCAAGTACACTTAGACAGACATGTAGAAAGCAAAGAAGTTAGAAGTTAGAGATGCCACTTGAGGCAAGGGCTCTGTCCAGAGAACCGAGGCAAAGATGTTAAGATGGTGGGTGGGAATTCGAATTTAGCGGAGGTTGAGACCAGGTGGGGAACAGGAAGAGAGTATATGCTGAAGGGCTAGTTCCCATCTCCGGAGTTCTGAAGGATTTGTGTCGGTGGGAAGTATCCAGATAACCCGGACGGTGTAACACTGCGCCAAGATGTGCTGGTCGTGCCCCAAGGTGTGTTTAGCCACAGGGTGATCCTCATTACCAACAAACACTGTCTGCCTGTGACCATTCATGCGAATGGACAGTTTGTTGCTGGTCATTCCCACATAGAACGCTTCACAGTGCAGGCATGTCAGTTGGTAAATCACGTGGGTGCTGTCACAAGTGGCGCTGCCCTTGATTGTGTACACCCTCCGGGTTACGGGACTGGAGTAACTGGTGGTGGAAGGGTGCATAGGGCAGGTTTTACAACGGGGGCGGTTACAAGGGTAGGAGCCAGAAGGTAGGGAAAGTGGTTTGGGGATTTCATAGGGAGGGACTAGGAGGTTACGGAGGTTAGGTGGGCGGCGGAAAGACACTCTCGGAGGAGTGGGGAGGATGTCATGAAGGATGGATCTCATTTCGGGGCAGGATTTAAGGAAGTCGTATCCTTGCTGGAGAGCCACATTCAGAGTCCGCTCCAGTCTCGGAAAGTATCCGGTGACAAGAGAGGCACTTCTGGGGTTCTGTTGAAAGTTTTTTTTGTAACCAGAAACACAATGCTAACGAATCCATCTGCCATCTGCTCTTTTCAAAAAATTCAAAACAAGTGTGGAAAACTGTAAATCAACAAATAAGAAAGCAAGGTGACAAGCCGATAGCGATGAAGTGCTCAAAGTGAGGGGAAGATGTGTGTGTGTGTGTGTGTGTGTGTGTGTGTGTGTGTGTGTGTGTGTGTGTGTGTGCGCGCGCGCGCGCTCATGTGCATGTGCATTAAATTGTTCAAAGAGTCAAAGGACAAAAATGTAAATATCCCAATGTAAAAAAGACTTGCTGGACTTTGTAATTTAAAACAGCAACTGTACTTCTGCTGTTACAACAGAAATGATTCAGTTGCAAGGTTGTACATTAGCCTAGTGTTCCATGTACTTTGTTTCTTGGAAATTACCCTAACAAATTTGAAAGCAGTGGATCTGGTAGTGGTAATAAACATTAATTTAAAATGTAGCATTTGAACTGAACATTGGTATTAGCTTCACAAATCATCTGTTCTGCCATCTTAATTTTCCATTAGCACTTGCAGTAAGTGTTACCAATGTAAATGTCATGGTAAAACTCCCATGACACACACTAGACTTTTATCAGGAAAATTAGCTTCATTGACTACATCAAATTAATATCATTTCCATGCTTAGGAAGTCTGTGTTATGTACTGTTTTTGTTTGAGACCACACGTGTTAAAAACACTGTTGTCTGGTCTGCTGTGTTTGGCTGCAGTACAGAATGAGACCATATGATTTATATCAAAACATCGAGTCTCATGACTGCTGTGCTGTTTCCATGTACAAAAACGTTGATGCAGTTCTGTGAAACAGTTACGATACCATTTTTTGAAGACTATCTAGTTTATTACGTTTCGTAAAGAAAAATAAATGTGAGCACGTAATTTTTGAAATTTATAACTTACAGGAAAAGGGGGGAGGAGGAAGATGGAATCTTGATTATAGGTCGCACCACGATTTTGCAAGCCAACATTTGGAAAAAAGATGTGGCCTATATTCGAGCAAATATGGTAAATAGTGTGAAAATCGATCAATAGTTAGTGCTGTATGTGTCAAACTGTGCAAATAAAAAACAACTGTCATGTGCATGACCCATTGAAGTTGGTATAAACATGCTGGGTACATCGCCTTTTCCTCATTTCGTGTGTGAGAGATTTGCCATGACTGACACAACACAGGATCACGCTCTGCTTCTAAAGCTGTTTTACAAGAATGATGACTGTGCACAAGTCGCTCTGCACAAGTTCCACACACTGAAGGCTTTGAAAAAAGGTGTTGGTCTGATGACTGCCGTGGTTCTGGAGAAAATGATCTGGAAAATTGAAAAGAAAGGTTCTTTTGACGTGCAACCTGGCAAAAAGGCAACAAACTGATTCATTGATTCAACATCACTGGAAGAAGTGGCCACAGAAATGCATGAGGAGTTGAGTGGCGGAGTGCAAATGTGTAGTGCATGGAGAATTACCCATGGACAAACCTGTACACACAGTAGGTAAAATCCTAAGAAACATCCTGTGCTATCCATTGAGAATTACCCATGTCTACAAGTTGCATGCTGTTGACTTGCCGGCAAGACAGACTTTTGCCTTATAATTTCTTGCTCACCGGGAAATGGACAATGAATGGCCATGAAAGATTTTGGGAACAAACAAAGTCCACTTCCATCTGACAGGATATGTCAAATACACAGAATTGTCGAAATGGGCAACAGAAAACCCACATGCAAATAAATCAGTATCACTTCATTCTGAAAAGATCAGTGTGTGGTGTGAGTTTATAGCATCATTTATCACAGAACCGTATTTTCTCAAAGAGAAAGGTTCTCTCAGTCCTATTACCTATACCATCAATGATAAGTGCTATGAGTGTCTTTTGATCAACCACATCATTCCAGCTCTCCAAAAGCATGGATGTGTGGATGGGATAATTTTTGTGCAAGATGGTGCACCTCTGCACATTGAAAATCCAATTAAGTAGCTGCTCCAACACCATTTCGGAAATGCTAGGATTATCAGCTGCCATTTTCCTACAGCCTGGTGATTCCGATCACCTGATCTTAACTCATGTAACTGTGGCTGTGAGGCTATCAGAAACAACTTGTCACTAGTGTTCAGAATGCAGACTTAAGTGCAATGAAGGCATGAATTGTGCAACACCTGCACCTGACACTGGAAACACTTAGATTAGTTGTGGAACATGTTATTTCTTGATTTCAACTTGCTGCAGAAAATGGGGGACAGCATATTGAACATGTTTTGTGCCAGCAGGGTTCGTACCCTTTTTTGGGAAGAAATGTTAAGGAGATTTTAAGGAGACAATATCAACAGCATTTTCACCACATCCCCTTATTTTCATATATTCTTCCTTAAACATATATTTAAAAAAAGAAAATTAAAAAAATCATCCACTTTAGAATTTTAGGGCCTGGGATCAATATTCGAATAAGTGTTATATGGAGCAGATTCTATAAAATTTCTGTACTGCAGGAGCAAGCTGTCACATTCATTTGGACAAACATAGTTGCTGTCCACCATGATACTATTGTAGCAGAGATTCATTTTTACTTCCAATGACTTGGTTGGTATTTAGAAGCTCCTTCAATAATTGGTTCCCAACAAATCCTAAGCTACAATTTGATGTGCCATTTCTCAGAACCTTTTGCAAATGTTAACTCTGTCAATTTTGCTGGAGAACTGATTACTTTTTCTTCTTTTAATACATTGACTGCTGGCAGTATATTGTACATCAAAGTTGTCACATCTGTAGCAATAAAAGGAATCAGTGGTTTATCACTTCGATAGTGAGTCAAAAATAGCTCAACAAGTTTTGCAAAGCAAAGAAAGAAGTGTAAATTAATGGATATAAGCTTATCTTTAACAGCATTTTTTATGACATTAAATGACTTACAAGTTGGTTTTTTTACCTTTCCCTTCTCATTGGACACATACATGTTCACATCATCCCAGATTTATATGGTTCTTGATACTGCTGGACCATTGTTTAACCATTGATGTGCACAAAATTTTAACCCAAGTTTTTTGGTGTTCAAAGATAAAATAATCTTCACATCTAGATGGTGAATCTTTGAACAAATGGTAGAGTCTAATTAAAATGAAGTCCACATTCCAATTTGAAGCTGTCCCCCAACTCTTGAATGCATTGTGCATAACATGAAGGCCACAAGTACCTACATTTAACATATGTTAATAATAATATTCAGATAGATAACAACTCATTGTAAAGAAGAATGTTGAACTGCTGACAGACACAAATAAAAGACACACACACACACACACACACACACACACACACACACACACACACACACACACACAATTCGAAATTTTCAGAGGCGACCGTCTGTGACTGACGTGTGTGGACAAGTGTGCCTGAGTGATTGTGTGGATGTGTGTTCTATTTCTGAGGAAGGCCGCGACCAAAAATTTAGAATTGTGTGTGTGTGTGTGTGTGTGTGTGTGTGTGTGTGTGTATGTCTTTTATTTGGGCCTGTCAGGGCTCAATGTTCGCCTTAATGGTGAGTTGTTCCTTATCAAAATATTATTATTAACATTCCTTACTGGACCTTCCATTGTTGTTACATTTAAGATATAATTTCCAAAATCTTTTTTCACATCAGTTTGTAACAGCTTGTAAAATTTTCAGTTTACAGCTGGACTGTACATTGATATTTCCAATACTTTTCAAATCTCAAGATTTTCTGTAGAACTTTTGAAATTTTTAATATATCCTCAGAAGTTGCATGTCCCATAAAGGCAGATGTATAGTAACGTGTAACAACTTCGTTCACCTCAGGATGCCAAAATTGCAAATAAATATCTATTTGCTTAGTTTGAGTTGAAGAATTAAGGGTCTCATCAAATAATAAGACAATATGACCAACATTCTTCAGACACTGATGCAAAATCTGCTGATAATAGGGAGCTATCCTGAAACAGCATAAATATGCACATTTATTCTCACTAGAGGAAAAGTTTTTCACAATATGGCCTCATGGAACATACTAACAAAAGGTTCATTCATACTGGTACGACTATTATAGGAATAATTTGAATTTGCGCACGTCATAGCCCACAGAATTGCAGCCTTAAAATTGCTGCTTCTAGGAATGTAAGGAGAAAGTGTATTAACAATTGTGATAGTTCCTGGTGTTCTGGACACAGCTGTCTCTGTCTTGCTTGTATTTGACAATGTAGAATTTTCAGAAACATTTATATGCCAGGTTTTGCATTCTAGAAAAAATTGCTTAATTATCTCTCTTTCTTTATTAATTGGTGTTGTATGGTGTAAACAGTAAATGGCAGGGTTAGCTACAGATCACGCACTTAAACGTGGCCCCTGAGCGGAGAATGTTGGGAACTGAAGCTTGCATTCACCTTGTCGCGCATTGGCTGTTAGAACAAGCCCCGCCTCTTTCTCCCAGTGCCGCCAGCTTACGGCGTATAGATTACAGGTTTTAAACGAAACAACATTTAAGGGGTTAAAGCGTCACAGATGGAACACGAAATTAAGTATCACTTTAATGTTTGAGTAATAGAAAACTGGAATGTGTAGCTAAGAGATTTTAATATTTTAAAGGGGCTTATTAAGCGGGTGTAGCAATGAGTTCTGTCACGTTGGGGTATGTGGTCTTATTTTAGCAAATAACAAAGTGGAAGACAATACCAAGCACAAATCAACAATACATTGACATTGAAGATGTCAACGGTGTACAATGCTGTTTCGAGGTAAGGTTTGTAGAGAGTATAAACATTCCGTAGACACATGAACTCAGCCGACTCTTTAGCTCTTTGTTGCAGAAAACGCATATTGTTTTTGACTTGCAAGAATGTGGGTTTATCCACATTCTATTTTTTTCTTTTGTATTCCATAATATATTAAAAGCACACTGACTGCCTGGCATACTTAAACCAATGAAACTAAAGTAATCACACACAGCACGATTTTAAACCGTAAAAGCGTTTCAATACTAGACGGTGACACCATTTCTTGGCTTTGACCCGTGACATAGTCATGTTGTGTTGTATGATGTCATTGCTGTGCAGATGTTTCGAATATAAGTAAATCTTAGAAAATTTGTTATTAACTTACTTTCTTCAAATGTTTCTTTCTTGTATAATATATGTTATTTTGAAGTTGTAGCTGTTATTTGTTTCTGGATCTGTTGGTATTATTGAGAGTTTTACTTTGCTTTCACATTTATTTGAAAGTGAGTTTACTAATGGTTATGTTTCATGTTAGCGTAATTATGGGTCATAGTCATGGTATTTCTTTTGTGTATTTCTTCATTTTAATTTTTTATTAAATTTCTTTATGTTAGCACGGATATCACAAAGAAGTTTACGTCTTATTCTTTGCACGTTGCATTGGGCAAAAACATGCTGGAGACAATTACATTTTTACAATTCTTTTGGGCTCTTAGCTGTGTTTGTTTTGGAAATGCCAAAGATATCTCCAGGAGAGAGCTCATAGATATATTCTGATTACATATGAGTCGCTCAAGATAATTCCAGTATGTCAAAGAAGAAAAAATGGAAAAGGGAATATTAATGATTACTGTACTGTGAAAGATGAAGATCTCACAATGATTTATTGGTTCCTAAGACGGTTTAATAGTTACTTGCTTGGTGTTAACTGCTTGTGAGAGAGTTGCTTGTGAGTTACTGAACTGACTGCTATGATAGGCAGAATTACGTGTTTCTGGTTACGTAAGTTAAAAGCCATCATGAAAAAGTAAAGAGATTTACCAGAGTGGATAGTAGGGACAAAAGCACTACTGATAATTGTGTAACCTGAACTGATTTTTCTCAAACAGATCAGGGCAACGATAGTTCGTAGGAAGTGTTAGTTGGTTATAAAATGGTAATTGACATTAACGCTATGTGGCAGAATTAAGTAACTCATCTATGGAACATATCTATTGAAGATTGGTTCTTGTTGTGGTTGACAGTCAGTCCCGAGTGGAGTTGGAGACTTAATTTGAACCGAGCAGTCTCATTGTGTTATATTATGAATCCTACGGGAGTTCCTTGAGTCATGCGTTGGTTGTGACCTTTATTGTTATGATTTGACTGGCTCTGGTTGCAAATTGTGTGCTACTGGGTTCCACGAGTTACACAAAATAAAATAGACCAACTTACTTTCCGATATGTAACGGAAAAGTTTGACTGTGACAGATAGAATGTTAACAATTTAGGATTTGGAACCAATAAAATAATTTGGAGACCTCACAAGTAACTATCTACCAGCTTAAAGTGTCTTAGGTTTGGTGGGAACATACATCGTTAATAGTTTAGAGTTGTTTGATTCCAACACCTGAAGTAGGCTCCAAGCTTGCTTTCAGATTATTTAAATATAAATACGGAGCTGTAAGTGGTGGTGGCGACATGGGATTTATTTTTCTTTATTTTTTTTTAACCTACCTAAAAAGTTAGTCAGAGGGGACATTTAGCTAGCTGTCAATCTAAAGCTGAAATTCTGTATGTGACATACATAGAGACGAAAATAAAAAATAACTAAGCCTGGAGGTGTACTAAAAAATTAATGGAATTTAATTTATTTATTTATCATCTTGCTTATAAGATAGATTTTTTAAAATTTTGAACCAGGAAGGGAAAAGTGTTAAAGTCATAACTACTATCTTTGGTCAATAAAAAATAAATAAAAAAGATAAATATAAATTTGTTCTATGGGGATAAATATAATGCAAAGTCAACCACGGTAGATGTTCAAAATGATGTCCCTCTATGGAAACAGCAGCCTTACATCTTTTGAACACATTTGCGAACACTCTACGAATTTCAGCTGCTGAAATCTGGGAAATGAGTAGTTGAATTCTGTCTTCCAACTCTTTTGAGTGTATGGGGATTGCTTGCATACACCATGTCTTTTAACATTCCCCAAACATAAAAGTCACAGGGATTTAGATCTGGAGAATGAGGACGCCAGTCAACTATCCTACCATCAAAAACATTTCATATTGCTGGCATAGAAGCCTTGGTAATGTGTGGTCTTGCATTGCCCTGCATGAAATAACTGTACAAATTTTTGTTGGGTGAAAGTTCTTGAAAAATCGCAATGACGTGTTTTACGGCCCACTTTAGATTTGTAGTTTTATAAGTTTTTGCAAACGTTTTGGACCAAAATAATAATCTAAATAATAATTAAAAATTATGGTGATAAGATTACGACTCTACTATTGTGATAATATCTATGCACCCAACATGTAATATTCTGACCGTATTTTAACAAAAAGCCAAAATTATAAGATGTTTGAGTTTAGCTTTGACAAACATATTCTTTTTAGATCTTTTAACTCTTTCAACTATCATTTTAATATCTCACCCACATTTTAATTATATTTTTCCATTAAAATATTATCACCTGTCTTGCATGGTAGTTCTAAGTTTATTTTCTTTGCCTGTACTGGTTACAAATGACTATAGGCTGGAACGAATGTAGCATACATTTGGCATTCAGATGAGTGACTATAGCCTGGATGGAAAACAGCATACATTTGGCATTCGTAAATCAGTTATGTGACATCCCTTGCCCCAAAATCTCTTTTGCGTATGCCATCTTGCTTTCTTTACTTGATGATTTTCTTATTATAACTCAAGCGCTGTCATTTCACATCAATGGTGCAATGAAAATTATCAAAAACACGTCATTCTTAGGGCACTGAATTATAATCTAATGTTGGTTGGTTAGTTAACACCTGCAATCCATAGTTCGAGAATCACAGATTACTCTTGCAGCTGTTCGCCATAGCATAATAGGCAAGGAATTAGTTTGTGATGTACGAACATGTTACATGGTGGTTCAGAACTTGCTAGCGCGGATGCTCAGCGCACTCGGTCAGAGGGTTGCAGGCATGGTAGCTCGACGCCCTATGTAATGAGAGAACTGAGTTATCGAAAACGATCAAAATAGGGCAAAACAAACCAATGTCTACAAAGTACTCATTCAAACCGCCGAACCAATCAAAAGAGAGAAAACGAAAGACGGTCGGTTCAACTAACACCATCTGAAGAGGAGGCCTGTGTACTGCTGTGCCACATCATGTTACGCAGAGTAGGTCGGGATTGCGTAGCTCACTGGCTGGCCGCAATGAGTCGGTGGGCTGTGCTACATCAGCCAGCCAGTAAGCTATGCGATCACAAGCTACTCTGCGTGACATCACGTGGCACGGCAGTGCACAGGCCTTTTCTTCAGATGGTGTTGGTTCAACGCCATCTGTACTAAAAAACTGAGTAAAATTATCAATGAACAACCCAGAACAAATATGAACAAATGACCGCAAAGAATCAATTTAACTGAAGAAGAAGGAAAAAAAAAGACATTTATATTATATTCATAACCACCACTCTCAATTTTTTGGTCCCACTTTATTTTTGCTCTTGCTTCCTAAAAGATTTTTGCACACTCTTGTCAACTGAACGCAACTGTATTCTGCAAGATTCTGAGTTGTTCAAAGGTAAAAGCACTTTCTCTGAAAAGCGCATTTGTTCTGTTTCGAGAACATGCCATGAAATACATAGCAACGAATTGTAAACATAGACTTCTTTAACTGGGGAGATACTGTTGTAAATGACGTATTGATAGTACTAACTTGTATATATATTGAGTACTAGAGGTATGTTGAATTCAGTATTACCACACTTATTCTGTTTGTGATTTTAGCTGTAAAAGAAAACATAATCACGGTTTGAAATAGAATATTTTCTCTTTATTTTAGTGCAGAACAGTGTACCATGAACGAAGTCATATCCAAACTACAGGAAAGTTAATACCATCTATGTTAAAAGCGTGTGTAGCAACCATCTCAAAGACAAACATTTTAGTAGATGCATTGATTCTAATTAATGACTTTCAATATATTCCACAAATAGTGAATAAACGCTTAGAAGAAAATAAATAAATAAATAAACAAGTTAATTTCTTGCAATGTATACACTTCCCTTCTGTTTGATTAAGGAACTACACTTTCCACTGAAATCTGGGACTTACTTTATATACGAAACTACCTGTACCAGCACTTTGTGCACAATGTTCATTATTACAGTATCTTCCCAGTTTACGTGCATATGCTTCAGAAGACCATTGTTCAATTCAATTGAACATAACTCAATTTAATTAATAAGAGTGTGTGAAACCTTTTTTTTTTTTTTGGGGGGGGGGGGGGGAATTAGGTAGTGGTAGGTCCTGAACCACTGACCTTCAGCATCACATTCCATTGCATTGCTCACTACACTCCGGTTAACACTCAGCAGTTGTGTTCTTTAATCTCTTACTATTGATGGCAGTTAACTGATGCTAATATGGCATTTTTAGACACCAGATTATCATTTATCATAGGAAGAATGTGTTTTTGTTAATTCTTCAGTGCGCCATTGCTTTGAAGTGACAACATGTAAGTTACAATAAGTAAATCATCAAATACGCAACACAAGATGGTGTATGCCAGAGAAAGTTCTGGGCGAGGAATGTCACGTGACATCTCCGAACGGCTGGTTTTCGTTAATTCAATGGAGGCTGTCAAATCTCTGTTCTTTTTGCAAATATCTCTCAAACAAAACAAGATATAGAAAAAAACATAAGGGAGCAAAGATGTAGAGAATTTCTCCTCTACAAATTCAGTTATTCAATTTTCGTGTCAGATGAATGGTTAAGCCATTATTTTCATTTAAATTTTGAGCTGTCAAAAGACAATAGCATAGGCCCACATTTAGTGTTACTACCATAACCTAAAGTGGGCCAAAATGGATGCAGGATATTGTTTACATACCTGTCAGAATTTATTGCTTCATGAAAAAAGATTGGCCCAATTATTCACCTCGCCTAGCCGACATTTTACATACGATTCTGTTTTTGCATAGTTCAATACAAGACACACTCGTTGATCCTTTGTGTATACCATACTGAAAGGAAACTCGACAGCAAACTCAAAACAAAACACCCAAACACTCTGTCACGCAGTACAGAACACAAGAGCACTCCATGAAAAGTTCGCATAGTACTCTTGGATATTTTCTGTACTACACCTCACTTATAAGCATAATATGCACATAAAACTTCAAATTACAATACCTTTCCTTCGTCTGATCTGATTTTGATGAAATGATGCCTATGTTACTCTCCAAACTATTCTCAATTTATCTGTGGAAAGCCAAGAAAGTTCGTGTAGTACTTTTGGAGATTACCCCCAACAAATAGACATACATGATGGCTTTTAAACAAATGATTACATTATGATATCTTTATTTTCTCTGATCTGATTTTAATTATTAAAGACTTTATGTAACCGCACAATATGCTCACGTTACATGTGTAAACCCCATGCAAATTTGTCAAATAGATTAGGAGATAAAAGTGTTCAAAGACAGACATGACGGTAGTTGATAAAATATTTCAAATTACGATATTCTTTTTTTCCGTGATCCGATTTTAATGAAACGAAGTCTATATGTTGTCCAGAGTTAAGCTCAAGTAACCTGTGAAAACCCCATGCAAATTCGTGAAGTAGTTTTGGAGATAAGTGGTTTTTAATAGTTGAACAAACAGATACGACAGTTACTGAAAACACTTAAAATTACGATACCTTTTGTTTCTGTGATCCGATTTTAATAAAATTATGCCTATATGTTGACCCAAACTTTTCTCTGGTTTCCTGTGAAAATCGCATGAGGATTCGTCTATTAGCTTTGAAGATTGAAGTGAACAGCAAGAGGCCTACATTTACAGATTTATTATTAGTATAGATTATACATAAAAATCATGTCTCACAAAAGACATCTGGGAGAGGTCCGTGATTTGCACGGCATGTTTTCCGGATGCTGCCGCTCCGCCTGCCAGTCACCGCCATGCATGTTCTGGTACACTTGGCAACAGCGCCGAGTCCAGCCCTATTGTCGTCAGGTAGAAATCCCAATTCTCTTGTGTTCTGTACTGTGTGACAGAGTGTTCGGGTGTTTTAAGCAATGCTTTTTCAAAAATCAGTCACGTAGGATGAAGTGAATAATTATTTAAGTTCACAATGAAATAAATAATTTATGCTGTTCTGGTCAGTAAATTAATCATCCTCCAAAAGCGAATAGTTCGTTACCAATGACAGCAAACTAAAGAGCTGCCACTGCAAGTAAAATTTAGCCCAGGTAGGACAAAAAAATTTTTCTTCTACCTAGCTGTATCCCATATGCTTCGCAAAGTCATGGGAAGAAAATAAGTACATATTTCTACGGGTATAACCACTAAATCGTACATAGGGTAGAAATATCTATGGAGTGAGCCCTGCATTCTGTGCATCTTCTCACTATTAAAATGGAATTACCATGTGATATTGAGAGAAATCCACTCTTCCCCTGCATTTATTTGAGCAACTACATAAAATGAAATAACATCTATATAAATGTGTCACAAAAGCAACAAGAAAGTTAAGGGAGCGTCGCTGAAAGGCCCATTTACACACAGTCATCCGTCTTAACCGAACACAAAAAGAACCAAAATAAAATCAGCGAATACTAGATTTTTCCCAATCTTTTTCCATCTTATTGTTGAGGGCACAAAATCCATTCTGTGCATCTGAATGCTCAATCCAGAGATATTTCTGCTCTGTGCCTGCAACTAGAGATAATATACACCCGCGAGCAACAAACTCATCATAAACCTCTCTGCTTTCATAACTGTTCGGTACAATATTGTGATTAAAATTTGTAATTACTTTTGGTATGGACTACATTGTGATAAAGACGTCTTCTTTTGCAGAGAAAACTGTACTTAGATTTATAAACTAGCCATTGAATATATAGTTCTATTACGCAAGGTTGATTTCAACTTCGAGCTTTACAAATTAATCGCTGCAGGACATGGGGACATGTATTAGCTGACAGAGTGACCGATGCTGCTAACACAGCCAAAACAATACACTGGAAATACTATATTTAATGGAACGTTCCTTTAACGATTACCCAGACTTACTTGATCACACATTGACACCACCATGACGTCTTATTTAAACAGACATGAACTGCTCATTTGATTGAATTACCAGACTTTCAGCATTCATTGAGTTTCCGCTATTAGGGAGCACTGCATACAGCATAACTACAATGGTCCCCAGTGCAACATATTAATAATTCAGCATGCACTTACTGTGAGAGATAAACAGTTTATTACTATACCATAGAACCAATACATGGTGCTGTTATTATTAATACTATTTCTCATCTCAACGATAGAAGTATTTTCAGAAGACAATTACTCACCGCATCCTAACTTTATGAACAAAACCTAACATTGAATTTACATCGTTCCGGAGTACGGACTTCAATTAATTTCACTTTTTGTATGAAAAACTTCTTGAACATTTATCAAGACAATGACTTCTACTTACACTTGACATCTTGGCTAGGACAACTGAGTTTATTGACAGCGATCCAACAAGGAATCTGTCTTTGCTGACCTAGGTCCAGAACCCTAAAAACCAATGATACACACAGGTCCCTCTTTAACAACCATTGCAAAGCACAGGAATATAAGCTAGTAGTATAATATAATTACGGTGTTTGTTTTGTAATCGTTGATTACAGAGCACACTTACGTTGGTGACTAAATTTTACTTACGGTTCACCTGCGTACGCGTTGTAGTGGCAATGTATTTAATGTATGATATACTGGTGTACAATCCAAAGCTGTATATTCATCCTAAACGGTATTTAACTTACTCTAAAATCTGATAGGAATTTGTCTGAGATTATTCATAGTCAGATGTGTTGAATATATTATGTTAATACCTTATACTGGAACACTTACGATCTTTTCTAATGTGATATGTGACCAAAGGGCTAACAAACAATAACATCTCAGAATCTTCAACTACGTTAGACTAGACAGGGCATTACATACCCCAACCTGAAACGTCTTTGCACTGTTCTTATATGCCTTCATTTGTGGCATATTTAGAATTTTTTTCCTCCATCTCAAAAGAGATCGTTTCAGATACCCACTACATAATTCAAACTGGTAAATAGCTAGAGCTGGTATCCTCATCTGCAATTGAGCTATGTAGATCAATTTGAGTGTCCAATACCATTTTATCCCCCCCCCTTTTTTGCAGTGGTATCCTTGTCTTCAATTGAGCTATATACACCAATTTGAATGTCTGATACCGACCACATATTATTTATCGCGTGAGATTGTGTTTTAAACATCGATTCCTATGAAACAGTTTAAATTAGTAAATATCTACAACTGGCATCCTCATCTTTAATTGACTATTTACCTAATTTTCTGTTGAAAACACAATTTCACATTTTCTCTTTCGTAGGTGTTCAGTATCTTTGTCTTTAATTGATCTAAATAGGTCACGCGAGTGTCCGTTACCTTTTTAATTGCTTTTTATGTCATTGTTGGGTTAGTTTGTTACCCTCAACGGCATTTTTAATATTTATATTCTCTTAGTTTCAATTTCTATATGCCATTCTTTCACTGCTTAGAATGTCCCCGCTGAAAACCCCCGTGTTCCCTCACTAGTCCCGTTAGTCTCATTTTATTTATTGTCTGTAATTTTTCTGCAATAAAGCAAACACAGATGATGCAGAATTATTTTTGGTTTTAATTTTAATTCAAAAGGTATAAATTACCTTCATATGAATGCACAAAAATGTTATAAGTGATTTTTTTCACAAACACACCATTAGTTTAGGAAAATTGCCCATCTTTCTGGAAGGACGTCAAAATGAATGTTTTAGAATTTTCATCTGATGAACCATTATTATTTAAACACTGTTTAAGATGAAACGTATACAAATAAATGTCACAAACATTAAACAGTGTTCAAGAAATAACAACGAGGAAATCTTCATTACCTTTTGCATGAACCTCGACTATATAGCCATATCCTACCACTTTGCAATCAACAATACAAACTAAAATTGATCTGAAATGGAAGCACAAAATTCAAAGAAATGAAATATGACACTGTGCGTGAATTCTTAACTACAAGTATGAAAAACTAAGCCCCATTGTTGCCCTGGAAGGACGTCAGTGCTATATGGGTTAACAGCCTGTATACACCTACAGGAAAGTCTAATAGCAAATAATACTGCTTCAGTTTAATTGCTACATTTGTGAAAATTTCATGACTGGGAAACTAGAAAAGTCTACCATTTAAAGCTTGGAAGTTAAAAGGATATTCACAGACATCAACAACAGTATACAAATAACCTAACCTGTTTACAATTAACAAAAAAAAAAAAAAAAAAAGGTTGAAACGTTTGTTAAGCTTATGGAACTTAACTGCTGGGTCATCAGTCCCCAAATTTACAAACTACTTACTAACTAACAGACAGACTTACTTACTAACAGACAGAACAAACATCCATGCCCGAGGAAAAATATGAACCCCCGATGGGGAACGTCCGCGCGCACCGGAGCATAGTGCCTCATCAATGCGCTCAGCCACAGCTTATAATTAACAAGCAGAAAGCTTACTGCAGTTCCAAATGTTCAAATTCAAATATTTGTAAATCTATCAGACCAAACTGCATGGTCATCAGTCTGTAGGTTACAAACTACTTAAACTAAGGTAAACTAACCTAAGGACAACACACACACACACACACACACACACACACACACACACACACACACACAGGCCTAAGGGAGGACTCGAACCCCTGACGGTGAGCAACCATACGCTCCGCATCGAGGCGTCTTAGACCGCTCGGCTACTCCACCGTTGCACTGCAGTTCCACCTTCTGCATATGCACGAATCATCACTGCGAACTGCGCATGCGCAGCAAAATAGAACTGGGCTTTGTTTGAAGAGTTGCTTTCTGGTTACCGCACATACGCAGTACAAAAGGTCACATTTGAAGAGAGCCTGGCTTCGAATATGGCTACTTGAAGTGGGGCACCAGCTGTTCAAACAGCTGCTAGGAAACAGAGCCAAGTAGCCAGATGACGTCCAAGGAAATTTTTCTGGCACCCAGATTCGCGCATGTGCATAGCTCTCTTATTTGTAGTGGGGGTACACAACGCGCCCTTGTTCATACTAAGTTCTCTCAAAAGTGAACACAAATTATTAACCTACTGTGAGTTTCTTCTGTAATTGTATAGTTTTAATTATTCTAATAAATTCACCTGTAGAAGCTAACAGAATTCAAAATGACATACCGGGTGATCAAAAAGTCAGTATGAATTTGAAAACTTAATAAATCACGGAATAATATACATAGAGAGATAAAAATTGACACACATGCTTGGAATGATATTGGGTTTTATTAGAACCAAGAAAAAAACCAAAAACAAAAGTTCAAAAAATGTCCGACAGATCTGATCTGATCAGAAAAGCAATAATTAGCATAAGAAATTAAGACAAAGCAAAGATGATATTCTTTACAGGAAATGCTCAATATGTTCTCCATCATTCCTCAACAACAGCTGTAGTCAAGGAATAACGTTGTGAACAGCACTGTAAAGCATGTCCAATGTTATGGTGAGACATTGGCATTGGATGTTGTCTTTCAGCACCCTTAGAGGTGTCGGTCGATCACAATACACTTGTGACTTCATGTAACCCCAAAGCCAATAATCACACGGACTTAGGTCTGGGGACCTGGGAGGCCAAGCATGATGAAAGTGGCGGCTGAGCACACAATCACCACCAAACGACGCGGGTTCACAACACATTACTCAATCAACCGTCATCTTCCGCCATCTTTTGAAACGCACACACCACAAATGCCCTTCGTTTCACTAAATTGCCAGGTAACAATTCATGATGCCAGTGGATTTTGTAAGGATAGCATCAGAAGGTATGCTTAAGTGCCAACCAAACAGTAGTGTATGGAATGCTGGCGCGACGTGCGACTGCACGAGAGCAGACTTCCCCATGCATAGATAAACCCGCTACAGTATCCGTTTCCTCCTGAACTGTCTCAGCAGCATTACACGTTGTGCACGGTTGGCCACTACAGTGTCTATCATCTAAACAACCTGTGGCTTCGAACTTTGAAATCATTCTCGCCACAGCTGCATTTGTCAACGGACCTTTACCCATTCAAATCCCCTTCCTATGGCGATAAGATCGGAACGCTGTACTAACACATTCCGCATTCTGATAATACAGATTCACTAAAAGTGTCTTTTCAGGTAATGTAAACATGCTGCGACTGCTGGTGCATCCGATTCTCTCCCTCCCCCCCCCCCCTCTCTCTCTCTCTCTCATTACAATTTTTTTTGTACTAATAAAATCCCACGTCATTCCAAGCATGTGTGTCAATTTTTACCTCTCTATCTCTATTAGTCCATGATTTATGAAGTTTTCAAATTTATACTGACTTTTTGATCGTCTGGTATGTTCCAGATGTCTAGCGATTCAGATTTCGCCTCCAGTGACGATTTTTGCGCAGTTTTTGCACTGAAATAAAAGGCAGAAATTAGATTTATTTATTTCTTACTTGGTGCCACAATTCAGTTACGGAATTTGTTCAACATCTTTTGGTCTGGCGGCTCCTGGCGGGTGGTTTGCTGCCATGAAGCAGCAGGTCTTCATGATATAGCAGAAGATAGGTTCAATGTTTGTCAGCTTGTTGTGTTTGAAAATTATAAGAGCTACAAAATTTATTAGTAGCTTGATTATGGATGTTATTAAGTGGTCATCTGCAGAGGAGAGAGATGATACTGAGTTCCATTTGGCAATAAAGTAAAGCCGGATGCAATAGATGGGACCCACATCGGAATAGATAGGCTCAAAGAAGATCCAGACTTGTACATAAAACGGAAGAATTTTTTCCTGTTCACTTGCAGGTGGTTTCCGATACGAAGAGGCACATTAAAGACCTTTTCTAGATCGGTCTTCAATAGTATTCAGAATGAATACGCTGTCTGAAATCACTGAAGAAAAGTGTCAAAGTTTTTATATTTTGGGCGACAGTGGTTATCTGTGTCTGATGCATTTGTTGACACCGTACCGAAGTACTGGGGGTGTTTATGATGGCGACAAAGTAGATTGAACGTTGTTCTCTCAAAAATAGGACTTATTATTATTATTATTATTATTATTATTGTTGTTGTTGCAGACAATGTTTTTGTATGCCCTTAACAGACATCTCCATTTTGCTCTCGTACTGCACTGCGGTGATTGCTTTTCCACTTTTCTTTCAAATAAGCTGCAATACTTTCTTACAATTGCTGTTTCCATTTACATCTCCGCCGTGGTTTCCGTCGAACTCTATAACAGGTAATGTAGAGTTTCTACACCACAATGTTTCCTGTGTATGCAACACATGTGTTTACTGTATGGTAGAAACATGGCCATAATATACAAATTAGGAAACGCCTGTACCTAACAATAACACACAGAGTGAGAACTCAATATGGTATAAGCTGCCTTACGACATTAAACATTTACTCATATGCATAGCATTAAAAAACTGTCATAATATTTCTCCTTACAAACAGTTATTATATGCCAAAAGAAGATTTAAATAAAATATAATCTGAAAAAAGTACCAACAACTTTTCTTAGTGAAATAAGAAACTATATTTTTAAGTGATATACTGTATATTGTATATATTTTCCTATATAATATAAGTATCTTTCTCTTAAGTATGCATCTAATGGTCTGAACATATTTATGTTTTGCAACAAATCCCACTCATGCAAATGATAAGTGATGAATAAACAAATCGAATCAAACATGATGTAAAGAACATTCATACCATTGCTGTTCATTCTGCTGACCTTTCACACTACACTAGCAAACGTGCCAAACAGGCTAAAAAACACAAGACGGGTGTTCGAAGAGCCCTAACACCAAGCAAGGACATGTGACATCATCGTTGCAGCGCATGGGCAAAGTGCCTGTTTGCTGGCTCTCCAAGTAGCCATCTGGCAACTCTTTGAACTAACCGCTGGTCTCTATACTAGGATGAGGATAATGCATCTGCTAAAAATCATACTTTCACCTATTCTAGTGCTAGATGGCTGTCGCAATACACCTACCTTTCGCCATGGATCATCATCTAAAGCCCCATTTACACCGAAGCGAACACAAGCGAATGAGAATTCGCTCCGGTGTAAACACTTTTCGCGCAGTGTTCGCTCGTGCGCATGTCGCTTTCACGAGTGTTCCCTTGTGATCCGATGGTTGTCAGTTTCAGGGCAAACGATCAAAGGAAATTAGCATCCTCTCCACTTCAGCGCTAGCATCGATGACAGACACTTGCTTTGCCACAGTGCATTGTTTTTCTGTGCGAAACTTTGTTTGTATATTATTTTGAACGAGAAATTGTTGTTATTGACAGAAGAGTACAGATCTCACAGATGTTTGTGGGATTCTAGAGACCCCCAGTACAAAATAATGAACAGGATGGATGATTGCCAAAGTTATAAATATACCGACGGAAGAAGTGAAGAAGAAAATGAACTCTCTGCTCTCCTCTTTCCGACGAGAGAGTGTGAAAGAGCGATCATCATCTGGGAAGGGTGCAGCAGAGAAATATAGATCGAAGTGGTTCGCATTTCGTGATTTCTCATTCCTCCTGGACAAGTACGAAGTTAGTAGAAGCAAGTTTTCAGAGGTAATCAAAGTGAGAAACATTTTTCAATAAAAGACCCTATCATTCACTTGGTTCACATTCAATATATCTGTGATAATCTCACGGTATAGCTACTATTATAGTAGAGTTAGAAACAATAATTGCAAATAGTTTTCCTCTGTTAATTATGTGTTTCATTTGAAAGGTTAAGTTATGAAATAGCCTAAAAGACTGGTCTTTTGTATATTTCCATAACACATTACTCATTTTCATTGCCTCTATTTCCTTGCCATTTACCTTTATAAAATCATTGAGTGTTTTGCATATGGCACTGCATACATCAAGTATTATCTGGGAAATAGATGCTTTAGACACACGAAATAGATATTTAAGGCTAACATAACTGTCATTTGGTGCTAAGAATCGCAACGTTAGTGCTAGCGTATCTTCTGCTGATATGGCTAATTGATAATTTGTGTTCTGCTTTCTAATTTTTGGTTCAATTGCGGCTAGAAGAAGGCGAAAAACGTCGATTGACATACGGGTGAAGTTTCGAATAAACCAAGCAATTGTTGCAGTTGCAAATCACTTACAATAGCCAAGCTGCCACTTCTTTCACACAAAAATTCAGACACCCAAATTTTTCTCTCTACGCCGTTTACTTTTCATGGCCAACAGTATGCTTCCTATACAAAATAAACCAAGTTATGTGTTTCTGTTCTCCATCACGTTGCACTGAATACTGAAATAATGCGCCAACAATTTAGCGCTAATAACAAACACACATTGCGCGCATTCCCTTCTGTTTGCTCCAATGTAAACGCTGTTTGCAGCTACAGCTCAACACACGCGCGAATGGGTGTTCGGCTGTGTACGCCAGTGTTCACTTCGGTGTAAACGGGAGATTAAAAATAGCATACCAAATTCTCTTTTTCAAAAATAATAACACAAAATGAAGATATGTGAAATTACATTCTGAACAAATCATTTTTTGGACATGTTAAAATAAGAAGTTTTTAAGGGCCCTTAAAATTTAGTCTTTGAAATAAGGACTTTTTAAGGATTTTAAAGAGGTGTATGAACCCTCGCCAGTCACAAAGAAATTAAAAATCCAATTTGATTTTGATTGATGCTTTTCAAGTGGTTTTTGCCCTTGGTACAATTAAAAACATATTTTTCCCATCAGATGCGATATGACCTTGCCGTGCTTACGTAACTAAATGTATCAAAGCTGTACACTCATACACATAGAGTAGTACAGTTTATTTAACTTCTAACTTATACCTCAGGCATTTTTGTATGATTCATTTGTGATTTGTAGTCGATCACTATTAAATTATGATGAATGCAGTGCCATCTATTGACCAATTTTCATACTATTTATTTTTCTTCTACCATACATTTTCCCCTTCTCTGATAATATTCTGTTGCAATTTGACATCATTCTGGCCAGTGGTATTATTTTTACAGTGTTTTGAAAGTTTATTTATAATTACTCGGTATATTGCCTCCATATTCCAATTTTTATAATACAGTATCTTTCCACATGGTTATAGATTAAAGAGACATTATGCTTCCCAGGGGTTCTACCCTTTCTCTTCAATATTCCAGTGTATCAAATGAATTAATTAATAGAAATCAGAAAGCTTACCATGATGATCTGTTTTCTTTCTCCAACTGTGCATCAAATTACTGGACAGTTATAAGAGCTAAGTCTCTACAGTGAGGCAGAACTACACCTGACAGAGGAGAAAAATGTTCTTGGTTCCACCATTGCACAAACTGCTTTTGTGGTGACTGGAAGTCATGGAGATGATGATCTCCATTACTTTTGTAGGAGAACTTCATTGATGGGTTCAAAGCTGATAAAGGATTTTTTTGAAGTAGGAGTTGCGCGACTAGATGTTTTTATTTTATTCATCTAACTTTTATTCTTTACTACTAGCTTCAAGGTCACAGCTCCAATTCTCATCCTCAAGAAACTGTTTCTCCCACCTGTGAAAATGTAAGCCTTTGATCTGACTGCACCAGCACTTTTACTGCTATGTCAAACCCAATTTCTTTTCATGAATGAAAGAGTTGATTTCAGATGTTCTGTTTCATGTGGGGTGTAAAGAAAGGGAAACTGGATCAAAGGGTATATGTCTATTACTAGAAACTGTTGTGATTCATCACTTGACAAATGAGTGATGTTTAAGGACATTTCCTTTGTTTATTGTTCTGAAGCCATTTCTGCATTTTCTGCAAGTATCTAAAATCACATCTTTTTGCACTGCATCTGGTTTGTAATCTGATCTACTACAGATAATTTCATACAAACAAACAACGTGGGTCCCGACTCCACTATGGAATCAGCCAAGAAAATATTTTACATTTATATTACAATTTGTTAGACCCAATGAAATATGAAAAATAACCAGCAGAATGAAATTACAACGTTGTTCTAAGATTAAGTACGCGCACTCGCACACAATGGGAATCTGTAATACGTTTGATAAAGCTTAACTTTGTTGAAATTTACCAACTGACTGAACAAACATTACATACAAAATATAGCATTAGTTTTCACTTTAAATTATTTTTATGTTTTAATTTACAGCATCAAGTGAAAATATGAAAATGGATCATGTAAACAAATTACATTGAAAGCAATTGTAATAAGTTATATCTGCACTGCATTACCTTGAAGATCTTCATATGCAAAAACTGTGGGAGGCACAGCTGCAGGTTTTTCAAATTCCATTAGAGAACCTGAAAGAAAAATGAAATGAGATAATATAAAGTTACAAATTTAATAGATCATTCACTGCACATAAAGCTAGAGAAACCACTGCAAAACACCGGAAAATAGATAGTGAAAACTACATCAAAGAAACTTATAACAAAATCCTTGCATATGATCAAACAAATAATGAAATTTATTCTGTTAATGATAATCAGTTTTAAAAGAATGGTAAATTAATGTCTACTCATAATATATTTGTGTCATTTGAGTAAAATGCTGGAAAGATAACCCAGCAAAGAAATTAGATACTTCTACCCACCCTTGGGTTACTGGATCAGTGAAAGTGAACTTCACATTCATTCACTGATGCACACACTGTGATCTCTAAATGCCATAATTAACAGATCCTCCAGGAATGTGGGAACAAGTCAAAATTTAATTTCATTAGCATCAGCAATCCCTACAGGGGTCTTCTGTAAAGCTAATTAATGAAAGATAGTACTAATGAGCTCACACTGGCAATTATAGGAAATTATTCTAAGTTATTTGGTAAATATTCATCTTAGCAGAAATTGTTTTTCCTTTGACATCAATCTGCCAATATTTTCATTTATTGCTTCAGTCTAAGGATGGATTGAAGAGATCGGTGGCTGGAGTTAAAGGAACCAACCTGCGAGATCATCACTCCCTGCAACCTATATATCAGGAATAGTCGTCAGATTAGAAGGATACACAAATCAAATCCTTGAAAGCCTGGTTGTAACCAAGAAATAATACAACCAAAAAAAAGCAGTAAGTAGGGATAGAGAGTGAAGTGAGTATGTTGCTTAACACCGAACACAGTGGGATGTCCCTGGCACACAGCACATTCTGCGAGACACTCCCTCTCCAAACATCTGGGGCTACCTCTCCCTATTTTATCACAGTAGAACAAACAAGACGATAAGACACTACAAACTAGAGAAAATGTAAAAGACTGAGGACAATAAAAAAGTGGGAAGGGTACAAGTCAGGCTATACCATCTAGTGGGGACTGACATGGGTCCCGTAGGCTGGAGCAAGAGGGGGGCATCTCTCCAACCCTTCAGGCAGTCAATGATCAAGGACCATTTTCGCTCAGAGAGGAGAAGAGACCACCTTAGACAGGTGGGATGTAATACCGTATCAGGCACTGTGGTATCGTCTGCTGGCACCAGAGACAGCCCGCCAAAAAATTTAAGATTTTACCACAAAGTAGATAAATTTGTACAGCCCTGAAGGAAATGGGACATTGACAGATGGGTGCCACATTGATAGTAGGGTTGATCCTCATGTTGAATGATGTGGCCGAGGCTGAGCCAAGTGGGACCAAAATGAAGCTGACCAAAGATGGTGGACTTCCTGCAAGAAGCACAAAGGTAAGATGCCCGCATGACCATAGTCTCCTTTATTGTTCACAGCTTGTTTAGAGAGACTAACAATTTATGTCTCTCAACTGATGGTACAGCTGTGAGACCCCATTTCCAGAATCTGTATTCAGTCATCACGTTTGATCCCTGGGATCCCAATATGACCAGAAGTCCAAATGAAGAGGATGGAGAAAGATGATCATAGACAGAGGCAACCAATGGATGTTGAGGGTTTGTATGTAGTATGTACAGGTCCTGTTCCAGATACTGCCTAGTCTGGGTGTTGAAGAGTCTTCTCCATCCAATCCTGACCTCCCCCCACCTTTCTTCCCCTGCTTGTTGCCAGTTCACTCCTCTTCTCACCACACACTTTCTCAATCCCATACTCTGTCTTCTAGGTCTTCTTTTATTCATCTTTAGCTCTTCCATTATTTTTGGTAATTCCTACCTGCACATCCACTTAACATGCCCATGCTATCATAATAATTTTTTTTCAGTTCCTACCTCTAAAACCTCTCTGGTTCATTTCTTTTCTAATGTCCACATCTCTTACTCTCTCCATTCTTGGTTTTCTTTTACCTGCTTTGAGAACTTTTTTATTTCCCCCTGCTTGCAGTCTATGCCAGTCCCTTTATGTCACTGCCCATGTTACTGGTCCATAAGTGACACTAGGCTATATGCTTTTACTGAAACTACCTTAACCAGATATAATGTTTTATTGGTTGATAAAATGTGTAATCTCTTATTAATTTCACTGGTAACTTGATTCCATAATAGGCAGAGAGCAGCAGGCACCAACTGCCTGCAGGTTAAGCTTTGTAGGTGTATGCAAGCATCTACCTCATTTTAAACTTGCAATGTGTACCAGAAAGACCTTTTAATTGTTTTATGGATATGACCATTTATTGTTTTATGCAGAGTACACGAGTCATCAGGACTTACAATCTGGTTTGTAATTTCTTACACAAGTAATATTATTGGTGTACATATTTTTATGTTTTAATTTCTGACTTGCGAAACTTGATTTTACAGCACTGATGATGTTCCATCATAGGAACGAAA